>JBAIAA010000415.1:1200000-1708231 GCA_037893245.1 Crossaster papposus
TGGCCATAACTTACCATTGCATCCACATATGCCATATATCTTGTTCAGCAACTCATAGTCCCCGAAGCAAAATAGACGGATAGACCTGTCCCTGAAATAACAAAAAATAGGGAAATTGGAAATTAGTTTTTAATTATCCGTTTGTATTGAGTGTATGTGTCCAAGATTATTAAAACTTGTTTCTGTGGTGATGAATACAAATACAATGTAAATGTAATATGCTGATTACTTATTTCTTTCCAGAAAAAAACCCCCAGTTAACAGCTAAATATAGAGCGAGAAAATCCAGCTTACTGCCACTTAATGGATCCCAGCTTTGCAATCTGTTGAAAGGTAGGAGGAAGTGCCCTTTCGATGTTCACTAGGGAATCTTTGGCCTCGAAGCATGCAAACACAACAGTGTTGCGCAGGGAATTGGGACGCTCAACATTCACAATTTGGAATGCCATTTTGAAAGATGATCCTCCCTTATCCCCTCCAATCTTTATCCAGACCTCATCGTCCGGTATCACTCCTTGATGCCATGTCAACGTGCCATACCTTTGAAAAGGGGAGTTGAATGGGGCATTATTTTGCATCATCGTGAAAAGTGAATTCCATTATATGGACATGGACATGTTCAGTCATTACATGCAGTATGCTGACTATGCTCTCACCGGTCATGCCGATCCAAGTAATCTATCACCATCTCACTGAGGTTGCTCACATATGCAAATGGTACAGCTCGAGTTTCAAGCCCATTCATACCACCAGCTTTCTCACTGTTGAACACAAGTTCAGTCATTTCCCCTTGGAGATAATCTTTCAGGAGAAGTTTCTGTTGTTTTCTTAGAGTCCTTTCAGAGGGGATGATATTTTGAATGTTGTCATTCATGTACCTGAAAAATATGTTTGGGAGAACTTTAAAAAAAGGAAATTGCTGTCATTACGATACTATCAACCCCTATAATACATGAAATGTTATTAATCACTACAAATATATGCTGCTCATTTAAATAGCTAATACCCAACAACCTTCTTAATTTCCTCAGCTGATTCCATGCAAGATGACAGTCTCGCATCATGACAAGTGATGTTTCTGTCGTCAAGGACTTCTGCTTAGCTGCTTCTGGAGATGTGCTAGCCTTCTTGGACATAACTTGTTGTATATAGGCAGGCTGTTTAGATACAAAAGTACACCATAACTAGTATAAATAGATAGTACATGTAGTTGCATTAAAAGTGGATTAAGAAACTAAATCAGTACTGTTGTAAAGATTACATGTAGATAATTTAAAAAAACTTACCCGACCACCAGTTTTAATGGCTGTTAGGTGCTTGTCTCGTTTCAGCTTCAGCCAAATCCATTTGTCAGCTACATCTTCTACAATTGGCAGTATAGGGGATCCGGGTTTATGGCAGTTGGCTAAATCCATAAGAATTCTTGCTGCCGAGGTCAATTTGGCTGAAGCTGAATGCTCTTTGGATGGGGTTGGGCATTGTGGTGCTTTTACAACAGTGAATTTGGAAATGGGGCTGGTGATTAGGGTACATGTATGATGATGCAACAGTTGCTCCAATTTTCCAATTTGTTGGCACTGGCTACAAACAACTAGTAGATTGTCCAGCTGTACAGTCAACACTCGAGGACTTCTTGTTATTTGACTATATTTAGTTGGATTATTGCATAGTGGACATTTGACAGTGTCACTCCTGGAATGTTTATAATATGCACTGAGACATATGGCACAAAAGTTGTGTTCACAAGGAGTTTGGACTCCTGGGGCCGGTTGCACCAACGGTCTTAAGTGCTGTACTAAAGTTACGAACGAAAATGGGTTGCACCATCGATGTCTTACGACATGTACTAACTTCCTTGCCGTACGCATTCTGACTTACGTGTGGTGTAAGACAACTTTCGTGCAACCGAAGGACATTACGACACAACTGTTGCACCATCACAACTTACGCATTATGAGGACATGGATTTACGACATAAAATTACGTCTAGTGGGGAGGTGACTTAAATAGTTAGGGTAGCCATACGCGGCAATATGTTTAGGTTAAAGTACAATGTCGTTTAGGATTTTGTTAAGGAAAATATTAAAAACAATACTTCTGCATGTTTTATCACCATTTGGTTGTGAAAAAAATAATTATACAAACAATTTTAGATAACACGAATTTCGTGTAAAAAACGGCTAAGCAATAAGTTAACAAGAAATCCTTCATGAAGTCAGTAGCTGAGGGAAAAGAGGAACCAGACATAAATTGTAAAAGACGTTTTCTGAGACTGCACATGGGATAAACTGTTTAGATTTCGTTCAAATGCTTTAATTGTTTCTACTAAAAAAAAAAAATTATAGCAATGAGTACAAACTAAGCAACAAAACAAAAACAGGGTCCAACAAAGTAAAATCTACAACTCGGATTTGTTTTAATCAAAACGGAACACGGCGAGTCAAAAATAAAGTAATTCTTCTTCTTTTTTGAGTGAGAGAACATGCTCTTTATTGACATGCTTGATTGGTGTATCAAAACTAATTACTTTTTTAAGAAAAATGTATCTGGGTCGCTTTTTTTAACTGTTATTTCTGTTCATGGTTGAAATAGAGAAATCATTCAGCCCTCAATAAGTCTACAATTTGGTTTCTTCGGGAAATCCCTTCATGATTTGAATCATCATCAATGTCAGGCCACTCGTTGTCGTCGGTATGCTCATCTATCAGCTCTGCATACATCTGCGCATCTTCGTCTTCAAGAGGCAAATGTCTGGCGAAGTTGTGAAGCATAGCCGTTACAACTATTACCTGGCAAACCTTTTCAATAGGCTGCAGTCTTAGATGTCGAAGACATGCCCACCTACGTTTCCATACTCCAATGCATCTTTCGACACTGGTTATTGCAATTTTCTTCGCAATTGGAAATGTTCAGGAAGGAACACGAGGCAACTATATGGAATTAATCACTCTTAAAAAGTCCAAGATGCAAAGCTTCGTTATATGAATTTAAAGATCAATAAATTGAAGAATGACGGTAACCATAGCAAAGGACCCTGGGGATACAACCATTCTGATTATGATGAAATGAATTTGTGACATACATGCATTTGTAAACAATCACTAATTATCTGAATAAAACATAAGTGATTGAAAACATGCTGTGTACAGTTTCTATCTAATTTTGGGATTATAACCAGCGTCTGTACCAATACAGTTATACAATAGGACATGTCCTACGACGTGTCGTAAGATATGCATTTTAGGACAAGCCTATAAGCCTTTCGGTGCAACCGCAGTTACGACATGTCTTAGGGTGGTCCTAAATTTCTTATCTTACGACAAGCACGTAGGACATGTTTGGTGCAACCGGCCCCTGGTCTGCTTAGGATGCACTGACAAATAGCACAAATGAAAATGCTTCCTTCCCCTTTGTCACTGATTAGGTCCAAACTTATGGGTACTTGAACTTGACTTGATGTTGTATCTAGATGTTCAAAGATGTTTTCATCAGTAATATTAAATGAACATGGTGCATTATGCTCACTTACAGAAGTTGATGGTAGTGAAGATTTCTTTTTCTTTTGTGAAAAATGCCGGCCCCCTTTGCCTTGTCTAGTCACAAGCTCACATACAAAACAATCGCCTGTTCTTTTGTGCTTAGGCCAGTCAAGTTGGATTGTTTGATTTAGGCGTAGTTTGTTGACGTCAATGTCTCTTGTACCAGCAGTAAAATGTCGAATCTGTCTCGAACACTTCTCGCAAAGATGAGATGGATGCTGATCTAATGTGTCTTTCCACGTACCGACTCGAAATGCACTATATAAATCTCCTTTCGAATACTACTACACAAGACAGGTTTACAAGCAGGTTTTTTTAATCCAGGATGAAGCCTCTCCGTACATATTCTGCATATTTTCCCCAGTGATGCTTGATGAAATTTAAAACTCATGTTGTGACAAACAAACAATGTAGAGCTGACCCATATGTAATCCCCGGAAATGAATATCACAGTGTAAACAAAGTTTGTATTCCGCGCGATCAAACCTGGTACCCGCGCATCGATTAACACACAACAATTCTAGCGTGCCGTGAACCAGTGCAGCGGCAGCTCGAATGTTTCGCGTTTCGCAGGAAATAAAGCATACAGTTTAGCGTCCGAAATTTAATTATAACCAAGTGTCCTAACGATAAAAAACATCGTTTTAACCTTTTCATTAACTGATCTTTCAGATACATATTGTGATTTGTTTGAGAAAACCGGATTTTATTATTTTTGACGATCGTTTCTATCTCAGTGTCCTGCGTGTAAATTTAACGCGGACGTGAAAAAAGTCAATGAAAAATCACCGTAACGAATAATTAAAGACAAATAATCCTCATTTTTGATTTATTTCTTAAAGAAAAAACAACGCTTCATCATCCTTCATTATTAATTTATATGTTTTTTATTAAGAAACAGTCTAATTTTGACAATTATTTTGGCGCTTTGTACACGTTTTTTTTCGTGAATGGGGGCCGCCATGTTGTATACGTCATAGACATCAGTGGAGTTAATAAACGAGGAATTAACGCACATCGATACTTTATTTGCGTGCGCGCTATGTGAGTGGAACTGCCGTGACTAGAGGCAGCAAGGATCACTGTTATTGCTATTGAAGCAGTCAGTGACTCCGGTAGACCCGAGCAACAGTTATTGAGCCTGAAGGTAAGACTAATGGGAGCTCTGTCCAAATAGACAATTGGCTATTTACATGTCCCCATCGCCCTATCCAGGGGGTTTCACTTGGTTTTCATTATTGGCATAATTCCTGAGATTTCCTGAAATTTCTCTGAAATTTCCTCGGCTTTTACTGATTTATTTTCCTTAAGTCATCATGCTAATTATTAAGAGTTTTTGGTTGCTCAGTTTTCAATGAAAGTCTGGATCTTCGAAGCTAAGCTGCGTCTTCGTCATCACACTCGCCGGTTTAAATAAACAATAATTACGATTAAACAAACAAATTAATCGAAGAAAGCTATGACTAAAAAAAATGAAACCAAACCAAATGAGTCGAATTGTGTGCTTATAGTTTAAATGTAGCAAAACGTAGTTATACAATCTGAGGACATGTGTATATATATGCAGAAATTCGATTTGTCCGAACGTAAATTAGAATTGGCAACATTGGACCGTTAACTTAAAAAACAAATAGCTGCGAATAGTTAGAGAGATGTGTATTGATTTCCAAGAAACACGAATATTAATGTTTAAGAGTGGGTCTACGTAAATATTTCATACGAGTGTCCTCGGCATTTTTTTATATTTTTTTCAATATGAAAGGACTTGGTAAGCAAGTAATCAAAAGTTTGTGTTTTGGTAATTTTTAGCCAGTTTGGGGGCCGCAAAAACAGTTTGTTTCCTTATTTAAAAAAAAATCACCCAGCCAAAATTAAAAAAATAATTACAAAATCAACTATATCATTACAATGTATCATCCTTGCCCTTACTTGAGAATTTTTGTTAATGTTTTATATGTCACCCTTATGCTATTTTTAGAACATACATTAAAGCATTTTTTTAGAACTTTGTAATTGTAATTGTAATTTTAAACCTATTTTTGTCTCTCAAAAAGTCAACTTGCCAGGGGTCTCAGAATATTTTCATTTTGGATTTGATTAGAGCCAACATGGGTCTTTTCATATCTGGTGAGAACAGTGTGGGGGATTGTATCCTCTTAAGGCAGCACTGCATCAAAAATTGTCTTCCCCCAAAAAAAAAAAAAAAAAAAAAAAAAGCTTTTTCTTTAGTTTGAAGTAATAATACACACAAACAAGAATATATTTATGAATCTGGCGCTTTTTTTTTCAATATAAGAGTGAGTTGTAGGCCGGTGAGTTACTCTTACTGAATAAGCAGCATTTTTGAGGGCGAAAATCTAGACTCACCCCCTCCACAACATTTCTTGCATTCCATTTTCTGATAACATTTTATTATTGACATATAAAAAGAGAAAACAATACTTGTTGTGAACTCAAACATTATTTATACAGAACCCTACTAAAGCATTGTTTCTACAGAACCCAACAGCTCCTTTAAGCATGACTTCTCAAGTAAGGGCAAAGATGATACTTTGTAATAACTTTGCATTTTTTTTACATAAAAGTATACCCAGCACGATATGTGGCAGAGGGGTACCCCCCCCCCCCCCCCCCCCCCCCCCTCATATCCCTATACCTTATACACACTCAACACTATTGTAACCTAACCCATCTCCCCCTGAATTTTGTGATAGAATTATGTATTTTGGTTCGGTAATTTATTTTAAATAAGAAAAAAAACCTCTTTTTGCGGCCCCCAAACTGGCTAAAAATTGCCCGTTACCATGGCAACGGGCAATAGAAACAAATTTAAATGTTGTTACTTGATTACCAAGTCATTTCATATAGGCCTACCAAAAATGAGGGAAAAAATGCCGAGGACACTTATATGAAATATTTACGTGGACCCACTCTTAATAGCTTCAGTGAAAGCCACACGTTATGCGGTGCAAAATATTTCTCAACCGTCACATGTATAATAATATCGATGCGGTGCAAAATATTTCTCAACCGTTACATGTATAATAATATCGACGATCGCTGCCCCACTATACATGTTGTTTGATAAGGTTTTACAACAGTAAATGTTAGTAAAGTGTGGATTCCGAACGGTTTTTTATCTTGCCTATATTTTTTACAATTACGAATCCACGGTTATTTATTTCCTCAACCCTAATCCAGAGCTTAATTACATAAGAGCCTCGAGAACTTCCCTTTATTACTAAATTATCGGTACCATTTTGAGGGACAAAGTCTAATATGATTTTTGCAATAGAGAAAAATATGAAAAGTACAGCAAAGTATGATAGACCTTCTAAAACGGTAGCTGATGACTAGTTTTTGAAAGATTGTTAACGTAAAAGTTCAGCCTCTTACTTTCACGCAACATACAGCCGTTTGAGGAATCTGCCAAATGTTGCACAGTATACATGTAGTATGTGTTGAAGAAATAATTTAAACTAGCCAACAGTAAACAGCCGTAGTTCAACATGTGCTGTGTCCGTGACATTATGTTGAGCAGATGAGAAAGGTTGAGATGAAATACTCTGAAATGCCGGAGAGTTTCATGATATATTGAAAGGTTTAGAGTATTTAACAGGTCAGTGATGGATTTTGAAGTATTTAGGGCTTGATTGGGTGTGCTTGTATAGGTTTACTCGATTGTATCGCCACCGCCGTATGGGCTGGTCAATGTAACTTTACGTATAGTATCGCTGGTCGCTGCGTATGTTAGTACGTATATGCACGATCGGTTCTTTATTTTTCCCGTGAAAAACAACATAACTTGGCTTTTATTTAAATCTATATATGTATTAAGGTAATCTTGTACTAGTTCGGACTCTTCTGACGGAGACTGATTATTCTCACTCGGGAATTGGTTGTGTCTGCCTGTATAGTGTAGATTCCAGTCGGCCTTGTTAGCTTGGCCCCATCCATGGAAGTATTTCATGGCCCCATCTGTACTGTGCTGGGGTGAATGGTCTGGACTGCTACCCTGGTGAATTGCTTATATTACGTACGTGTGGTCGACTATAATCAGTTACTATCTCCATAAATCCGTGGCCCCACTATTCTATTGTAATTTAGATTAAGTTAAGGAGAATGGACGAGGACTGTAGATTCGCGCAAATAATCTACGAGGCGAAGCCGAGTGCATTATTTGTATGAAACTACAGTTCAGAGTCTATTCTCTAACTTAATCTAATTTTTAACAACAAAGGTTTCTTCAAATGAGCCCTGGCGTCACCTTCGTCGCCAGGTTTTTGAATAAGTGTATATCTTATTGTTATCAAACTTAGTGCTTTGTGAATTAAAGTACGCACAGTATAGTCAGAGTCTTTGTTAACTTAATCTATATACAGCCTTTGTCAACTTAATGTACAGCAGATTCGTAACTTAATCTACTCTTGGCTGTAGATTAGGTTGACAAAGACTCTGACTGTACATTCTTTCAAATGATCTATAGTTTCCACATTAGTATGACGTCACATAAATAAATTAATAGTACAGTTGTGTTCGAGGTAGCCTTATTGCACATAATTTAGTTGCTTTACATGTACGGGTCGATCTATTTCATGTAAGAAGTGTGATGGGACTGTTGCAAATGGGGACGATTTTGCTTTTTTCCATAATTTGTCGGGGTTACCCTTAAACTGGCGAGCATGTCTTTGCACAACAAACGAAATACCACAAACGGAAAGTGATAAGAAAGAATATTAAAGAATTGTAGAAGTACTTTTACACTGAAAAAAAGGTCTTTGCACTATACTGTCCAAAGTTGAGAGTGATGATGGTTTGGCAGGTTGTAGTACAGAGCAGAGGAGGTATACAGGTACAAGGGTACAACTTATTACCAAATCACGTGTTTATCAGAAGGTGTGCATTTTTACTGTAACAAAAGCAAAAAATACATGAAGCGTAGCCGAACCGAAGTCAGATGTACATAAACGCAACAAAATCATATGTAATTATCAAGAAGACCAAAAGTTACTTTTTCTATGAAAACTCACACTTTCTGTGCTCTGAATTATGTACTCACAGTAATTTGTATTGAAATACACGTACACTTTTTTATATATCAGATAATGTAAGCCATTTGTTGTAGGTATCTTTGTCAATATGATCTAATAGTTACCAGTTTCTTGAAAATAAACCTGCCAATTATAGTACAGAAAAACAACCATGACCTTCAGAAAATTCAGCCCTCCAAAATAGAAATGTTCTTTTGAGATTACACATTCGACTTCTTTACCAATATTAATACATTTTTTGTTCACCCATCAACATGTAGATTGTAGCCAAAAGCTAATTTAAAATGAACCTTTCTTCACCTCTCCCCCTCCCCCAAAATAAAATAAATAATAATAAATATCCTCCACTTATATCTGCCCCGGCCTGCAATGAACTTCATTAAAATAACACGAATGGGTCAGGAGTCTTCGAGTGCAGTTTCAAAAGCAAAGTGAGCAGTTTAATGAGTTTATACATGCATTGACATAGGCAGATATCCTCAATACAGAGTTTAGCCGAATACATGTGAATTAAGTGTAACCTTTAAATGCATTTAATGCTGGGACACCATAGAGAAGATCAAGCAAGTGTTTTGTGGAGTAAAATAAAGTTTGTTGTTATTGTTTGATGTAAAAAGATCTGATTCCGTCTCTATCAGTGACGTCATAGAAAATACCCCAAATTCCACATTAAGCTACCACTTATAAAAGTCTATCATACTTTTCTGACAACTGTACACAGTACATGTAGCAAAGAAAAATCCTAATGGTGATTAGTCCCTTGAGATGGTACCGATATGTCAAATTTCAGCCCCTGGCTCATGGACTTATTATGTAAATTCAGTTTATCGGCCACGATACATGCATGCCACTTCATCTCCACTTAACTGGATATTTAATAACAATACTTCTTTTGACGCAATGGTTTAAGTCAGAAAATACACTTGTAAGTTTAGATTGTATTAGTTCAAACGGCGCTTCGCGCCTCGTGAATTCGTAATTACGAATCAACAGTTTCTCGTGTATTCTCCTTAACATATTTTTTCAGATTGTGGCATTAAACGATTGTCACACAAAACTATATGAAATAAAACACAAATCTTGAATTACTCACCACTTGGGGAGATCTAAGTTCATGCCAACGCTGCCATCCAGGAATGAGAAATAATTTCGAATTAGATGTTTTCAAATACATTGGCTGCAATATTTGCTGGTGCTCACGGCAAGGTGAGATTTTTAAATCGACTGACAGTTGCAGTTCAGTCAACAAAGAAACTTACCGAACTATGACAGGAATTATGCAAATTACCAGGGGCGAATACAGGGGGGGGGGGGGGGGGGGGGGGGGCGTGGGGGGCGCACGCCCCCCCCCCCCCCCCCCCACCCCCCCCCCCCCCCCCCACCTTTTGCTTGAGAAAAAAAAAAAAAAAAAAAATTGGTTGCTTGGTAAATTTTCACGCCCCCCGTTTGGAAAATCTTGGATCCGCCGCTGATTACCGCTATAACGATGTGCGGTGCGGAAAGTTCGTTAAACTTTGGTTAACCTGGCGATTCCGCATTTCTCGCTTTCAAATGTAGCGCGCGTAAAAAAAAGAAGCAAAGTCATCGTAATAAAAAGTTTGGTTGGCCACGAGAGGGCTCTAGCATCTAGGCACGGTCAGAGCACTGACCTCTACACCTGGACGGATCATTGTCCATATTCTACTGTGCTAACACTTGAAGTCGGCGCGAACTGGAAGTGCAACATGGCGGACCCGAGACGTCACTGCTGTGAGCCAATGAAATGTCCAGGTGTAGAGGTCAGTGGATTTACTCTGTACATTTTGTATTTATAAACATTACGTAATACGTATCGTACCAACACCTGGACATTTCATTGGCTCACAGAGTGACGTCGTGGGTCCGCCATGTTGCACTTCTCCGCATGCCGACTTCAAAAATGAAACAATGATGATTTGTCCATGTATAGAGGTCAGTGGGTCAGAGCCGTAGACAGAGAGAGTTGCGACAACTACGGATTAGAAGCCATTTTGTTTCCGTGTAACGCCGCGCGCGCTATCCGTGTTTTTGTACTACAGCCACGTACATGCACTCGCTGCATGCGTTTTAAGCACGACTCGGCTGATCAATCGTTGTCATTGAAAAAACTGCTCATCAAAGTGACACAAACCTATGGAACTAATTAACAAATAAAACAGTTTCAGGCTACAAAAGTAATTTGGAAAGTCATTTTCGAAAGGAGCTGAAGCACTGATTTCGTGTTTTGTATTCTTTTGGGTTTTTTTACGAATCGGTTTTGTTTACACCAATTTCAAGAATGAAGTATACTGTATATAATGTATTGAAATGCCAGGCCAAACAGAAATACATTTAGTCACAACAAACAAAAGTAGTCAAAAGTACAACCCAGCTTGGATGCTTAAATTTCTTAGATATTTAATTTTCAGAAAATATCTATAAACAAAGAGGCAAAAAGTCAATTTTAAGTGTTTTAGTTTGATTGTCATTTAGTCTGTATTCATTTTCAAGTAGGTTTAACACGTAAAAGTAAACCAATGGAAATCCATTTGTTCTAGTAAAAAAACAAACTTGAATTTTGAATCTTTGGCTATATTTCCTTTGCCAAAATTACTTAGGCTATTTCAAGACAAAGCATTTTTTCCTTCAGAATGTACATGTTCTTCAGGTGACACATTCAATTGTAATACTGCTTGTTTGGACTGAACACACATGTTTTTACAAATCAAAGCTCATTATACAGCCACTCAAGTCAAAGCCGTTCATTTTGATCTGGCTAGGTCAACAATATTTGTTTGTCTTTCAACTTATTGGGGCAAGTGTTCCTGACAAATCCTGATCCATGATAGCAGCAATTGATTTGAACCAGTAACATCAGTGTAATTCAAGTACCAGCAGCTTAACTTGCGTTGAATTTGTGGGGGGGGGGGAACACCTTGACATTCTAAATTTGAAAGGGAGGGGGGTATAGTTACACCACTGCTGAGTACAAGCGGACCTGCTGCATGAAGGCAGTGTCAGCCCAAACTGCTTTGCACGAGTAGCCAAAAAGTTAATAAAAAAAACACAACAAAAGTAAAGGTACATGTGAAACAATGCTTCTATTGCATATGTATCAATTAATTTTAATAATTTACTTTCCGTTTTACAAATGTCATGGCACAAACTGTAATATATGATGAGGAAAAGAATTGTTCATTCCTAAACAGTATTCCCCAACTTTCCAAATTCAAGTGCCCTTTGTGGAAACCCTTCTGTGATAAGCTTGTACTTTGTAGAGACTTGCAGGAACTTTAACTTTCAGCCTGTTAAGGCTTTCCTTGCCGTCAAGGAAAGTGCTCCTACACAAATGGAAAAAAAAGTGTTGTTAATATTAAATTTAAACAGACACAACCACAAGGCATTAAAATATACAAGGCATAATTTGTCACTGCTTAGGTTACCACAGTAATGTACATGATATGACCAATTTCATAGAGCTGCTTAACGGACGATTTTTTGCTTAAGCGGGGTGTTTAAGCAAATTTTCATTTCATAGCAACCGTTAAGCAAGATTTTTTGCTTAAAGCGATAAGCAAAGAAAAAGGAGCCTTAACCACCGCATTTTTTGCTTAAGCAAGGTTTAACCTTAACGTATAGCAACAGTTAAAATGGCGGCTATTCTTCGAAGGCGACGTGAAATTCAAATTATCTTGTGTTTCGATGTCAAAAGGGAACCCTTTAGGACCCCCTCAATCACTGCTTTCTCCTAGATGTATGAGGTAGCCAGTGCCAGATCCATTTCTACGATTTGGGCTTTGCCCCGCCCGGCGCAACTTTTTGACGCTGTTGGTTTCGTCCGCCATTTTTATTTTATTTAATTTTTTTGGAATTTTTTGCTTAAGCAGAGTATCTAAAATATTGCGCGCGCAGTTTGTTTACGTGCTTAAGTTAGCAACCGCTGGTGAAATACGTTTACGCTTAAGCAAATCTTTCTGCTATAGTAAGCACAAAAAATTGCTTACCGTTAAGCATCTCTATGAAATTGGGCCCTGTTCGTGACCAAACACTTTTTGCCAAGTTTTAGTGTATAGCGCCCTCGCAAGGCAAAGTAATAAAAGGCCACTCTTCTTTGAAGTGGTGTTGAATCATAAGCAATGACTATTAGAATATTTAAAACAACAATATTGGCCTGTGAGAAGTTTTTTTGGAAGGGGTGGAATAAATTCCATATTTCACCTCAACTGTTTCCCTCTAATATTAGGCATAACAAAAAAAATGTTATGTTGGCGTAACCCGACCGACCCTAAAAATACGGCCGACCCAGAATATTAATTTTTTCAAGGGACGAAATTTAATGATTAAAATCTATATAAATCTAGTTATAAATACGTTTTAAACCATTTCTGACCGTTTCTCATTGTTGTGTGTGTGGATTGTGTATATATTGAACCTGGACACGCTATCGTGTATCACTACCGGCTGAAACAATTAGAAAACATATCATTTTCATTGCTGGGGGAAAAAAAAAAAAAAAAAAAAAATCCCGACCTACTTACCCTATTTTTTTGGGCCCGTTACGCCAACATAACATTTTGTTATGCCTTACTGGACGACTACCAAGAAGTGTAAATATGATGAAGAAACACTAATTGAGGAGTGAGAAATCTTTTCTTTGAAAATACTGAGACTTTTTCTGTCATTGCCCACACACTTTGTACACAAGGTCTAAGGTGGAGTTGAGATATGGAATTCTTTCCGAACGGGTACACTTTAAAAAATAACCGTACAATAACGGGTTTTTCCACCTGTAAAAGCACAAACAATCGCCGGATTTTGGACGTAAACTTACGATAGTGTACGTTGAAAATATCACGCGGACGTTAATTTATGCTAAGGTTATATCAATTTACAAGAACACTGTCAAAATACGACATATTTGTGTACATAATACAGCAACGCCAACAAAGTGTTGTTTATTTACAATGATTCTACTGTTATCGAGCATGAATCTTATTACGCAGCAACTGACCAATCAAAACTCACGAAATATGTCATGTTAAATTGTGGTGTTTTGTCAAAAAAAAACACATTTTTTTGAGCAAAATGTATATTTATTATTCTAACGAATCTATAATCAAATTTAGATTTGTTGCAAACATAAGTGAAAAATCACATGAATTTTTTTTTCGTATTTAAATATTGGAATTTTATGGTGAAACCGTTACTTCACCATGGCACGAACAGCTGAATATAAAAACTAAACCACGACAGTATCCAGTATAGTTTTAAGTAGGTTATTGTAGAATTTGTAGAGAAATTTGTAATAGTTATTTAAAAGTTTGGTTCTCACTGTTGTAAATTGTAAAATTGCAGTTACTATAATAACCTAGCTAAATTCCAGCAACGTACTGTATTTGTGTATACCCTGTATTTTTACAGGAATAGCAAGGTACATTAACGAGGACAGTAATGTAAACCGACAGCTTTCCAAAGCCGTCAAAAACAGCCCGTCCCCCGTTAACATTTTCCACCGGTTTTTTTAAAAGTAAAGTACTGTAAGAATTTCCCGTAAAATTACGATTTTAATTTTCGCAGTGTAGTTTAAAAACCATAACACCCTACATGTAGGTATGTGTGAACATTTTATTCAATATTAAGAAAATCCGGACTATGAAGGTAATTTCACAAACATACAAAATGGGTACACTATGGATGCAGTTACAAGTTCAAATAAAGGCCACCCCACCCCCCTCTAACTCCCCCGCCCCCAACTCAATGTTGGGTTGGCGGTGTGTGCACCATCACTCCAACATTGAAATGGGGGGGGGGGGGGGGGGGCATAAAACTTGCTCAGAAACTTCTCAAAGCATGGTAGTATCACACATTAGTTTGTCACACTGTTTACAAATCGTGCAAATTTGCTTCCGCTTGGCTCTGGTACTGCAAACAACACAGTTGCGCTTTTTGCTGGCAAAAAGTCGAAAAGTGGCTGGAGCCACGTGATACTTGACTGGCATGCTGAGCTGGGTTGTGCTTCCAAGTGAAAATAAGCTCTTCTATCACTTGACACTGAAATCCAAAGTGGTCAAGTGCTGATTTGTAGGGTTGCTGTTGTATACAATGGTAGCATTTACCAAGCAGAGTCAAAAACGGCCACGACAACTCTTTTCCACCATTTCATCGATTTGTGGGGGTGCGAGTAGTACTGACACATCACTTCCTCCCATGTATTTATTATAATCATTAACGACAGAAGGTTTTTTGAACGTACGAAGTCCACTCAAACTGTTTTTGCTCCGAATGTCTTTCGTGTCGATATTGCAGTTTCCAACATTTGTGAAAAGAGTTACACGCTTGGCATCCTGCCAAACGACGCATAGTTGGCCGGCTTTGGTGTAAAATGTGTAACTTTGTTGGGTTTGCACGATCTGGAATCCCCAGTGTGGTGTAGCGTGCAGGTTTGACTGTGACAACTTGCAGACGAAAGCTGGGCTTGTGTACCAATTGTCCATGAAAATGAAATGTGTCGCCGAGACATGGTCGCCGAATACAGGGGACTTCGCAGAACTTCGGACCTGGACCAGTGCAACTGTAGCGAGGCCTTTTGTTGATACCCATGCACAGAACAAAGCCACGAATGTCATAATTTCAGGAACAGTAGTTGGAGTCCAGGCAAGCCGATAATTGGCCACATCTGCACACATTGTTTGGTCGGCATAGCGATTGGTCTCATCCACCATCAACTCCAACACTGCTTGGCAGAAAAAGAGCTGAATTCCTTGCTTTATTCCATCCACACCTGAAATAGGAACATTTAGAAAAGTTAATGGGACATTATTCGTTTCACGGAACATGTTCTTTTAAGGGTAGTATACAACATTATTTTATTATATTTTTTATTTATTTATTTCTTTTTTTTTGGGGGGGGGGGGGGGGGGGGGGGGGGCTCAAACGGATTTATCTGGGGTTTAGTATTTTTTAGGCCGACGGTTGGCCAACCATCTTTGGAAATTGCTAAACAATATCAGTTTTGTTAAAACAGAACAGCACACCAGGTACCCTGATTTTACAGGATGCTCGAGACAATTCATGACTGTCAAATATGGTCATTCATTAATCATCTTGTTTTGTTGTTGTTGTTGTTGTAATTATTATTATTGCCGCATGTCTTTTCAGTAGTTGAAGGAGGCCCGATTCAGTGGAATTGAATTTTTTGTCACCATTACATTTGCAGTTCCATCTGAAATTAGATTTGGATGCAAAATCATCACACTTGACTTTGCATAATTCAGGTACAAAATTTCATTCATTTTCATTTTGTTTTCATTGCATTTCATTTATTATTTCGCAGGGCACAAAAAATAATACAAATTTACAATCAATAGAAGGTTAAGAATACCTAAACAAGAAACATGTTCAAGAAAAAAGAAAACAAAACAAAATGTGAGGTTTTTTTAACAATAAAAAATCAATAAATCAATAAAAGAAAATCAATATTTTCATCAATTTGTAATTGGATTCCATCGGATTATGCAATGCAAACTGAAACGTTTAGTGCTTTTGATGATTTTCCCTGCAAAAGGACATCAAAAAGCAAAGGTTACATTACAATAGCCTATGAATGTCAGATGCGAAACATTTCGAGAATAGCCAAGTTGAACCCTTTTTAGTAACTCCCTACCTAAAGTTTGGCTTTCCCGACGAAATTGAAGAGGTTTGTGTTGCCTCTCCATTACTTTCGTCAGATGTTGCTACATAAGATTCATCATCGGACATATCTGAACCGCTATCTGGGAAGATTTTCCCCAAAATCTTAGAAGCGTTTCGGCCATGATGGCGGCTAAGTGGCGTGGGGATGCAAAGTGCCTTTTGCGCGCGCGCGTCCTTTTGATCAGTTTGAAACCAATAATAAACCACACAGCGCTGCCCAAAGTGAGGGCGCTGTTCACATTTCAGTTGCAAACAACAACAGCAGCTCGTGCCAACAGAGAACGCTGGTCACGTAAAGCTCTTTGGTTGTAAACGTCCATGCAACTTTGAGCCCAGGTGGCGCGCTCCGTACTGATAGGGTACAAAACAAAACAAAACTGTTTTCCAGTATTGCCGATATAGTACAGCACTTTAATTGTTTCCCTTTAACTATACCTCGGTGGCAACATAAAACCTCATCACATTAACATGTATAGTGGGGCAGTTTCAGTAAGTGTTTTTTACAGGTGAGTTCCGCCGAGAAAATTATTGTGTGTAAGTCCTCAACATTCGGTGAGGATTCTGTTAGGGTAAACCCATTGTGTGCTAGCAGTATAAGCTTTAATTATAGAACTTTGTGACATAAAAAAAACACGTAGATTTCGAAATCGAAGGTCGGGGATCCATTAATTAAAATGGAATAAATCCGTTATTCACCGAGTTGGGGATAGGAGGATGACCACAAATCCGTGAATATTCGAAAAGCACTTCAAACCTTATACATCAAAGCAGTCCATTTAACCAGTTCGCGCCAATATTATTTTGACATTGACCGGGCCCAGGCGCGGATTATTTTGGACGAACCTTGATCCAAGACGGGTTCAGGCTGGCACCTGTGTGTAGCACACCCTAATATTTCCGGCCCCGCTCGCTGCGAGCCGGTCGCTGACAATTATTTCCGACCTTGCTTGTGACGTTGACGTTGCGTATATACACGGCATCCGACGCGAACGGGCTAGCTTTTGTCTGGTGTATTCTGTGTTTGTAATACATTTGGCAGTTGGAATGTAAGATTACCTCGAAATCGGCATAATTGCTGTTTCGCACGACACAAATCCAAAGGATGATAACCCGTGGCCCACCCCCGGGTCAAAAAGTGCGGGGGAAGAAAATATTTAACACCCCAACACACCCCCCCCCCCCCCCCCCCCCCCCCCCCCTCTTCCCCCCTGGATTTACGTTCATGAATTGGGCTGTGTTTGGCTGGCGAGAAATGTGAGTGGGCCCTATTTCAGTGAATTTTCTTGTTCAACTCTCGAAAAAAGGTAACCAAAATATTGCACACAAAAATAAGACACACCTGATTTGCACCTGTGGAGATAAAGCATTATACAACAACGTAACATGACTGTGGTTTTATTGTCGTTCATACAGGGATTGTGTGTTTTTTAATTTATTGTTCGATATTTTTGACAACTTAATTAAAGTTCTCGGAGTCAGCGACGCGATTCGTATACATGTAATAGCAACATTGTACATTCGCTATAAAAAAATGTGAATGTCAGTCCAATGTCAAACGAACACATAATCGTACTTATGTCGTTTTTTTTCTTTTCTTTCAGAGACACGACGCAAGAGTCATTTTCGCTCTTTCATATTCCGACACTGTCATCAAGCTCTTCTGCACGGTATTTCTCGTGTATTTCTCGTGTTTCTGTGACCATAAACAGCACCTTTCTTTTACCAGACATATCTCTATGATACAGACTATAGACGGATGCTGATAATTATGCATAATTATGTTGATATCCGTTTATGACAGTCCATAATAATGGGAACACGCATATCAAATAAACCAGCCTCGACTCCATGGGCGCGTGCGCGTTTCTTTACTAACCCTTGGCCCTATCTAACCCATAGATATATAATTAATTATATATCTATGATCTAACCCCTGGCCGTGAGGAATGCGTAAACGACGCTGACTGGCTATTCGATGCGTACTCCGCGCGTATTTCGTAAACTACACGCCCTGAATTTGATGCGCGCGCGTCTGAACGCACTTTGATCATGTAAGAATTTTTTTCAAGACTGCGCGATACTAGACTTGACCCAAGTCGGACTTACCATGGAGTTAAGACTACCAATTTGCTTTCGTCAATCCGGCCGAATAATGTGCATGCTTTGTTGGCCTTAGATATAGGGCGCCCTCATCTGGTTGTCGTTCTGCGATCGGCTTCAACGTGATGTCATCCTTACCATGGAGTTAAGACTACCAATTTGCTTTCGTCAATCCGGTGTGGCGGTCTCACTTCTCCGGGGTGCTCACTTCTCCGAAAGAGAAATTGCGCTTCAACACGCATGCGCAACATTGCGCAGTGGCTTAGATTTTCGCCGACTTTATTCCGTGTGCTGAGTTCGCGATGTACTGGCATGGTGCACATAAGATTGTAGAATATGTGTCTACGTTATATCATGGAGCTATATAGGGTACCAGTATAATCAGGATTTTCGCGGCGGGCGCGTGCGCGAGGCCTAGGGCGGCAAAATTGTACTACGTACATGCATGGTACATGCATGGTACATGTAATCGTACAAGTGCACTGAGTACACTACTCGGTCTTTTGCTTCGACATGGCGTCGGCAGACATGACGGCCAGACTCGCTTCTGAGAAGAAAAAGAGCGACCGTATTATCTTCTATCTATCAGAAGGCCACTACCCTGCTGGACTTTCCTCCAACTCCAAGGATCAAAGGGCTGTACGATATCAAGCTAAGTCCCACGTTTATGATGATGCGAGTGAGTACTGCCTGGATTGTTAAATGCTCGGACCAATGACATGCACATTATAGTTTACGTAGCCTGAGTCGAGAGCAGAAAATCCGATAAAGATCAATCTACCAATCTTCAGCATGTGTTCAGAAGATAATCAATTTGTCAATTTTGTTCAAGTTTTATTATTTTTTTTATGTGTTTTTGTGTCTTTCCTACATTTCCCCCCCATTTCATGCATTTGGTGATTTGGTAACCCCCCCCCTTTTTGGCCTTGGGGCTGGGCTATCCCCTCCCGATCTCCCACCCCACTTCTTTGTCATGGTACTTGGGTTACGTTGAAAGATACTGCATGTACTGAGCATGCATCAACTTTGCCAAATTGCACCAACGGCTGTTTTATTTTCATTTCAATCATCGATTGGACCAAATATTGTGAATGACGGGCAATACCAATAATTGATGCAATTCGGCAAATTTGACACATGCTTGTTGGGGTTGAACATGTCTCAGCAATGGAGCAACCTAATCTTTCCATTTGTGTCTTGTGTCTTTTATTACACAGAAAAGGAGCTGTACTACACCCAGCGAAAGCCTGGCATAAAAAAAGAAGGTGGTGACTGATGCACAAGAAGTGTTGGACTTGCTCCAACATTACCACTCGAGTGAGATGGGTGGACATAGTGGCATTAATGCCACTTTGTCAAAGCTTTCACCAAATTACACTTGGAATGGCATGAAAGAAGATGTTGTTGACTATGTAAGAGAACTACCTGGCTTTTTTTTCAATGATATAACTAAAATAATATTATAGTAACACAAAACAAAAGGTGCTTAATTTTGGCTACTAATTACCTATGACACGATTTTACAAAATGTTCATTTAATGTAATCGCTTGAAATTCTTTTAGTATCTAGACCTACTTGAACGTCTTTTTCAGATGATGCTGATACATTTTTGCTGTATATTGTGCTAGTATTGTTAATTGAATAAAAAACAATGACTATCACTTTATCAGTATCGGTTGTACCAATATCTGTGATTATTGGAAGGCATAAAATACAGAATGTATTCAGTCAGTTTTTTTAACAAAGATAAAACATTAATAGTATAAGGAAATATGATCTTCAAGTGTATGTAAATATGCCAAAAATGTAGATTTTTGTTGTCGTTTTGTTAAGTAACTTTGTCATGTTCCACAGATCAAATCTTGTGATCGCTGTCAGAGGTTCGACAAAATAAAAACTCAAGCCCCCGAGCTAAAGTCGATCAGCGTGAAGGAGCCACTGGAGCTTGTTGGAATGGATTTAATTGGTAATGTTTTTTTTTAGTATAATATTTTTCTAATAATTATAAGCATAAATGAGATTTAAAGCTTTGCATCAGTAATATAAGCATGTTTTTGCCTGGTGTTTCTGGACATTGGCTGCATTATTTAGGGATCAATCAAATCATCAGTACTTTCATTGATTTCTACAAAGCAGTTTAAAGACTATTGTGTGGTTTCTCTTTCAGGACCCCTGCCAACAACTGATGAGGGTTATAGATATGTGCTTACCCTCACTGACTACTACACCAAGTTTGTGGATTTCTTCCCACTAAAATCAAAGGAGGCCATTGGGATTGCCTTGTGCATTCACACCTTTGTGTGCCGATGGGGAGCTCCACAGAGACTTCTGTCTGACCAGGGACGTGAATTTGTTGCAAATGTAAGTAATTATAGTGGGAAATTTTAAAGTTGTGCATACCTCGTGTGGATTGTCACACCGAGTATTCTTAAACTGTATATCCTATATTCCCGTTATTTGAAGTTGACGTTTTTCACTTGATGTCCCTTTTCGGTCGTACATGAAATTCCTACAAGGACTTGGTCTCAAACCGCTGGGATAGTGGTGTGAATGCTCTCAGGTGTAAACAAGATAACATGGCTGTGCTTTTGAGCAAACCTGTTTTCGTAAACAAAAAATGTGTGATATATTTAACGACTGTAATTTGTTATCATGTTTTTCAGATAAATGGAGAGCTTTGTCGGAAGCTAGGAATAAAACGTTCCATCACCAGTGCCTACCATCCGCAAACCAATGGCCTGGATGAATTAATGTGTGAGTAATGGCTGGGAGTAACACGGCCCTGTGGAAGTTAAACCAAAGGACTCATTGTTCATTACTTGGTGCACAGTGTTACTTTACCAGGAAAGAAAATTATATTAAGAAAAACAAAATTAAATATACAATTTAGATAAATAAAAAGAGAAACAGTACATTGAGGAAATAATTTTCCCCTCTAAAATGGCATCAACCTTGCCAGCACAAAGCCTATTCCAAATTGAGGTACTGAACCTTTTACGACACTGAACGTTTTTTTCCCAGACAGAAAACACCCTTTTCTGCCAAAAGTCCAATTGAATACCCACCATCTATCACTTTGCATAAGCAATTTATAGGATCTCAATGTACCTTTTATCTTCCCACAGAAACTACATGAATGCAAGAGCTACCGTCATCAGCGAAACGCCAACACAGTGGAACGTACAAGGGGTCCACACTTCAAGACAACGTGACACCAAAAGTTGTGGAGTTTTTGTCCTGATGGTAGGAATTTTGTTTTTCAATTTGTTTTTCCTTTTCTCCAAACCGTGCTTTCCAGAACACAGGTGATTCCAGTTGATTTGTTAAAAGTCACTGTCTTCAGAAGGCTATCAGTTGATAAGTTAAAGTGTGCATCATTATTGAGGGACAGAATATTTAATTATTTAGCATGATGGTTATTAACGTCATGAACATTTTTTTTTAAATTTGTATTTGTTCACTTTCACTGTTTAGTATGCAGAGCAACTACTTCGAGGCATCCCACCATTTGTGCTGAGGCAGTGCCACGTGCAGCAATTCAGACGCTATGCCACTGCTCGCCTTTTGCAGAGCCAGAACTGAACCAGCGACCAACGGCACCGGCCATCATGTACATGCATGCCATACTTGTGCGCTTTCCTATGAGAGCGAATGAGAGTAAAGTTGGGACGAGATCCAGGAAACTCCTATTGGATGTAAACACAAACATGACCTCATCATGTAATATGTGACCCAGCACGAGTAAATGAGACACTTTGAGGCAAAAATGAAAATTGAGATTTTGATTTCATCGTTTAAAGCTAAACAAGCTTTAAATGATGAAATCTCAATTTTCATTTTTGCCTTAAAGTGTCTCATTTACTTGTGGTGGGTAACATATGTTGGCTCCTGTCACCTTTCTGGAAAATTGCCGTGACATTGGCCTGCTTCCAATCATCTGATTTAGGTCAAGTCCCTTATGTTAAATATGTAAGAAATGTCAATTGTTTTTTCGTTCATGTGTCATTGGAAACATCTGTCCTCAGCAGCCCTTTTTCTGGCGTTTGCGTTACATTATTTAGCCACTCTGGAATTTAGGGCAAACCTTGAAAAATAATTTCCTCTGACAATCAGAGATAAGTCCTTCGACTTAAAAAGGTTCTTATTTGCTTTTCCAAATACGTTTCAGAAAAGGCTTTTTTTTTTAATTCTTTTTGGTTGTTACTATTCTAGTTCCAACATCGTGACGATGACATTGTTTGATTTTTGTGTAGAATTTTGAAAATTATTTTTTTTGTTTCAAAAATAAACCTAGATATTTCAATGGTTGTAGCAAGATATCAAGATGAGAAGTAACTAATTCAACATTTTGAGCGAAGGCAAGTTTTTAAAAACATTTATTTAAATGTCCTTTTTTTATTGGGAAAAACGAAAAAGCCACTTGTTCTGTTTTGCAGTTTTGTCCAATGAACAATTTAAACGATTGGTCGAGGTTATATTTTCAGTGTTCATGCAGAATGAAAGCTATTTTCTTAGTTGCTTTTCTGCACCCACCTCGACTTCAAAATAATCTTGATTAATGATAAATATTCTCAACAATTATTACATTTCAAAAGAAATATACTAGAGGAACCTGAACATTTTGTTTCTAGTTCAGTTCTACTTGTGTGCTTGTACGGATATAATAACATAGGTGACCTGTCATCACAATATGAGAGTAAAGTCGCACAATGTTATTTAGAAATGTGGCCATCCAAAGTCAAAATATGAAGGGGTGGTCAATGTGAGATTTTGCATAATTTGAAAAGCCTAATAAGTCCTCTACATATTCCCATTTTTGGTGTGCATTCAGATGATTAAAAACCATTACGCGATTTTGCGTAGTGTTTGCATAGTTAGTGTTTGGATCAAAGTCCATCAGTGGTCTAATTAACACCGTAACTAAATATGCAAATTAGTTCTTCGTAACTGTCCCACGTTTGCGAAATTTTGATAATTTATTGTTTATACAATAATTCGTATGTGTGGAAAGTTTCAAGAAGAAATAATGATTAGAGCATATAGTGCGGCAGCTATGTGTATAATATCAGAAGGATTGTGCATTTTGTGGTAAAAGCACCAAATTTGGTACAGACATTGCTTAATATATAATTAACAAATTTAGATATTGTGCCAAGCTCAATTTTTTTCCTGGGGACCACAAATAGCAAATCCAAGATGGCCGCCATCCGATTCCGAATATATTAAAAATGCCCCAAAATCTTGGGGACAAAATATTTTGCAAACATGAATAAAGTGTCGTTTTTCATATTTCCATGTGTGCTGAATGCATTCCAACCAAAAACGAGTTGATAAAATGCACCAATTTGCGTAAATCCAAGATGGCCGCCGTGCAAAATCGGAATATCTGGGGATATATAACAGATATAACAGATACGCGCCTGTCCCCACACATATCCACCCTGATGTATGGCCCGTTTTGTGTGTTGCAGCAGGGCTGCACGAGTTGGTGGTATGGCATCGATGGACCTGCCTTTGACAGCAAAGATATGTTTTCTTGCAAGGTCAACACTGGTTTCTGTTGAGGTTCTGCCATACACTCACCAGAGTCTTGGGGGTGAAAAAAAACCCATCACGAGGATGGGAACCACTATGGACACTTGTAATGTTGGATTTAATCATACAATTGACCATTTCATTAGTTTTGGTGCATTTGATCAATTCAATTGGATTCAGCGCGTATGAAAACATAGAAAACAACACTTTATTCATGTTTCAACAACATTTTGTCACAAAGATATGACATTTTTTTGGTGGCCATCTTGGATTACTGTTGCTTTAGCAATATCCTACATAATTTTGGATACCTCCATTGTGTTCCTCGCATGTGAAAACCTATGTGTAGACACCAAAATCATCTCCCCATCTTGATTCTGTCAAAAGTTATTGCCGATTTCCCATTTGGCCGATTTTGCACGGCGGCCATCTTGGATTTACCAGTTGCATTATCTTGTTCTGTTTCGTAAATTTAAAGGTTTTGTCTGCCTTAGTCTGTCCTTGTGTATGGCAACCCTCACATAAAATTACATACGGTAGCTAGGACGTCTTGCAACCAAGACTAGTCGCCGTGTGGCTTTAGCTGTGGTTAGTGTTAGGGTTAATGTTAGGGCAGTACCACTATAGTGTGGCCCCGGTTGGGGCTAGGGTTAGGGTTGTCATTTTAGTTGCTCTCTTTAAGTGCTTACCAAGGAAAGTCGGATTTTGGGGTCCCATGCCCATGATCCATTATGTTGATCTTTATTTCTTTTGTTTCTGACTTGTGTAATATACGAAAACATTATACGAATTTAGTCAGTGCCGCTAATAATGACATTTATGCTGATAAAAGGTTGTTGTCTTACAAAGTGTTGTCCGCTTATTTTTTATTTATATTTTGTTTGCTGGGGTAACTTACTGATGTTAACGTTTTTTGATTGACCCATTATATTAGAAACCACTCAATTACCAGTTGGACTTTCTGCGCGGTCTCTTGTCGCGTAAGGGCGTGGATCGACAGGATCATATCGATTCGTACGACTCACTCATCCACATTGCGATGGCGTTGAACCGCTCGATCGAGAAGCTGGCCAGCCTGGAGCCCCGCGCGAGGACGCTTCACGATTTCTCTTACACGGACAGCGAAATGTCAGCTGTTCTGTTGGACAGCGTCTATCAAACTCGTTTCGTTGGGCCAACGGTAAGAGCTTTGTTTTTTTATAAAACGTGGAACAACATACCCCAATGAAATCAGTATGCTGAATAATTCGAACACTTCTCGTAGCTTTTAACAACTTGCCCTTTTCACAGGGTTGTGTTTTCATCGAAAGTGGCGGTTTCCGGTCCGAGAACAACGTACGATTTTTCATCTCGCAATTTCAAGGTAAGAAAGGCCCGTTTAACCTTGCCGGACGTCTATCCTTTCCGAACGCAGCAAATAACACAGTTAAGGGATACAGTGACCAACTAATAATAGCTTATGGCACAAAACGTTGTTTGAGACAAATCGTTGTTTATTCACAAAAGCACGCGGCCTTAAGGCCCCTTTACACGGGGCTGCGACCTTTGTGCCACCTTTGAGCGACCAAAATTTGGCCAGGACGCTAAATGGTCGCCTAAACCCATAAAATCTTGTTTGTAACTGCTTCAGCGATCCTTGTGCGTCCCTTGAACCATTCTGCCTCCTTTGAGCCTCCAGTGGCGACCTGGCAAATGTTATGGTCGCACAAGGGAGGCACAAAGGTCGCAACCCTGTGTAAAGGGGCTTTAAACAAACTCTGACAAGCTTAATTTGTTCTTGTGTGATATTTATTGCAGACGGAAAGTCGAAGGAAATAATCAAGTACGACAACGTGTCGACTTTTCAAGCAGTGAAGAACAGGAATTTTCGTTGGCCAGGTAAATCAAAAATTGGCAAGATAATAGTGTATGGGTCTGTTCGAGAGTTCATGTTTTAGTGTCCCAGTTATATCAAATGTTGTTATAATTGTTATTTACGACACATTCTTTGATGCCTTATATTTCCAAAAGCGATTTCACAAAGCAATTTACCTTAAAAACAAATTTTAAAAAGATTTGAAGTCAATTTATGAACGCTGATTCAATGCTTCCGACATTACCGAGCTGATGACCAATATGAGTACATACATCTTGCAGACCTTTCTTTGCCAACGCATTTGTTTGCACCTTTTGCCAACCATGATATAGTTTGAGAAACTGTATGGAAGGCCAACGTTGAAAAAAAATAGAATAATATAGTTATTCATATTTCCAAATTTTTGGACTGTTGGAAATACAAAATCACCAACAAACGCTACTGATGAATTTTTACGTGAAGCCATTACAATAGCGATTACATAAAGCAACTTAAAACAAATTAGAAGTTTGAAGTCAATTCCATTGACACTTGCATTGACACATGCCATAATTATTGCTGCATGTTCACTATTCAATAGGTTTGGAAGCCCACGTAACCATTATTTGTAAACTAATTTATTCTAAATCCATTAGAGAAAAGGTTTCATAAACACATCTTTCGCGTTTACACTTTGAAGAATGCTTTTGTCATTAACATAAGCCAATCAAGAAAATTTTCAGTGGAGTTTGTCGCCCTTGAAATCACCTATTTCACCTTTGGTGGCGGGCGCTGTGCATACACTATAGCAAACACCCCGTGCAGTTAAGTTGGACGTGGCTATAGAAAACACCCAGCTTCTACAACTAGAATATGGTGCAATATGACTAGAGTTTGTTAGAGTATATAGGCCGGTATATATGTTGGCTGCGAAAATTTGCCGGAGGGGAAATATTATTACCTTTTACAAATTTGCAGCGCGCCAATTTACCATGACGTCACAAATTCGCGATCACATCCACGCCGAGTAGGCCTTCTATACAAACCGGCCTTATATTAGCAGAAATTCGTGAATAAACATCTCTATTATTGTGTTAAAGCGGCTTTTATGCCTGGTGCGTTCATGTTCGTGTGTTTTTTTGGTTTTTTTTAATATTTATATTATAAATTTCTAACCCCTACATTCTGGTCTAACGATTTGATTTGATTGGATTAATTCTTTATTGGTTTGTAAAAAAACAGAGAGTGGACCGCCACCAGTGGACGGGAAAACAATGATCGACCAAAAGGTTACAATCGCTCAGCCTGTCCGGCTGATGTTCTTTGTCTTTTCTTCATTGGGGATCGTTCTTGCTGTCGCATTTCTTTTCATAAACGTCAAATTCAGAAGAGAGCGGTGAGTGTTTCTTAAGAGCGTGTATTAAATTGACCTCAAGAACGAACCTACAAGACTTTACGAGAAACCGAACTTCCAGGCACATCAAATGGGAGCTTCAACGTGTAAAGCTATTAGGCGCATAAAGAACTATTATAGCTAAGCTTTATACAATTATTTTGATGTAAGATTCGTAGATGTATGTTAATCTAACATCTAATAGCAAGCGCATTGTGTGACGGACCCTTAAACTAGAATCTGTATAATGCAAGGGCGCACAGGGCGAATATATTATTTGAACTAGGCTATATTTTCTTATCCCCAGGGCAATAAAGATAACTACACCACCTGTGAACAACCTGATCGTTCTCGGTAGCCTAATGCTGTACGCGTCCGTCTTCTTATTTGGTATAGACAAGACTGATTTCACGGATGAAGAAATAGTCCGGCTCTGTTACGTGAGTTTATTGCAAAAACTTATAGTATGCCCAGGTGCCAATATTTGGGATAATCTGCCCGAACAATTGCGAACATTGGACTCCTTAAGCACATTTAAATAGGAGCTTCGTATAATGACATCCGTTAGATATTATGCCAATTGCTCATGACTTACGGAGTTATAACTTGGTTGCCACTAAAATGTAGAGCCGGATTTGAATTTTCTTTTCTCTTTTTTCCCCAAAAGGTTGTTTTTGTGGGTTTTCGCCCATTCCGTAAATCAGAATTGGCCTTAAACAGACATACCTAAGTATCAATGCTTTGTATACCTGTACATTTTCTTGTACGTCTGTAAATATTCTGATTGTATTTTGTGTAAATGTTGTGTTTATATGTATTATTGTTAGTTGTCAGTTTACGGTTTTGTTGATGACTTTTGATGTATTTTTTTTTCTCAATTGTATTTAATAAAGTATGCAGGGCCCCAATAGAAACCAATTTTTCAATGTTTGGGTACACCCTGGGTAAAGGAATATAGCCAAGTTATTTAGACGCGGCCCTTTCCATTCGAATAGTATTGAAGTTTGTCGGGTAACCTGTTTTTTGGTAAGAATAATAGTTGTCCGTGCTTAATAAATTATTAATGTGCTTAGCAGCTCCGTGAAATTGGCCCTTATCCCATCTTCATTGTAAAAAACTCAATTTGTTGATGGCCACGGATCTACCTATTTGAAAAATATTGGGAAACAAATTGGTTATCTCAAGATTACCACAGTTTATTTAGTTACTTAGTTCTCGGTTGTTCTTCAACAGATAAAACTTATCCTCGTGTGCGTCGGTATTTCTTTGGCGTTTGGTGCGCTCTTCATGAAAACGTACAGAATCCACGCCATATTCAGCAGAGCAGTTGCCAAATTAAAACGCGTGGTAAATTAAACTTGTAGTTAATTGACGTTAGAGTTAACTCGTGTTGTTGGTGTAAATGGCAATTTTGAACATGGGCATGTTAACCCTGCGACGTGCCACCGCACTTTTTTCGAAGTCGCTTTGCCGTAAAAAAAAAACAATTGATTTGTCATCATTTAATGTATTTTTTAGTTCAAAGCATGCCGAATAGCATGGTAAGTGCCGCTTGAACTCTGGTTGAACCGGTGATACAGCTTTTTGCAAAGAAAAGTGCTGCCCCATGGGTATCTCATAACTTTGTGTACATAGGGGCTATTCAAGTCTGAGTTTACCAGACCTGCCCAAGCAATTAATCATGCTATTGTTGCCTTGCCCCATTTAACAACACCAGCTTGGATCGAATAAATTCAGACACTATGGGAAAGTACTGTGTTGACATATAAAGCCATAAAACCGAACAGCATGGGGGTTCATAATGTAGCACGATATGTGGCAGAGAACTCCCCCCCCCCCCCCCCCCACCTCCCCCCCCCCACCCCCCCCCCCCCCCCCCCCCCCACCTCCCCCCCCCCCCCCCACCTCCCCCCCCCCCACCTTCCCCCCCCACCTCCCCCCCCATCTGATGTGTTCCCGGAATCTCAGGAATTCCGGTTTCAAGGGGGGATGGGTTAGGTTACAATTAGTGTTGAGTGCGTATAAAGTATATGGATAAGAGGGGGGTACCCCTCTGCCACATATCGTGTTGGGTATATGGGGGTTACACATGAAATACAGCCGACTTTGAAAAAAAAGTACGAACGCGCGTTCGTGTAAAAACAAAATGGCCGCACGTCGCAAGGTTAAACATTGTACAGGTAATACATTATGCGACCTGCTCTGCAAAATGAGTCTGATGTCGCCAAATACATGTTTACATAAAGAGCTTTTTTTTGGTTTCTGAGGTGATTTTTTTTATATTATTTGTTTAAAACAAATAATATTTTTGTTTTAACTTCATTTTGGTTTCTCCGACACCTATATTTTCAGATTTGATCGATTGAAAGGGTTGTTTTGATCCCTAAATTAAATTTACTACAGGTTTTGTCATTCTCGCAGCATAGCATCACATATAGGCACTTGGGGAGACAAATTAGCATAAGTTTTTAGGTAATAAGGAGACAGTGGCACTTAGGGAGACATTTCAGTGTCTCCCTAAGTGTCTAGCTACCCTAAAAAACAATATTTGGGAGTTATTTTTGTCCTAGAACGACAGATTTTGGTCTAAATAGCATAAATCTCGAAGATCTTAGAGAAAAGGGTTAGGGTAAACAAGTTAGGACTGTTTTAAGTTTGTGTACATCTCTATGGGATTGTCTCCCTAAGTGCATATTTGGAGGTATGATAAGCACTACAATTTTACAAATTTTACAAATATGAATATAACTGAGACATTTTGAATATAACTGAGACAAAATGTAAAATGTAAAAGACCAATGCAATAGGGCCTGCACTATACAGAGTTGTGCCATATATCAAATGAAAGCTTATTTTCAGCTTTTTCTGACTAACTGTAAAATTAAAAAAACAAACCATTTTTAACATATCAGACTCATTAATTGTGCAGAGTGGGTAACATATGCCATCATTTCTTTTAATCGATTACCATGAATGTGGCATTTTTCTTTTCCTACGACTGAACAGGACTTGCCAAATCGTAAGCTCATACTGGGTGTGTTTCTTGCCGTGGCCGTTGACATCGTATTATTCACGATGTGGATATTATTTGGCGAGACCCACGTTGCATATACGAGGTCTGACTCACAGGTAAGTTAAAGTAAATTACATCAGCGGTTCCTGCAATATTCATTCTAATGCTCTCGATGCTATAATGTACATGTACATACATCCATAAAATGTATTAGAAAAAAATATGAACCCAAAGGGCATTAATCCTGACACTGAGAATAATTAACAATGAATTTTGCGCCAAGTAACAATGGATTTTATTTTGTTAGTGCATTGTTTTTCTTTTGTGTAGTGTAGACAATTGTTAACCAATCTTATAAAGTTCGTTTTGCATCTTGTATTATAAGGGCAATTGTAACATTTTGGAGAACAGAAGGGGAGTAAAATTCGTACCTGGGTCGGACATGATCACCATCTCCCCCGGCGTTTTAGTTACGGTTGTCCAAAATCGTCAACGACTCTGTGTGTAATTTGATTCAAACGTTCAGCAAAACTATTTTTTATTTCTGTACTAATTTGAAACAGCTTGACACGTCCCGACCAGGCCTAGAGATCTACATCAAACATGTCATTCCTTATTGTACGTCATATCACCAGAGTTACTTCCTGGCTGTGATTTACACCGCAAAAGGAATTCTGCTGATGTTCGGGATCTTTCTTGCCTGGGAAACTAGGAAGATCACGGTCTCTTCACTGAACGACAGTAAGTGTTTGAAAGGGTTCCCGGCTGGCGATTTTTTTTTCCCAAACGACATCGCCATATAACTTTTTTTTAGCGCATCTGATTGTTTGTTTAACATCTACGTCATCCATTAATCCTTGTGTCGCATTGCATGACGTGTACTAGGGTCAAAAGCTCAGAGTTCTAGGGTCAAAAAGGGTTAGGGTTAGGGTTAGGGTCAATAAGTTGAGAGTCCTAGGGTCAATAAATTGAGAGTAAAATTTACTACCATGACGTAACAGGTAGCCGATCAGATGCGCTAAAAAACAGTTCTATGGCGATGTCGTTTGGGTGAAAACTATCGCGGCCGGCTGCTAGGAGGTGGCTAACTATATACACACGGGGTCCACTCGATAGTATGAAAGCTCGAAAGTTCGATAGTCCGAAGGTTTATTGATCCGAAGGTTTGATAGTCCTAATAAACAAATTTCCCATAGAGGGGCTCATTAGTCCGATAACGAAATAAAGTTCGTTAATCCAAACATTTGATGCGATTGTCCGAAGGTTCGTAAGTCCAAAGGTTAGTTTGTCCGAATGTTCGATAGTCCAAATTTATAATGAGGTTTATTAGTCCGAAGGTTCAATAACCCGAAATGAAAATAAGTTTCAATAGTTCGAAGGTTCATGATCCGAAAGTGCACAAGGTTCGGTAGCTCGAATTGGGACTATCGAACCTCGCTGTCAATTCGGACTCATCGAACCTTATTGTCGATTTGGACTAACGAATTAACCTTATTGTCGATTCGGACTATCGAACCTTCGAACTATTGAAACTTCGAACCTTCGGACTATCGAACCTTCGAACTATCGAGTCTTCGAACTATCGAACCTTCGGACTATCGAACCTTCGGACTATTGAACCTTTGGACTATTGAACCTTTGGACTATTGAACCTTTGGACTATTGAACCTTCGGACTATCGAACCTTCGGACTATCGAACCTTCGGACTATCGAACCTTCGGACTATCGAACCTTTGGACTATCGAACCTTCGAACTATCGAGTCTTCGAACTATCGAACCTTCGGACTATCGAACCTTCGGGCTATCGTATAACGTATATCGTATAACGCCACCGTGCATCAATAATACAAATCTTGATTGATTGCTTTGGGCCTTGCCACCCTTTTCGAAAATCATGAATTAGCCACTGGTGTTAACGCTGTAGCAGAGTCCATCATAAGTTAAACAATGTTGGTTAGGTTGAGGCTGGATGATGTGTGCTTGTGTGGTGGACTTGTGATAAACTCGGCAACAATAATTAAACAGTGCCGATTTTAATGATAATTTTAGCATATTACTATTATATTGCTTGTCAGGTAAATACATAGCGATGTGTATCTACGTCGTGGCCGTTGTTCTTGCCGTCGTACTACCGTTACTCAACATTCAGGTGTTCAGACAGAACGTGACTATCGAGTTCGCCATCATGAGCTCGGCTATCATCATTACAAACACCACCGTCCTGTGTCTAATTTTCCTACCGAAGGTACCGGGTTAGGGTTTTTTCCTGATAGTTGATAATTTGTTACCCAATGTTGGACAAATACAGTTTACTTAATATATAATAAATAATATATGACAACTCTTGCGATGTAAGTCCCAAGTCGCCAGAGTTACTTTTAAAATAAGTAGTTTTAATTTACAAGTTGACTGGACGACAAGCTATTGTGACACGCGGCCGAAAATGGCGTCACTTTCTTCCTATAGGTCATGCCAATTTTCGGCAAAACTACATGTATAAGGGAGACGCGGGTCCAAAGGGGGTATTTTGATGGTTGAACCCCTCCCCCTCCCCCCCCCCCCCCCCCCCCCCCCCTCCCCACACACACACAAGTGGGTAAATGCCGTCAATAGGGGACGGGGCATTGTCCGACCGTCTTCCCTCTTTTGTTTGTACTCTAACGTTTTCGGATGATCGCCATAGAATTTGCACACGAGTCTGAATCGGGGACCTTTGCGGAATAGGGGACCCCATTGTTCCCTTTGTCATACGTCCCCTATTTCAATCAAAAACAAACGCACAGAAATAATCAGTAACCCCCTATTGTCCCTCCTTTGTTCGTACTTTTTAGACGACCTCCCATATGTTTTGTACACGAATCGGAATCGGGTACCTTTTCCAATTATTGTTTCCCTATTGTTCTACGTCTCCTATTTCAATAAAAACAAACTCGTACACACGCCGTCATGTACTTACCCCTCAAAATAGAACATTAATCAATCTTTGGGCTGCATTGACTATATGTCAAGCTGTCCGCAACAATCGGACATAAACAGATCTGACGGGCCTGACCCTCCCCCTGCAAACATTGCTAGTTTCTCCCCTGTTATGGGTTCCGTCAAAAGCCTTTAATGGTAGAGTATAGTTTGAGTTGCAATATAGAATAAATTTGTCTATCATTGTTTTTCCTTCGTCAGATATGCCTTTTACGAGGTCGGGCAAACTTTCACGTGAGTATGATGATGACAAGATTCCCGTCCAGCCCTACAGCCACGTTCAGCGATTGTACATCGGCGTCTGGTGTCAATCTACAGGAAATATTACACCAGGTAAGAACTAATCTTGGTTGCAAGACGTCCTATCATCGGTATGCAGTGCGCGTTGGCCGCCGATGCGTATAATAATATGCCGATGCGGGTGCCCTCCAATGTACGCCATAGGTTATGTATGTGCCGTAGACCCACAGACATAAACAAAACTGTATTATGTCTGTGTGTAGACCACACCTAGTCGATGTGTATGTACAACGAATGAAAGGCATCCGTAGTTCGGTTCGTGTCTCTTCGAGGTGGCACCTCGCTCACAACAAAAACTGATTCGTGACGATTCGTGACGAAGTTATTGAAAAGTGAACTTATTTAACGGCACTTTTGTTGTTTTGTCATTTCAGAAAGATCCCAGTCGGCAAATCTATGTTTTAAACACGGGTTATTAAGTAAGAAAAAACGAGGGTCTTGGCGAGGTAAAATGAAAATATCCAAACACGCGTTTCAAATGTGTTACAATGTATTACAATGTAATATGCGTGTCTAAAACTACACTGTCCATTTGAAACGCGTGTTTGGATATTTCATTTTACCTCGCCAAGGCACCCGTTTTTTAAAACGTAGTTTGCCAACTGGGACACTGGTCAATTTATAATTATTATGTAGTGGTATGCAATAGTCACATGCCTGCATGCAATTTGTCAGAACAACGACATTTTCTGTTTCTGTTTGTTTTGCAGAAGGAAGTTCTCTTAGAGCGCCTTAAGCAACATCTTGCCATCGTGGTTGCGCCTTTACACAAACGACAGCATTTACCGACGGAGCGACCGAGCAATCTTAACGGGGACGCTACTGAAACTGCACGGTTTAGTGGGAATCTTTAACTACGCTGTGGGGATCGTCACGTTTTAAAGTGACCCTGACCAAATCCCCACCCCTGGAGAAAATTTATATCTAGGTGTGGTATCCTGAAAAAGGAAATAGTGAGAACGTTTAAAATAGTTTTGGAAGTTCTTACTTTGAATAACATTGAAAGGGCTTTCTAGATCGTGGAACGTTTAGGCTAGTTAGATTTTGTTTGGGGCAGTTCTTGTCAGATACTCGAGGAGATCGGTGGTGCGGTAGCACAATTTTTTAGAGCGTTAGCTCGAGATTATTTGTGGGAACATTTGTTCCCCCCAAAGGAGTGGCGATAGCCAAGTTATATGGTCAGCGATAGCTGTAGAAAAGTAGATTAATATTGTACCGATCAAGCCTGCCCGATTTTCCAGTCAAGGGAATCAGGCTTTTAGGACGGCTTTCGTCACCCTCGGAGACACCAACCAAAAATAGCGACAAGCGGGACTTTTGGTGCTCACGCGAGAGGCATAATTATGTGTAATATGTATAGAACTGTGTTTGGGGGGTCACAATTGTTTGTCTAATGGTATGAGCATATCAATGGACCATCCCTGGACATGCACACCAATATTAAAGCATTTTGGAATATCAACACACACAGTTTCAGTTAGGTGTACTAATGTATATAACTGATTTCACAGGGCTGGATTGAAGGTTGAACGAACTCGGTGTCAAACTAGTCTTACTTGGTCAAAGCGCGTTCGTAGCAACCTCGTTACCATTGCTACGATCTTGCTGCGCCATGTTTTTCCTCCATGCCTTGCGCAATCTTAACCCCTGGAATTGTCTAATTTAAATGTGCCACATATTGGCACATTTAAATTAGAGCTGCAGTCGATGCGTTTAGCGCGCGACGCAATCTTCAAAATTTTGTAATTGCTATTTTGTTGAGTCAATCTTTTCAAACATGATATTTTGACGTCGCGTTATTTAGCAAGAATTTATACTGAATGTACGTACCTCTGGCGTCCATCTATAACGTAAGATACGGGATTTGGGGCGAAAAAAACGAGGCTTCCAAAATCCATATTGTACAGGTATTGCGCACTCTTGAAAAAAATGTTCGTACATGACGTGACGTTCAGGAAAGCGCGAGCGCATTACATTCAGGCGTGCAGTTTTCCAAATACGCGCACAGTACGCACTGAATAGCCAGTCATCGTGCTTTACGCATTCACCACGGCCAGGGGTTAGTGAATTCATTGGGGCGTAGAACGACAGACAAAATCCAAAATTTAAAAAAAGGAGTGAAAACGCCCCAATTATCTAGTTTGACACAGAGTTCGTTCACCCTTTAATCCAGCCCTTAGAAGAAAACAAATTGTGTAACTTTGACATCTTTGGGCCAATTCCGCGGAATTTTTGTTGTAACTATCCTTGTAACTACAGGGATAGTTGCAACAAAAATTCAGCGGAACTGGCTCAATTATTTTAGTTATAAACAAAAGTATAACAAAACTTGCCTCGCGAGTGAGCCCCTTGGTTTGACGGAGGGTTTTAGAAACTGTAAGTTCCTTATATTATATGCATGTTTAATTAGTGATAATTTTGCTTTGATGTGTATTTTCCGATATTTTAATGCCATCGCCCCGTCGAATACGTTATTAGATTGCTATTGTGTAAACGTGCATATAGATTGGTCACATCGCACGGTATTTGTACTTGGCAAAAGCCGCAATATTATAGCCAGATTTATTGACAGTAGTGTAGGTAGACTTCCTGGTACAGTTTGACCTTTAGAGAAATATGATAAAGGTGTGTATAATTATGAAATGAATATGTAATAGGGTGGGATTAAAAAATTGAGTACAGTTTGACCTTTCGGTATGGAAATGAATAGAGGATGATGTTATAGGGTTAAAAAATTGAGTACAATTTAACCTTTTGGTATGGAAATGAATAATAGGATGATAATATAGGGTTAAAATATTGAGTACAGTTTGACCCGTTGTACAGGAAATACTGTATAATGTATGGAACAACTATACACATTTCTGGCACAGTTTGACCTTAGTTAAGAATTTATTGCGAGTCGTGGTGCAATACTGCGCAATCAATGGGTAGTTGATAATCCTTAGTGTACATACGGGGAGTACATCCGGGAAGTGCATGTACATCCAGGAAGTACATGGCCAGTACATCCGGGAAGTGTGGACGGTGCAGATTGTGGAGGTCGGAACCGATCGAAGTATTTGCGTATAGGAAATTTATTTTTAGGGATGATGTCACGGTCTATTTTTTAACTTTGGCATTTTGCAATATTGTGAGTGAATCGTATTCATACGTTGAAATAAAACAACCCACGAAGTTGATCGTCTACAAATACTTTTTACGAACTCGTTTAGAGATGCAGCACGTACTGCGTAACACCGAGCCAACCGATTAATAATAAACATGGATATCTACAGAGAAATACAAAATTGTCAAACTTATGAAGAACTCGGTATCATCTTGGATAATATTGAACTCAACGATGATCAAATGGCATATGCTCTGAATAGAAGTCAATGAGAAATTTGTAAAGAAATATCAAGCCAAGATGTATGATTATAGAGTTCAGTTCAGGGACTTGGAGCGCGGGAATTTATACCACGCCTGGGTTCTATATTTGAGAGCCTTTTAGAAGGATAAACGGATGGTCTTCCCGGTGAAGACAGAGTAAGGTTGGTGTTTCATTCCAGTTATTTTAATTTTCCAATCGGTCTGCCATTTTTACGAGTATAGATAAATTAACGGTAGAGAGATTTATGGCTCGTATCGAACAAGTATTGCAGTCGTATCAACACCTTCGATTAGACGACAGGGTTGACATCCATTTTGTGCATATGCGGTTGCCGCAGGGGGGAAAGACCAACAAGAAAAATTACGACGTGGTAAAAATTCACGACATGTTACGGGATAAGACGTCTGTCATTCAGATTAAAGATACTAAGACGGAATTGTGCTGCGCCAGGGCAATAGTCACCGGGATAGCTATCAAAGAGAACCATCCAAAATTAAAACAGATTAAAATAGGTCGCAAAGAGCAAGAATATTTTGCTAGAGGTTTGCACGCTAAAGCGGTCGTAAAAGAAGGCCAGTGCGGTCTCGAAGAGATACAGACATTTTAGGATGTCCTACCCGATTATCGTATCGTGGTTTTATCGGCCGATCATTTCAATGCAGCCATTTTCAAAGGACCCGTCCGACGGCACACGATTTATCTATATTTTCACGATAATCACTACGATCTGGTTACATCGATGAAGGGATTTTTACATAGGGGTTACTTTTGCGACACGTGTCAAACGGGGTACGATTCGAAAGAGAGACACATGAGATGTTTTGACGACTGTAAACTGTGTTTTTCTCCCGGCTGTAAGTCGGGCGAAATAACTACGTGGGTGCACTGTTCAGAATGTAACAGTAATTTTAAGGATAGGAGATGTTTTGATAATCATAAGAGCAAACGGATTAAGGGAAAGACAGTATACCTAATGTATTATAGATGTAAACGCTGTGATTGTTTCGTGAACACCGAGATGAAGGATAAATATGGAGAACACGATTGTACTCGTAGGTATTGTACCATTTGCAAAGAAATGGGGTCGATCAATCACGAATGCTCTATTAAGCTCGTTGAAAACACGAGAAACGATCACACAAAGCGAACCAATGATTACAGAGGGAATAGTGACGAAGGGGGCGAGGGGGGCGAGGGTGACTGGGATCAGTATGATGATGATGATGATGATGACGACGAAGATCTTGATGGGAATAAGAGGGGAAAGAAAAAACAAGACGTTGCTAAATACGTGTTCTTTGACTTCGAATGTACTCAGGGTAACGGTGTTCGCGAACCAAACTTGTGCGTTGCTCGGGTAGTATGTAAATATGTGCTGAAAGGTCAGAAGACGACCCGATGTAGATATCGTGTAAACATTGTTCGGCGTCTCGTCAGAAAGTATTCAAAGGTGACAAATGTAAGGAAGAGTTCTGTGATTGGTTATTCGGTTCCAAAGATACGTCAAATTCAACCGCCTTGGCGCACAATTTGAAAGCGTACGACGGTTATTTCCTCCTCAGTTACCTGTACGATAATGCCATAATACCCGAGATCATAAGATACAAGCCATCATGCTGCCAAAGTACAAACGCAAAATTATCGATTCCATTAATTTTTTGCCCATGGCACTGAGTAAGTTACCGCACGCATTCGGTCAGAAGAAACTACACAAAGGATTTTTTCCTAATTTCTGGAACACAAAACAAAACCAAGAGTACGATGGCCCAATTCCGAATATGAAATACTACAATCCGGACGGTATGAGTTCCGAAAAGAGAGGGGAATTTAACAGCTGGTACTAGAAAGAAAAGGGGAATCATTTCGTGTTGCAAGACGAATTACTAAAGTATTGTATAAGCGACGTCGAAATTCGGAGTCGTTGTTGCCTACAGTTTCGAAGCTTATTCAAGAAAGTAACGTCGAAAGGGAAGGGTGATGCTGGCGTAGACCCCTTTGAAAGTTGCGTTACGATCGCCTCGGCGTGTAATTAAGTGTACATAATAAATTTCCTGTGCGCCGATATCATCGCTGTATTGCCCCCTAACGGTTACGACTGTAAAGGCCCAGTCACACCGGGCTTGCGACCAGGTTACGACCTAGCTGCGACCGGAAAATGTTGCAATCGCGGGCAAATCGTACAAAGAGCGTGCGACTGGTCGCAGAGGTCGTGGGTCATCGCAACAGCAAAATCAGTCGCAGCAAGGTCGATGGTCATGTTCAAAACTTCTGACCTGCGATTCCAAATCGTAAGAGGTTGCAGACAGGTCTTAAATGGTCGTACCACCAGTCGTGCATGCTCGCACCACCATTCGTGGAAGGTCGCGGGTCCCACAGTCGCACAATTAGTCGTGCAACTGGTTGTGGGTATATACACGACTGATCGTGCGAGTGGTCGCAGGTATACACGATTGCTCGGACGATCAATCGTGGGTGCCTGGGACTAGTCGCACAATTACCTACGACTGATTTTGCGATCAATCTTCTCCAATTGCTTGTGATCGCACGACCAAGCGTGCCACCAATCGTACATACCAGTCCTAAGAGCAATCACAGCATACGACCGCTATGCGGAGATCGTCGCAAACATCGGCGATTGGTCGTATCTCTGCCAAATCGCACCAATCGCACGATCTAGAAATCGTACGATCTGGTGTGACTGGGCCTTAAGGAACAACAATCTAAGGTCGCGTTACAATGGTTGCATTACGTACACCTAACGGGGGGTATGTATATTCGACACGCGCGAAACAAGGGTTAAAAACAAATTGGAAAAAACAAGGTGGATGGTTATGACGCGGAAAATCAAATCATTTATTCGTTCAACGGGTGTTACTTCCACAGATGCTTCTCGTGTTATCCCAACAGGAAGACCGTGAATAACAAGTTGATGACACCGATGTAAGAATTATACACGCGTACTCAAGAAAGGAAAACGTTCCTCCAATCATCGTGTACCAAATTTGTTGAGATGTGGGAATGCGAGTGGGGGGCCATAGTCAAAGGCGAAGATATGAAACGTGCGCTGCAAGATGAAGTAATTACCGGACCCCGCGCAACATTGAATCCTAGGGATGCATTCTACGGGGGGCGTACCAATGCTACTCGTTTATTCCATCAAACGTCCGGAGAAAAAAACATCGAATACGTTGATTTTTGTTCGCTGTATCCCTACACGAACAAGTACTGTTCTTATCCGATGTACCACCCCCAAATTGTGACGGAGAACTTTAAAGACGTGTCGGAATACTACGGTCTCATTAAATGTCGCGTGTTACCGCCGTCCACCCTGTACCATCCATTACTACCATCGTTCGGGCGGTAAATTGACTTTTCTACTCTGTCGCACTTGTGTAGAATCTCTGGGTATCTATTGAAATTGAAAAGGCCATCGAACTAGGATACACAGTGATCGATATTGACGTTGTTTGGTATTTTGATCAAAGGGAACAATATGACACGCAGACTCAATCGGGGGGTTTATTCACCGACTACATCAACACTTTCTTGAAACTGAAAGTCGAAGCTTCCGGATGGCCGAGCTGGGTAAAAACCGAAGCCGATAGGGCGAAATATATCGATCAATATTTTCAGCAGGAAGGGATTCGGTTAGACGCCTCAAAAATAGAGAAAAGCCCCGGTCTAAGAGCCCTCGCTAAACTCAATTCGTTCTGGGGAAAATTTGGTCAGAGGATAAATATGCCCAAAGTCGAGGTACTGTATGAATGATCCCGCGAAGTTGTATGAAATTTTGCTCGCCGATGATAAAGTGGTACACGATATTAATTTCATCAACCACGAGATTGCGGAAGTTCGTTACGAATCCGAAGAGGAGTTTTTGGACCCGAACCCCAGAAAGAACGTAGTCATTGCCGCGTTTACAACTGCGCATGCCCGGCTCAAGCTGTACGGCGTACTCGAACAACTACAGGAATCTATCTTGTATCACGATACCGACAGCGTAATATACGTAGACAAACCGGGACAGTACAGACCTCCTCTGGGTGATTTTCTCGGCGATTTGACGAACGAAATAAGTCCGAAAGACGGAAAGTATATAGAGACCTTCGTGTCGGGCGAGCCCAAGAATTACGCGTATCGATTAGACACGGGTAAGACAACATGTAAGGTTAGGGGATTCACCTTAAACTTTAGGAATTCCCAGCAAATCAATTTCGATTCGGTGGTCGATATGGCAAAAAAAGGGTCGGTCCCGTGATATCGGACCCCCATAAGATCGTGCGAAATGGCAAGACAAAATAAATATTGACCAAATCAAGTACGAAAGATTATCGCGTGGTGTACAGCAAGAGGGTGATTATAGATAATTTTAATACGTTACCGTATGGTTATAAACACGGTGCGTTGGCTCCACCGAGTTATTAAGGTCAGAGCTAGGTCAGAATGAAACAAGCGCGTACTTAAACTAGTATTAATTATAATTATTATTATATCGACTATTCTGTCGATCGTATTTAGAAATACCGTGGTCCAGGAGGAACAGATCAGTAATCTGTTGACCCTATTCCTTTCAGATAATAGTCGACAGAGTAACCAATCACAGAGCTCTTTTAGGTTTATATAATTACATGATATTGTACAGACTATTCATATGATTTGACTGCGGCCAAGCTAAAACATCCATTCACGGGTATCATTGTCGGACCTTCAGGAAGTGGGAAATCCGAGTTTGTAAAGAAATTACTCGAACAAAAACAAGATGTCATTTTGGACACACCTGGGAAAATGTTGTGGTGTTATGGAGAATATCAGCCGCTTTTCCAGAAATTGTCTGATAACGTACATGGTATACGCTTTGTTGAAGGGTTTCCGGACGATTGGGCCGAGCACCTCGACCCGCGAGACAGAAATTTAATCGTTATTGATGATCTCATGACCGAGTGTGGCAACGATACACGAATAACTAAATTATTTACCAAAGGTTCTCACCATCGTAATTTGTCAGTTATATATAACCCTATCAATCCCAAGAGTGCCATATGGACTCATTGAAGCATACACTCTCGTTACCATTGTGACTTTACGTCACACAAATACAATCGGATTTCATTCCCATTGGGCCCTGACGGCACTTGCCTTTTCGCATTGAACTGAAATGTAAATAGCGCCCTCACTTAGGGAGAGATCGGCCTCTGATTGGCGAGACCCCACGCGCGCGTCCTCTTGCGCGCGTGGGTATGAAATATTATAGGATATTAGGATTCACCAAATAGAGACGCCAATCACGCCATGTGAACACTCGTCACAGAAAACCAGTCATAATGGCGGATCCATCCGACATTCTTGACGAAATATTCGCGGATAGCGGTTCTGATATATCTGATGAGATTTCCTTATCATCCACCACAGAAGAAAGTGACGATTCGGAAGAGTTTGTCGCTACCTGCTCAAAGTCAAAGTCATCCGACAAGCCGAATTTCAGGTGAAGAGGTTACTAATAATTATAAGTAGTAAAATGCTATGACTAGTACTATGAGACTGAGTATGACTCGAGGACGTGAATTTAGTTACACAGGAATAAAGCGAATAAACAGTACAGTGTGTGAGCCTACACTTGTTGGGAATTTATATTAATGTAACATTACCCTGGCTCTAGATGTATTTCGCAAAAAAAAAGGAAAAATGCCTCCCTTTCAGTTACAATAAATCAGAAATGTACATTCAAGTAGAACAGTAGTGTGCACAAAAAATTCCTATTCAGAAAATGAGTCTTCAAACAAACAGCGCCCTCACACATTTATCAATGTGCTTACCCAAGCACATTAAATAATGTGTGAGGGCAGTGTTTCTTTGAAGACCCATTTTCTGATTATAAAAATAATATTAAAATGGTGATTTTCGTGCACCCTAATCCTTTAATTTGTTATTCAAATTAAACTATTTTTGAACTCATGATTGTCGTATGCGCTATGCCTTTGCTGTCTAGTACTATTAGGAAGAAGTTTCTCCAATCAAAATAGCGCCCTCTGACATTTCTTAATATGTTAATATTCTCACTTCAGGTCTGGATGGCATAAAACAAGCTCCTATAAGCAGCCACCTGCGAACTTCAGTGGACAAGTTGGACCTACGCAAGATTTCAGTGGACTATCACCGATGGAGACCTTTCAACTCTTTTGTTGCCATGCAGTCTGGCAGTTGATGGTGACCGAGACGAACCGATATGCCGATCAAAGTGTGCCTGGAAATACATCCTGCCTGGACTCCAACAAATGTTCCAGAAATGAGACGTTTTTTGGCATTGCTTCTGTGCATGGGGATCAACAAAAGGCCTCGCTATGCTATGCACTGGTCGAGGTCAGAAGTTCTGCGAAGCCCTGTGTATCCATCAACCATGTCCCGCAACCGATTTGACGCAATCCTGCGATTTTTCCACCTTGCCAACAATCGAGCTGACAAAACTATCACTGATGATGACAAACTGTCTAAAGTTCGCCCCCTGCTAGACATCGTATTGCCCTCGTTTCGTCGAATTTATAAACCCGGACGAAACCTCTCACCAGACGAGACTATGATAAAATTTAAAGGGCGACTGGGTTTCAAACAATACATGCCACGCAAGGCTGCCAAATGGGGGTTAAAATGCTTCTCATTATGTGAATCCGAAACTGGGTATTGTTGTAATTGGCAGGTTTTTACCGGGTCCAAGGCCACATCCGACCAATTCAGTCTGCCTTCGATCGCGTATGCTACCAAGAACCACCCACGTAACCTTTCAGCATCAGGCCAAGTAGTCATCGACCTTTTAAAAGGGCTAGAACATAAAGGACATATTGTTTTTATGGATAATTGGTACACTAGTCCTGCCCTCGTACACAAATTATCGCAGTTAGGATTTAGTTCCCGTGGAACAGTACGCTACACATCACAAGGGATTCCGGAGATTGCAAATCCCAAGAAGTTTCCCATACGGAAAGGCGATGACCCCCAGTTTTACACAAAAGCCGGGCAACTATGCATTGTTTGGCAGGATAGAAAGCGTGTAACACTTCTGACGAATTATGGCGACTGCAGTATGGACACAAAAGAAATTCGCTGCAAAAACAGTTCCACCGGACTTCGCGAGATTCACAAACCTTCTGTCGTTCAGGATTATCATTATGGGTGGTTCAGATTTAGCCGCCCAATTATGGCAGTACTATGCACACCACCATAGATCCCTAAAATGGTGGAAACGCGTTTTCCTAAATATCCTCGATATCAGTTTGCTTAACGCTACTATCCTTTTTAACTACCTGCCGAGCAACCAAAAAATAACTAGCTTGGAGTTCCGGGTGAAGGTCATCGAGGGACTTCTTCGTTCCAGCCCAGCACACCTTGGCAATGAAGCGTCACGTCTTTCGAGTCAACATTATCCTGGGAGAAGTGTGGCCGGCAAAAAGCACAACTGTGTCGTTTGTAGTACGAAAGCCAAGCGGAAGCAAACTCGTACTATGTGTAAAAAGTGTAAAAAGCCAATGTGTGTACTGCCATGCTTTGAGAAGTATCACAGTTTGTGATCAACATTTAGGAGTTTTTAGATTGTGGTCCAGCTGTCCCCCCCCAATACCCCCCCCCCCCCCCCCCCCCCCCAAACAATGTTGAAAAGATTGTGTGCACACCGGCGACCCAACCTTTGAAGAACAATCTTTTCAACGTTGATTGGGGGGGGGGGGGGTGGTGGTGGTAGTCAAGTTTAAGTAATTACCCAAACATTCCCTTCGCCAAAAAAACCCCAGTATTTGTAGTAAGTTCGAATTTATGAAGCACCGCTGACCAAAACAATCTACATGTATATTCTACTGTAATTGTCAGAACAATTAGCATTTGGGGAGTTCCAACCTTTGAAGAAAAATCTTTTATTATTATTATTATTATTATTATTTATTCGACCCAACAACATGGAATATACAACAAGGTAGAAACAAGACAAACATTCTCAAAAAGAAATCAAAACAAATTAACAGGTATACAAATGTAATAATAAAAACCGAAGACAGGATGGGAGCCATATCAATATACAAAATAACCGAAGACAAATTAAATAAAAACAACTAGAAAATGCAACAAAATATGTGGGGCCAGGGAAAGCAAAAGTAAAATTAACTACTGTTACCCGCAGGTATGCTATCCCACACATATTTACACAGGGACAAACAGATGTAGCAAAAACACACAACAAAAACAATACTAATTGGCCCCCATTGATAAACCAATGATGGCATTAACCGGATAAATCTTAGTTTTCAGGAAAGAATGAGTGCTTCAGATCTGTTAGAAAATGGGAGGAAGAGTTGATGACAGCAGAATCTTTAACATGGGGGGGGAAGAGCATTCCAAAGTCTAGGAAATCTACGGGCCGGGTAGGGGAGGGAAAGAGAGCTTGAGTACGGGCGGGGAGATGTCGAAATGTGAGAGAATCGGGATGTCTTGGATTAATGACCGTGTTATCCGTGACAGATTGGGGTTCCAACAGAAATCATTCAACAAAAAAGTCACTTCAACTAATTCATAAATGTTTTCCCACAATTGGCGGGGCCGGTAATCATAAGGTTTCGATATTTTCCCTTTCCATTTAACAATAATAAATAGACACTAGTGGCAAAATGTTGTATGTCAATTCCATTAGTAACTTGGGTTTTATGAACCACCGCTGAACAAAACAATCTACATCTACATTGTTTGTAATTACCAGAACAATTATCATTTTTGGAGTCTCATTTAATGGGCTTGCACGAGTTGCCTTTCATGAGATTGTCTAATGAGGGCGCTATACACTGAAAGTTTTCTAAAATGTGCCTGGTAAATAACTGAACATGCTATGCCTACAACTGTGGGAACCAAAGCATGTGTGATGAAATATGTCTTGGGGTTGATAGGGATATTGTACAAAATTTATTTTATCAGTCAAAAGAAAGCAGAACCATTAGTTTAAATTGTAATTATATCGTACTTTTTAAAAATCCGAGAGATCGATCTCAGATTACTCATTTAGCCAAACAAAATGTATTCTAGTCAGACACGATTTATGTCAGAAGCGTATTACGACGCTACCAGTGAACCCTGCGGGTATTTATTTATAGAAATGTTCTATTATATGGTATAAATGAACAACTACTGGCAAAGCTCCAACGTGCTCAAAATGCTGCAGCACGCATGTTAACCCGCACTCGTAAATTTGATCATATTTTGAAACAACTACACTGGTTACCAATTCGTCAAAGAATTCAATTTACATGTAAGCTACTTTTGCTCACTTGGAAATCACTTAATGCTATGGCACCAGTGTATATTAATGAACTTCTTTCTCCATATATTCCAAAACGCACTTTGAGATCTGCTGACAAAATTCTTCTGACTGTCCCTAGAACTGTTTCGTCGTATGGTGATCGTGGATTTTATGCAGCTGCTCCCCTTGCCATTCGAACTTCGCAGTTGTAGTTCCATCAATGTTTTCAAAAAGTTGTTAAAAACTCATTTATTTGAAACTGCTTATAATATTTGATTGTTTTTGCAAAACATTTTATTGTGATTTATGTACTCATTTTGAGCTTTTACTTGATGTCTTTAATGTGATTTCTGGTATCGCATTGCTGACACATACCTTAATACATGTATGTTCGGCCATTTCTTTTCTCATTTTGGTCGGGCAGGAATCAGTTATTGCTGTTAAGTTGTTGTAACTGCTAATTCTGGTCTTCTCCTCTCTTTGCTTGTTTGCCATGTGCAGCTGGGCAGTGTGTGTTGGTACTGTGATATCCTCTTTGATCTTGTAGGGTCACATTATTGATCTTGAATAGCCTTTATGTTTTATTTATTGTTGCATTTTAATTTGGTTCATTATTTTTCCTTTGTCATGTTTGTGTTTTATGTTGCGCCTCGGAATAGGTTTTCTCTAGATAGATGGCGCATTATAAATGCTTTATATTATTATTATTATAGATCTTAAACCAGACACTCCCGAGAGATTTAGACTGAGAACAAACATATTTAGGGGAGAAACGCAGTACGCGTATGTACCGAGAGTATAATAGAGGTCTGCAATCAAAACTTGTCATCACTTTTCCACGATGACACAGAGACTTAGGAGCAACGCCCATACCCTCCATGTGTTGAGCAAATCTATCCCTCGTCTTAGAAATATTAAAAGGATATATTAAAAGGGGCGGATAAAGAATTGATATCGTGTCTATCGTGCGAATGTGCCGTGAATGTCTTAAAAGGTCACGTACCTTTGACTTCTGCTCAGAGAAAGAAACTATTGCGTCACAAGACACACCTAATAGCACTGGCTGATAAAATATTGTCTCACAAGAAACGAAAAGAACTACTCGTGCAAAAGGGTGGATTTTTGGGTACGCTTCTCGCGCCAATCCTTCGCACCTTAGGGGGTCTTTTTCTCGGGAACAAATGCGTTACGCCAAGAAAATTGAGATGAATGCTCCCACGTTCACGCACAAACTCAATCAAGTCTTTTCCAGTATAACCAATTTCTCTTCCCAACTTCAGTCAAGTCCGATCCTACGTTTTTTTTACACACTTTTAAATATTTTCATTCAGTTAACTTAGTTGCCATGTGGAACAGGGTAAGTATTTTCAACGCTTTTTCTAATTGAAAAGGGTAAGCCAGTTTAAACTTATTGGAACTACACACTGAAACATTCTTTATGGAGTATGAATATCCCCCTTTTTGAGAAAATATTTTACTAAAAATAGGCATTCACACAAATGTATTCAAATTGTGCATACTTTTCACTCTTTCTGTCATTTCAAATGTTATTGCAAAATCGACTTTATCAACAATATTATTGTCTAGAAACAATTCAGTACACCCAGTAAGGTTACAGATCAAGTGTGAAGTAAAACTGTAGGGTGGGGCAGGCACTATCGCTCGTGGACCACAGACTAAAAAGTAGGTACAGGGTCACAAATTGTGAACATTTATTTGTTAATCCTCAATTGTCATGTGATTCTATTTTGTTAATGTCACTTTGCAATGTTATGTTCCATAAGTGAGCACAGAAGTGTAGTGCTGACAAGAATAAAATTACAAACAATATATATTGTGTGGATCTTATTTTTGATGTATTTCATTATTATGTATTTCATTACAAGCTCGCCTTACATGAAACCCAATAAATTGACCCCTTTAAACAAAACAGTTGATTAAAAATATATATATATATAAAAGAAATTATAACAAATTAATGCAGATTGAATTGGCCTAAACCATTTTAATTATCAATCAAATATCTAATAACGCACTTAAATAGATCAATCTGGGCAACCATCAAGCCAAAGGGATTGATTTATAATCACAATGTAGACAGGGGTAAAAAGTTCATATTATTGTTGTCACAAAAACGTTGTTTTGTGATGAACATGTTATATGGGGTTAAGTTGGTTCAAGTCAATATCTATACTATTAATCCTGAAGATGCGGCATGGTTGGCGCCATCTTGTGGACGGTTCCCCGTGTGCCGTGTACCTGTTTGCGCGCGGAGGGTGGGAGGGAGCCCGTCTATCTGGCCGCGACATTTTGGGTCTGGTGTCCTGTTTGCCCGCCGCGGTATAGTGTGGGGTAGCGGATGTGGGGGTCCGTCTTTTGCACGGGCCTCCCGTCGGAATTGTGCGGTGGCTGCGCCGGTCCCGCGCCAGTTTGCGGTGGCGACGCAGAGTATGGAAAGGAGCCTGTCTACTGTCGTGCTGGATGATATCGCGTTCACGTACTCTATAAACACCATAAACACGTACGTGCATGCAGTATACCACACTCACTGTTGACGTTTCTGACGCGTGGCTGTTTCTTTGGAACTTTGTGAATCGACCCTTCTGCTGCAGAATTACTGCTTAAGACTGACAAAAGTAAGTACATTTCCTATAAACATTTTGCTGTTGTTAGATTATTTTTTGCTACAACATTAGACCATGGAGGTAGACTTATAAACATTTTGCTACAAGTACAACATTAGATTTATGAGAACAAACGGCAACTTAACAAACGGCTGTGAGATTGTCAGTATTCTTTTTAATTCCCCTCCAGCGCAATTGTTTATTTTTTATTTTTTTAAAAGAAAGAAACATCTGAATCTAAGTAACCATTTCGCTACAGTTTCCCCCTAAAAAAACAATATTTTTAGGCCTTTCATAAAACGAAGTACATTTCCTATAAACATTTTGCTGTTGTTATAGATTGTATTTTCTGCCTTTTCAGAAATGTTGTTGCCTTTCAGAAAACAACGTTTATTTTTTTAAAGAAAGAAACATCTAAAGTAACCATTTCGATGCACACACCACACATTTCTTTTATCAGATAGTGCAGACAATAAAAAGCTTTAGACTGCTGTGCTATGCATACAAATTTTTCTTTCTCTTTGTGCTTAAATTTTCCCCATGAAACAGGTTTTTTTGCAGTGAATTTTAATAGCAGTGATCTCTAAATAATTGTACATTTTGCTCTGTATGTTTCTTTCATAGATCGTTCAGAGTCATTCTCACTTGAATCTGCCACATCAGAAATTCCTGCACCCCCGTATAAACAGGTACATATAGTATAGAAGTTAGTGTTTTCATCATCCAGTGACCTGGTCTGTTGACCCCGTCAGGAGACCAGGTCAACATACCAATTGCACAATGATGTCTAACATCTGCAAGGCATTAAAGGCATTTAAGCTTTGACAGCTATGCATACAACTTTTTTCTTTCTCTTTGTTTTTCAATTTTCCCCACGAAACAGGGTTTTTTTTGCAGTGAATTTAGCACTAGCAGTGAATTCTAAATAATTGTACATTTTGCTTTTTATGTTTCTTTCATAGTCAAAGTCGGTCATTCTCATTTAAAACTGCCACATCAGAAATTCCTGCACCCCTGTTACAGGTATGTGTTATGTTTAGGAATCTGACAGTCAACATTGCATTTTTACCTATAAGAGGATTTTTCAACATTCTCCACGCATTCACCAAAACCCCATCTTTTTCAGCTTTCCCTCTTTCACCTATTTTGTTTCCAATCACAAGTCAACCTTTTTCAGTGCATCTCAACCTACTTATACCGTTTCCCTATAGAACATTTACCTATATCCATATTTTTCTTGACTCTTTGGACAGCACTACCAGACGCCACTTTTACCGAGGAAGACAACGAGCCAACCCCCCCCCCCCCCCCTCCCCCCCCCCCCCCCCCCCCCCCCACTACCAAACCTGAGGATGACATCTCTGCTGCTTCACAACTAGCCATTATCGAGGAATTTCCCAACCTTGCACTTACCAACCTTTTACATTCTCTTTCTGGATTGAATCAGCCTTTCAAATCAAATCTACACACAGTACATTACCGTTCTCCAGTATTAACCACACATACCACAAGGTTTTATTTTAAGTAGGGCCTACATGTATTCTTAATTTCACACTATTTTATTTTTATACTATTAATTTTGGTTCTCTTTATTACCTTTTTAGTACTCCAATTTTAATGCAGTGCGTTTATCATAAATTGATATCACTGCATACAAATAATCAATTTTTAGCAAGACCCAGTTGTCTTCTGCACAATGCAGCTCACGAATATTTTGGACGTAGTGGCACGTCACGCCATACCAGTAAGGTACATACTACATGTATAAACATCATAGACAGCATAAATGCATCCTCTCATCTTATGGGATTTCACTGATTGTCATTCAGGTACTCCATATGTGTGTATAAACTAATCATTTTCAATAGCTATCATGTAACACAGAGCCATATTGTATAAATTTACTATTTATTTGGTGTTTATTTGCAATTTGTTTGGGTGAATGGGGTTCCAGTAAATTTAAAACATAATTTAAAATTGTTGGGTCGGGAGCCCAAAAATAGGGTCGGTCGGGAATGAGAACCACATAAAAAGGGCCGTCCTAATAAACCCACCCTGCGAGAGCTAAATAATTTTCCAAAGGCCTATTCGATTTTATATCTAAATGATTTAACAACAAAGGACATAATGATCCTATACAATTCCTATAAAATTGTCAATACCTTTCTAACCTAATTTGGTATTACAATTTAATTACTAAAATCCGGAAAGTCATGCATGGCCATGGTTAGTCATAACGTTTATGCAACTGTTTTTATTTTCCATTTTGTAATAAAGATACGTTTCACAACATTTAATGTTTTGGATTGTCCCAGTTGTATCCTTTCCTTAGCTGTTATGAATACTGGTATTAGTTTTTAGCCGATAGCGGGCTATTCTATTTCCATTTACAACTGCATGCGTCGTCGGGGAACTACATATTTTCGCCATTTTCCAACTATAGATTTTACAATGGGCCTAATGCATTCGCGAGTGGTAACATTTTTTTCACTAAACGGTTCTTTTCCGCATCTATTGAAATATTATTGGTGTACCTCCCGGAGGCTGCCTGTCGACATGGCTGACTGTCCGGTCGGAATGACTTTGCACTGTATGCAGTGGCCCATGATCTATTTAAGGAAAATAGCAAGGTTTTTATTTGAACAAGTTATACTTTTAATTTAAAACTTTCTGATTGAATGATGTACAACTGAACTATTTAAAACATGAAACAAACCTTTACGACACATTTGAAAAGCATTATGGGATGACAAACAAGCAAGTTTATACACACACACCTAGCTGGTACTCTACTCCCTAAGTTTTGCGGTTTGTTTGTCATACAATCCATTATGTTTTTCGGACGTCAACGAGGTGATCTATAAGTTACAATTCCACCCAGCTAGCGGGTGCCGCGCGAAGCGCGGCATCCCGCTAGTACTATATTATGTGTAAAAAAAGGTATGGGGCGAAGTGACTTCAGAGCGAAATAAAAAATAAAAAAAAGTGAGAAAAACCAATTCGCAAAATGCTATTTTCGCCCCATTACATTTTTTAAGTAAAATCACTCAAATTCGACAAAATAATTTTTGGAGAACAGTTTTAGCATAGTATTTTAAATAGCTACTAGTAACTATAAATGCCTTTAAAAAGTTGACCCAGGGGGTCGGAACGAAACTCATTTTCTAGGCATCTTTTCATTTACACCATACGGCCTATAAATACGGGGACGGTTGTACATGTACATGCGCAGTACGTCACTTTACTCGACGAGTGACGTTCATATGTGAATACGCGGCCACATGCATGAGTTATAACATATTATTTTCCTTCCTTGAGAACTCTCAAAATGGATTAATTCGAAGACAAATAATATCTTTTAAAATTTACAACCGCTGCACATCGCCTGACGTTTTTGCATGGCCTTATGAGATACTTCCCCAAGTAACCGGCTCGCTTATTCTTTTTCCCCAGGACAAATGAGGCCACTTAGTATAAATTGGCGTATCTAAGTTTCCGGGCGGCGAGTTTTTTTTCCCAAACGACATCGCCAATGAACTGTTTTTTAACGCATCTGATTGGTTGTTTAACATATACGTCATCCATTCATCCATATGTCGCTTTGCACGACGTGTACTAGGGTAACAGAAGCCCAGAGTCCTATGGTCAAAAATGGTTAGGGTTATGGTCAATAAGTTGAGTCCTAGGGTCAATAAAACCCAGAGTCCTATGGTCAATAAGTTGGGAGTCCTAGGGTCAATAAATTGAGAGTACAATTTACTACCATGCGCTAAAAACCAGTTCTATGGCGATGTCGTTTGGAGAAAAAAAATAGCGTCCGGGAGGGGTCGTAAAATCTTACGGGAGTTTTGGTTCAGACCAAAACTCTCGTAAGAAAATTACGGCAGTACTACGGAAATCTAGACCGCGACGCTTTCTCATCGCTTCCGCACCTGCCGTAACACCACCGTAAGACTCCGCAAGGTGATCTTAACCATCCGCAAGGATTCGTAACAATTCTCCCGCTTTCGGTACACTACGGCTGCGTCACGATTCCTGGAGGAAGCCCGAGGTCCCTTACGTTTCCTTTCGTTTCCTAACGAATCCTTACGGAAGCGTTGCGGTGTTTCAGGTATTAACAAGAATGTACAGTGATAAACTGTGTAGTATTGTGTGCTTTACCCCAATGCCTAGGACACAGGGTTTCACTGAAGGTGAACAATAGCTCGGACTTACGAGAAACAGTTTAAGGAAGATAACTAGAATAAATTATTATGCAAATTGAATATGTAATGCAAAACTGGTTGCCATCTTACCAATAATTGTATATGTCCCTATAATATGGGCCTTGTTGTTTGGCACGGCTTTTGACAACGGCTACGCTGCGGTATGGACCGTTTTAAAACAGGACTATTGGAACGAACTGAACGGGGGCAGTGAAAATGTGTGATCCTACAAGTTTCAAAAAGAGTCAACGCCGTTTCTTAAGCGACATACAGTTGTGCGCATGTGTCATTTTCAAATCTAGATTAAATAAAATGCATTATTCATGAGCGGTGACCCGCGATAGAGGGACGATAAAAAAACGGAAATTACCGATGAATACTGACATTAGGGGCTTTTCTTTTTTTGATGAGTTCATTAATAAGAATATCCGTGATTTAATAAAAATAAAAAAAACCAAACAAAATTGGAATGACAAGCGCAAAATTTAAACTTAAATACAGACGCTCCGTTTCGTTAGTCATTAAGGAAAGAATGGTTTTCGGGACAAATTTGACATTGAAAGTGAGTTTTTCCAAACTCAAAAAATGGTTTGTATAAAAAAGCAGATTGTGATCTCTTTAATTCATGTGTTTTCGAAAGAGCAAACCCAGCAAGTGTTAAACAAAACTAGGTTTGAATATTTAGTTTTTTCCATCTTTAACGGAGTTTTCTGCAACGCGACATTGCGGCCTAGTATGATACCCGTGTAAATAAGTCTCGCATATTGTTTAAGGACACGTTTGGGAATACGCGGTTCTAGATTTCGAACCAGAGTGGGCAAATATCAGGATGAATACTGTTTACAATTTTTAATTTGCCGCGTATTCGGCCCGTGATTTGCCAACTTGGATTCAAAATCTAGAACCGCGTATTCCCAAACAATATGCGTATTCCCATTTGGACAGGTATCATGCTAAACCGCAATGTCGCGTTGCGGACAACTCCGTTCAAGATGGAAAAAACTAAATATTCAAACCTAGTTTTGTTTATCACTTGCTGGGTTTGCTCTTTCGAAAACACATGAATTAAAGGAAACATGTAATAAGGGTTTTTTTTGCTTAAATCAATAAAGTATCATATTGACAACAACATTATGTGTGAGGTTGTGTTTATTTTCTGTGATAAATGGGAGAAAATAATTGTTGAAAATGTTTAGTCATACCACTCCGCCCCTCAAAGGGAAGCTTCATTAACATAAAACTTCGCGTGGGGTATGACAAAAATCGAGGCAGAGAATTGCCTCGCTGCGGGGGGGCGCTACCCGGGCCTGGCTTGCATTATGCGCGCATTGCATGCAACAAGTCTTTGTCTACGAGTTTACAATGCCGGTTTTTTTAATCAGGGTAAAAATACAACTGTTTTCAGTCATGCCGACTAGATGTGTAGCTGCTGGGTGTAGCAAAACTACCAAGGATGGAGTAAGCCTTCATTTGTTTCCGGCTGATCCTAAAAATCGGAGGATTTGGACAGCCAAAGTAAATCTTACCAGAGCGAAGTGGTCCCGCCGGGCCTAGTGATTTTTCGGCCCGATCTGCAGCGACCATTTTGAGCGGTCGTGCTTCGACACTGGTCTGTACAGCAACTTTGGCATGCCCTTAAAAAACATGCTGAAGTCAGATGCTGTCCTAACGATATTCCAATCGGACGAATCTGTACTGTTTTCGTCAGATTCACTAAAAACCGACGAAGAACTTTCACGATCGTCCATGTTTAGTCCGCGCCGATTACTGTACATGTACATGTACTTTGTACGTACGTATCCTTTGCTTTGGACAGCGTGCGTGTGGGTGATCGCGTTTACATGTACATGTGCGGTGTGCACAAGGCGTACGGGATTCGTTCACTCTCGTACACACAACAATGTGTGCGTACGTGGCCACGCGAACCCGTCTCGTACCTAGACGTCGCGTACCGACTATCGATAATTTGTCCGGGCCTGACTCGATTTACGTCACTCATTTTGAGTGGCCGCGAAATTTAAAAAGGGGGGGTCAATTTCTGGACGGCAAATTACCACACTAAACGTACACTAGAACCAGTTTTGCTTTTTATTCACATTTGATACACATAAATCTATTGATTTAAAACAAAAAATGCGTAATGAAGATGTTAGACTACATGTTTCCTTTAAAGAGATCACGATCTGCTTTTTTATACAAACCATTTTTTGAGTTTGGAAAAACTCACCTTCACTGTCAAATTTGTCCCGAAAACCATTATTTCCTTAATGACTAACGAAACGGAGCGTCTGTATTTAAGTTTAAATTTTGCGCTTGTCATTCCAATTTTGTTTGGTTTTGGGGGTTTATTAAATCACGGATATTCTTATGAATGAACGCATCAAAATAAAAAAAGCCCCCAATGTCAGTATTCATCGGTAATTTCCGTTTTTTGATCGTCCCTCTGTCGCGGGTCACCGCTCATGAATAATGCATTTTATTTAATCTGGATTTGAAAATGGCACATGCGCACAACTGTATGTCGCTATACACAATGGCAGAAACAGCGGTGGAGTATACCCAAAAAAATACATAATGCATGCTTACGCAAGCCCACTGACTATTGATGTAAAATGTTTTCTTTGTCTAGTTATTGGTCAAGTCCCTCTTCCTTTAGGTCCATTCACTGCCTATAATTTACCAGAAAGCCCAAAGTAGCAATCTAAAATATACAAATAAAAGCAGTTACTTAAACTGTCAACATAGACTCTTAGTATCTCCCTGACAACTCGCATCTAGTTCTTGACTCCGTATATCACCATGAATTCGGCTGGCTTGTTAATAGCGCCCTCTTCGTCGCATTCATACTCGACTCGAGCCCACTGCCACATCGCTTCAAGACATGCCTGCTGATTAGACTTGCCAACTCGCTCCACATCTTTAATAGCATCCATCCAAATGCCTGACCAGACGGGGTATAATTGAAGAGAAGGTATCAATTGTTCTAATCAGAATAAATCAGACTTTTTACAAATCTTTACATTATGTTAAGGGGAGGTAACTTTGGTAAGTGGCCCTTTTTTGCGGTATACTTACACTTTGCTTTGTTTTTGGTCAAGCTAAAATTAAACTGCTGCGTCTTGCAAGAGAGTTGAGACCAGTCGCACATCTCCCTCAGAAACTTCTCTGCCTGTTCTTCAGTCTTGTTCCACATTTTCACATTCCTCTCCTATATAACATTTTTGAAACGATACACAAAAAAGGTCTGCCAATAACGGACGTCAATACCGGAGGTATAAAGAAACAATATGCTGAATAATCACCCCATGCCTAATAAAACACAAATTAGTATAGAAAGACGTATGCCTACATGTCTGAATTATTGTTGTATAGCTACACGCCAGTTTGCTGTTACGCCACACGGAGCGCCATCTGTCGATGGATACCACACACAACATTCGTAAGAGAGTCACTCACTTCTCTTTATATTTTTTGCTTTGGGTGGATGCCCGATGGATTTATCGCTCAAATAACGGAATAAAGGAATAAAACAAATACGAGAGTATTTTTCCTTGTTTGTGTATGCTAATGCGCCTTTCACGTTCAACACCAACTGTATTTTGCAAGGTTGTTTTTGGCCAAAATAGAATGGTGAACCGTCACGGTTAACCACGATACGGGGGGGGGGGGGGGCTTGAGTAGGCCTATGTATTTTTACAAAGGCAGTACATTGTATATCATATTATTGTGCGCTATTTTCCCATTGTAATTATTAGAACTACAGTAGAAGAATTAGGTTCGGACGTCGTGACATTAAAACTGCAATGTTTCAAACTAGGAAGATCTCCCAGAATCCCAGATCCACCAATTGTTAATGTACCACAGAAAGATGGTAAATATTTCTTGTGTTCGGGGATAGAGGTAGGGTTTGACAAAAAGGTTCTAATTTATACTTTAGCAGTTTATACCAAGTTTGATAGTACATGTACATGTAGAATACACCAATTATACAAAATGGTACCTCATACAAATACTGGGGAAAAAATCGGAATTGTTGGTAAAATACTTCGTGTATTTGGTTCAAATACTATCAGCTATAGTAGTTTAGAGGATACAAACAAACATTTTAAAACGCTACCTTTTCTAACAAGATTGGCCTTCATTGAATAAATTCCAAGTATGTACAACAATTAAAGGGGAATGCAGAATTGCTGTATAATAATTTAAAATGTCGATTGACAATAAGCTAAGTGATTCTGCATCGATTGTACGCGTGGCACGTGCTGCACGGCCCGGTCCATATGAAGCAATTTATGGGACGGAGAGAACCCCCCCCCCCCCCCCCCTCCTTTGTGGTTGTTATTGTGCTTGCGGACTGATGTGGTTTCTTATTAGGTTTTTAGGGGGGGGGTGTTAACAATAGTCTAGGGAGTTTATAGGTATATGGGGGACTAAGGAGAGAGTCGCTTGGTTCTATATCTTGCTGCGTATAGCCCGGTAGCCTGGTCGAGGTATATCCCCGAATGTCTGTCACGATTATGCACACATAATGTTAATAAGCAACCATTCTAGGGGCAGGCCGTTTCCCCAAAACAATTTATATTTTGTTCTTCTCATATTTATCACTCAAAACAACAACTTTGATACGTGTACATTGTATACTGAAAATCACTTAATTAAAGATAATCTTTTATTTAAACTAATTACATTACGTGGGCTCTTTAAGGAAGTACAGTAATATCAATTACTATATAAAACTAGACATGTGTTTGTGGACAAACACAGAGCTGTTTCGAGTGTCTTACATTATTTTCAATATGTGTGTGTGGTGGTCTATGTGTGTGCCAAGTCTCAAGTCGATCAAATTTACGAAAGTGTCAAAGTCAATAGTCTGAAGAAAAACGTGTACAAAACCTATGGGGGAAAAATTGAATCTTTAAGGTGACGTCACGTGACCTTGAATGACGCAATCGTGCCCAATTTCTTTCAGGAACATCTGGGGGTGGTGTTCTAAGTGTATGCCAAGTTTCAAGTCGGTCGGATTAACCAAAGTGTCAAAGACAATAGTCTTAAGAAAAACGTGTACAAAACCTATGGGGGAAATTTCACCTTTAACGCAAAGTCACGTGACCTTGAGTGACGTAATCACAACGAATTTCTTCTAGGACCGTCCTTGGGTGGTTGTCTAAATATATGCCAAGTCTCAAGTCGATCGGAATTACCAAAGTGTCAAAGTGTATTGTCTGAATAAACGTGTGCAAATCCTATGGAGAAAAGTCTGAACAAAAAAAAAAAAATAGACATGTGTTTGTGGACAAACACAGAGCTGTTTCGAGTGTCTAAAATTACTTTCAATATGTATGTGGTAATCTTTTGTGTGTGCCAAGTCTCAAGTCGATCAGATTTACTAAAGTGTCAAAGTCAATAGTCTAAAGAAAAACGTGTACAAAACCTATGGGGGAAAATTGAACCTTTAACGTGACACCCCGTAACCTTGAATGACGTAATTGTGCCAAATTTCTCCTACGACCGTCTGTGGATGGTGGTTTATGTGTGTACCAAGTCTCAAGTCGATCGGATTAACTAAGTGTCAAAGTCAAGAGTCTAAAGAAAAACGTGTACAAAACCTATGGGGGACAAATTAAACCTTTAACTTGACGTCACGTGACCTTGAATGACGCAATCGTGCTGAATTTCTTTCAAAAACATCTGGTGGTGGTGTTCTGAGTGTATGGCAAGTTTCAAGTCGGTCGGATTGACCAAAGTGTCAAATTCAATAGTCTGAAGAAAAACGTGTACAAAACCTATGGGAAAAATTTCACCTTTAACGCTAAGTCACGTGACCTTGAATGACGTAATCGCGACGAATTTCTTCTAGGACCGTCCTTGGGTGGTTGTCTAAGTGTATGCCAAGTCTCAAGTCCATTGGATTTACCAAAGTGTCAAAGTGTATTGTCTGAACAAACGTGTACAAATCCTATGGAGAACAAAAGGCAAAAAAAAAAAAAAAAAAAACTAGAAATGTGTTTGTGGACAAACACAGAGCTGTTTCGGGTGTCTAAGATGACCTTTATTATGTGTGTGCCGAGTATGAAATCGATCGGATTTACCCAAGTTAATTGGTTGAAAAATACGTGTACAAATCCTATTGGGAAAGCTACACCTTTAATGTGACGTCACATGACACCTGGGAATGTCATCATGATGTCATCTTAATGTTCGTCTATAACACATTCTGGAATACTTGCATACCAAGTTTGACCCTAATCAGACCTGTACTTCCAGAGATAGAGGGTCCTAAAATCTGCCCCTTTAATGTGACGTCACATGACCCACGATGACGTCATCATGACGATTTTCCCCTTGGCCCTCATGGGTATGGTGGTCGAGGTGTGTGCTAAGTCTGAAGTCGATCGGATGTACCAAAGTGTCAAAGATATATTAGTTGAAAAAAACGTGTTCAAATCCTATGGGGAAAACTGCACCTTTAATGTGACGTCACATGGCCCACGATGACGTCGTCATGGCGTCATCTTAATTTTCGTCTATAACACATCCTGGAATACTTGCATACCAAGTTTGACCCCAATCAGACCTTTACTTCCAGAGATAGAGGGTCTTAAAAACTACACGTTTAAAGTGACGTCACATGACCCACGATGACGTCATCATGACGATTATCCTTGTGGCCCTCCTAGAGATTGTGGTCGAGGTGTGTACTAATTCTCGAGTCGATTGGATTTACCAAAGTGTCAAATTCAATAGTCTGACGAAAAACGTGTACAAAACCTATAGGAAAAACTGCGCCTTTAATGTGACGTCACATGACACCCGATGACGTCATCGTGATGTCATCTTAATTTTCGTCTATAACACATCCCGGGATACTTGCATATCAAGTTTGTCCCCAATCGGGCCTGTACTTCCAGAGATAGAGGGTCTTATAAACTGCACCTTTAATGTGACGTCAAATGACCCACGATGACGTCATCATGACGATTTTTCTTCTGGCCCCCCTGAGGATGGTGGTCGAGGTGTGTCCTAAGTCTCAAGTCGATCGGATCTACCGAAGTGTCAAATTCAATATTCTGAAGAAAAACGTGTACAAATCCTATGGGAAAAAATTGCACCTTTAACGTGACATCACGTGACCACGAATGACGTAATCGTGACAAATTTCTTCTAGGATCATCTGTGGGTGGTGGTCTAAGTGTATGCCAAGTTTCAAGTCGATCGGATTTACCAAAGTGTCAAAGTGTATTGTCCGAACAAAAAACGTGTACAAACCCTATGGAGAAGAGTCTGAAGGAGAAAAAAAAAAAAAAACTAGACATGTGTTTGTGGACAAACACAGAGCTGTTTCGATTGTCTAACGTTACTTTCAATATATGTGTGTGTGGTGGTCTATGTGTGTGCCAAGTCTGAAGTCGATTGGATTTACACAAGTGCCAAATATATATTAGTTGAAAAAACGTGTACAAATCCTATGGGGAAATTTGAACCTTTAATGTGACGTCACATGATACCCGATGATGTCATCATGATGTCATCTTAATTTTCGTCTGTAACACATCCTGGAATACTTGCATACCAAGTTTGACCCCAATCGGACATGTACTTCTAGAGATAGAGGGTCCTTAACAAAAACGTGTACAAAACCAATGGGAGAAAAATGTGCACCTTTAATGTGACGTCACGTGACCGTGAATGACGCAATCGTGCCGAATTTCTTTCAGAAACATCTAAGAAGGGTGTTCTAAGTGTATGCCACGTTTCAAGTCGGTCGGATTTACCAAAGTGTCAAAGTCAAAAGTCTGAAGAAAAACGTGTACAAAACCTATGGGGAAAATTTCACCTTTAACGCGAAGTCACGTGACCTTGAATGACGTAATCGCGACGAATTTCTTCTAGGACCGTCCTTGGGTGGTTGTCTAAGTGTATGCCAAGTCTCAAGTCCATCGGATTTCCCAAAGTGTCAAAGTGTATTGTCTGAACAAACGTGTACAAATCCTATGGAGAACAAAAGGCAAAAAAAAAAAAAAAAAAAAAAAAAAAAAAAAACCAGAACGAAAACAAAAGCTGTTTCGGTGAAAAACCGAAACAGCTAAAAAAAAAAGAAAAAACTAGACATGTGTTTGTGGACAAACACAGAGCTGTTTCGATTGTCTACGTTACTTTCAATATGTGTGTGTAGGGCTCTATGTGTGTGCCAAGTCTGAAGTCGATTGGATTTACACAAGTGCCAAAGATATATTAGTTGAAAAAAACGTGTACAAATCCTATGGGGAAAATTGAACCTTTAATGTGACGTCACATGATACCCGATGATGTCATCATGATGTCATCTTAATTTTCGTCTGTAACACATCCTGAAATACTTGCATACCAAGTTTGACCCCAATCGGACATGTACTTCTAGAGATAGAGGGTCCTTAAAACTGAACCTTTAATGTGACGTCACATGACCCACGATGACGTCATTATTACGATTTTTCCCTTGGCCCTCCTGGGGATGGTGGTCGAGGTATGTGCTAAGTCTGAAGTCGATCAAATTTACGAAAGTGTCAAAGTTAATAGTCTAAAGAAAAACGTGTACAAATCCTATAGGGAAAACCTGCACCTTTATTGTGACGTCACGTGAATTGCATACCAAGTTTAATGGAGTGTACCAAAGGGTGCACCACTCTAATTGAAAGGAGAATTTCTACGCGAACTCATTAGCATGAAATGTGCCCCCCCAGTTTCTTTTGAAAAAGGAGACCGTTTGGTATAAACAAAAAATTGGATTGTGTAAAAATAGCATGGGATCAACTCCCTGGTTTTTGAGCTTCAATCTGAGGGCAGACTTGATAAAATCACGGTTAAAAAATGGGTCCTAATTGCCCTAAAACGTGGAGGGATGCCATTTGTAAAATGGCTGTTTTCAGTCTCGGGAAGTATCACTTTTCGGGAGGTGAGTTTCTTTTGGTGTGAATACTAAAAAATGTAATTGGCTAACCCACTAAAAATTGAAAAGAAATGGAAAGATAAAGACCAAGACAATAATCTAATTGTTGTTTGAGAAACCCCAGTGATGTCGGTGTGCATGAAACTTGGTACTGAACATTGTTGATTTTACACTGTTTTCAACGGGACTTGAATTAGGCTAGCTAATAGTGCATCCATAAATCGATGCGGCGCGTACGATGCGCGCGACATGTGTAACCACAACAAACATGGCGGATTCATCGGTCCTGCGACCCCGTAGAATGTCATCGCAGCAAGCCATGAATCTGCTTTCCCACTGCATTTCTAACGAGGAAAGCGACCAAGAAAGTAGCGAAGAATCAGACTACAATGAAGAAGAGAGCCAGTCAAGCAAGCCAGTGAAGATTTGGAGGATTCCGAGCTTGATTCCGATGACTATGTGGGCCTTCCACCGGCACCGCCTAGGCAACGACAACAAAACGTTCGGCCACACAAGCGTCCACGAGATCAGGGCATTGCTACGGCAGCCAACACTGCGGCACAAATCAAATGGCAAGATGTCTCCAAATCGAAAAAAAGATGAACCCGGACATTCATTTCGATTCATGCCAAACAAAACTTCATCCATTTACATTGTACATTTACATGCACTGCGATAAGAAAGCCTGTGATTTGTGCTGAATCTCGTTTTCTAGTAGTTTTAGGAAAAATATCATAGCTCGCCCAAACTTATTCATATTGGGGATTTATTTTGACATATTGTTTCCAGTATCACCAGCAAAATTTTGTGCATTGGAAAAGAATTTTTGAACTACAATAAACACGTTTTACTAATAAATATGAGCAGTATTTTATTCATATTTCATATTTTCATTATTAATTTTCATATTTGACATGCCAGTAAATGTGAATATTAAATTAAACAGTTCCTTTGATTTCACAATCACATTTTTCATATTGTTAGCTTCATTTTGATACCTAACTTTGCCCCATAGACCCCAGGATTAGGGAGTTTAGGCAGTTTTATTACTAGTGGTGACACGATTCTTTCATTGTGTAAAACAATTCCCCCCAACAAAGATCAATTTCATATGGGGGGAAGTTGAACTACATGTTTGAAAAATTATCACTATACGGGGGGGGGGGGGGGGGGGGGGAGTTAAACTACATGTTGGAAAAATATCACTTTGTTTCATCTCAGGTAAAATCGATAACTTAAACAAATGAGGGCGGCAAACAACTTTAACAGTTACACGAAGTCGATCGGATTAACCAAAGTGTCAAATTCAATAGTCTGAACAAAACAAACAATGAGGGCAGCAAACAACTTTAACAGTTACACGAAGTCGATCGGATTTACCAGTGTCAAATACACAAAGTCGATCGGATTTACCAATGTGTCAAATTCAATAGTCTGAACAAATCAAACAATCAGGGCAGCAAACCACTTTAACAGTTACACGAATTCGATCGGATTTACCAAAGTGTCAACTTCAATAGTCTGAAGAAAAACGTGTACAAAACCTATCGAGAAAATTGAACCTTTAATGTGACGTCACATGACACCCGATGACGTCATCATGATGTCATATTAATTTTCTTCTATAACATCCTGTAATACCTGAATACCAAGTTTTACCCCAATTGGACCTGTACTTTCAGAGATAGAGGGTCCTAAAAACGGCACCTTTAACGTGACGTCACATGACCCCCGATGAGGTCATCATGACGATTTTTCTCTTGGCCCTCCTAAGGATGGTGGTCGAGATGTGTGCTAAGTCTGAAGTCGATCAAATTTACGAAAGTGTCAGTCATTAGTCTAAAAAATAACGTGTACAAAACCTAAGGAAAAAAAAATGAACCTTTAACGTGACGTCACGTGACCTTGAATGACGCAATAGTGCCAAATTTCTTCCAAGACCATCTGTGGGTGGTGTTCTAAGTGTATACGAAGTCTCAAGTCGATCGAATTTACTAAAGTGTCAAAGTCAATAGTCTAAAGAAAAAACGTGTACAAAACCTATGGGAAAAATATTGAATCCTTAACGTGACGTCACGTGACCTTAAATGACGCAATCGTGCCAAATTTCTGTCAGAACCATCTGTGGTTGGCGTTCTAAGTGTATGCTAAGTCTCAAGTCGGTCGGATTTACCAAAGTGTCAAAGTCAATAGTCTGAAGAAAAACGTGTACAAACCCTATGGGGAAATAATTTGCACCTTTAACGTCACGTCACGTGACCTTGAATGACGCAATCGTACCGAATTTCTTCAAGAGCCATCTCTGGGTGGTGTTCTAAGTGTATGCCAAGTTTCAAGCCCGTCGGATATACCAAAGTGTCAAAGTCAATAGTCTGAAGAAAAACGTGTACAAACCCTATGGGGAAATAATTTGCACCTTTAACGTCACGTCACGTGACCTTGAATGACGCAATCGTACCGAATTTCTTCAAGAGCCATCTCTGGGTGGTGTTCTAAGTGTATGCCAAGTTTCAAGCCCGTCGGATATACCAAAGTGTCAAAGTCAATAGTCTGAAGAAAAACGTGTACAAAACCTATGGGGAAAATTTCACCTTTAACGCGAAGTCACGTGACCTTGAATGACGTAATCGCGACAAATTTCTTCTAGGACCGTCCTTGGGTGGTTGTCTAAGTGTATGCCAAGTCTCAAGTCCATCGGATTTACCAAAGTGTCAAAGTGTATTGTCTGAACAAACGTGTACAAATCCTATGGAGAACAAAAGGCAAAAAAAACTAGAAATGTGTTTGTGGACAAACACAGAGCTGTTTCGCATGTCTACAATGCCTTTCAATATTTGTGTGGTGGTCTAAGTGTGTGCCAAGTCTAAAGTCGATCGAATTTAGTGCCAAAGATAAATTGGTTGAAAAAAACGTGTACAAATCCTATGGGGAAAATTTAACCTTTAATGTGATGTCACATGATACCCGATGATGTTATATGATGTCATCTTAATGTTCGTCTGTAACACATCCTGGAATACTTGCATACCAAGTTTGACGCCAATCGGACATGTACTTCTAGAGATAGAGGGTCCTTAAAACTGAACCTTTAATGTGACGTCACATGACCCACGATGACGTCATTATTACGATTTTTCCCTTGGCCTTCCTGGGGATGGTGGTCGAGGTATGCGCTAAGTCTGAAGTCGATCAAATTTACGAAAGTGTCAAAGTCAATAGTCTAAAGAAAAACGTGTACAAACCCTATGGGAAAAAAAATTGCACCTTTAACGTCACGTCACGTGACCTTGAATGACGCAATCGCGCCGAATTTCTTTCAGAAACATCTGGGGCTGGTGTTCTAAGTGTATGCCAAGTTTCAAGTCGGTCGGATTTACCAAAGTGTCAAAGTCAATAGTCTGAAGAAAAACGTGTACAAAACCTATGGGGAAAATTTTACCTTTAACATGACGTCACGTGACCTTGAATGACGTAATCGCGACGAATTTCTTCTAGGACCGTCCTTGGGTGGTTGTCTAAATATATGCCAAGTTTCAAGTCGATCGGATTTACCAAAGTGTCAAAGTGCTATGCCAGAACAAACGTGTACAAATCCTATGGGAACAAGTCTGAAAGAGGAAAAAAAAAAAAAAAAAAAAAAAAAAAAGAAAAAAAAAAACTTTAACGAAAACAAAAGCTGTTTCGGTGAAAAACCGAAACAGCTAAAAAAAAAAAAAAAAAAAAAAAAAAAAAACCAGAACGAAAACAATAGCTGTTTCGGTGAAAAACCGAAACAGCTAAAAAAACTTTAACGATTACAAGAGCTGTTTCGGTGAAAAACCGAAACAGCTAAAAACTAGAGATGTGTTTGTGGACAAACACAGAGCTGTTTCGAGTGTTATTTAATTATTTTCAATATTTGTGTGGTGGTCTAAGTGTGTGTCATGTCTGAAGTCTTTTAATGTGAGAAATGTCTAAAATCACTTTCGTATGTGTGTGTGGTGGTCTAAAGGTGTGCCAAGTCTGAAGTCGATCGGATTTACCGAAGTGCCAAAGATATATGTTTTAAACAAATTTGTACAAATTCTATGGGGAAAACTACACTTTTAATGTGACGTCACATGACTCACGATGATGCAATTATGACGGAAAACTTGAATCACACCGACGAGAATATCGCAACCAATGTAATGTGGTTAGGAAATTGATCAACCAGGTAAAGATTACCCACTTCACATCCCAAGTTCATGAATCCTCAGGAGATCAAAAGAAGCTCTTCAAGATAATTGATAAACTGTTGCTGAAACCCAGAACCCCTGTCCTTCCATCCAACTACAATGATCAGGATCTGGCAAATGAATTCTCCAAGTTCTTTGTCACCAAGATTTCAGACATCCGCTCATCATTCTCATCGGCCCCTTGTGACATGCGCCAGACATCGCCACATCTTCACCAAGACTGTAGACTCTATGTGTTTGAGCCTACCACTGCTGCTGAGATTCAAAGAATTATCATGAAATCTCCTACAAAATCCTGTGAACTGGACCCAGTATCAACATCCATGATAAAGCAGAACATTGATACATTTGTTCCGTACATCACTGCACTTGTAAACAAATCTCTCAGCTCCGGTCACTTCCCCGATAGCCTCAAGATTTCCTACATCAGGCCGCTCATCAAGAAACCCAACCTGGACAAGGAGGTATTCAAAAACTACAGACCAGTTGCGAACTTAAAGTATCTCGGAAAAGTCATTGAACGAGTAGTTTCATCACGCATTCGCGATCATATTGATGCTTTCAACCTGTCCGACACGTTCCAGTCGGCATACAAGCCTTTCCATGGGACGGAAGTTGCACTAGTCCGTGTGAACAACGATATTCTTTCAGCCATGGACAATGGAAACCTTACAGCACTAGTCCTATTAGACTTGAGTGCCGCTTTTGACACTGTTGACCACAACATCCTCCTCTCCCGGCTTCAGAATTACCTCGGCATACAGGACACAGCCCTAGCATGGTGCAATTCTTATCTCTCCAATCGAACTCAGCACGTGTGTATCGGCACTGCAATATCAGACCCGGTTGTCTTGAACTACTCTGTGCCACAGGGGTCAGTACTGGGCCCACAGTGGTTTACGCTGTACACTTTGCCAATTCGTGACATCATTTTAAAATTTAACCTGAATTACCATGTCTATGCGGACGACACTCAGCTATACATCACGTTTAAATCTTCTCAAGAACATGCCAATGCCTCCATTGAAAGACTTGAGAAATGTATCTAAGAGATTCGCCACTGGACGCAACAGAACTTCCTGAAGTTAAATGACGACAAGACAGAGTTCCTTTTATTTGGATCACGTCAACAATTATCAAAAGTTTCAGTGCCATACATTTCCATCGGTGATGCTCAGATAGCTCCCTCGTTGCAGGCTCGGAACTTGGGTGTTATTTTTGATTCGTCAATGACACTTCAACCACACATCAACAACGTCATTCGTCTCTCAACATTTCACATCAGGAACATCGGTAAAATACGCAAGTTTTTGGACAAGAGCGCTACAGAAAAAGTAATTCATGCATTTGTCACTTCTCGCCTTGACAACGGCAATGCCCTTTTCTATGGTCTTCCGCATAACCAGATTGCTCGTCTCCAACGCCTCCAAAACACCGCAGCCCGCATGGTTACACTCTCTAAAAAATCCTGTTCCATCACCCCCATCCTGGAACAACTTCATTGGCTCCCTGTCTCTCAACGAATAATCTTCAAGCTTATGCTAATTGTCCACAAAGCACTCAATGGCAAGGCTCCCCATTACATCTCAGAACTTCTTCAAGTTTACACTCCATCAAGGAACCTACGATCCAGCAACATGCTTCTCCTCAAGGAATCCAAGTCACGACACTCGTGGGGCGACAGACGTTTTTCTGCAGCTGCACCACACATCTGGAACTCTTTACCGCTTAATCTTAGATCTTGTCTGTGTACAACAAAATTCAAATCACTTCTCAAAACTTATCTCATGTCTCAGGTTTTCAAGAACTAATTTATTTGTTCCTCTCATTTGTTATTGTTTCTTTCAAGTTAAATATTACTTTGTTTGTTTTTTAGGGTCTCTGCGCCTTGAACACCCAGCAGGGTGGATATGTGCGCATTACAAATCTTATTATTATTATTATTATTATGATAGTTTACATACACCGTAGCACAATCCGAAATACTTGCAATGTTTATCTAAATTTGAATCCAATCAGACGTGTACTTCCTGAGATTCTTTAACGTGACGTAACATGATACCCGCTGACGTCATCGTGACGTTCCCTTTATTTATTACCTAAATGTATCTACAGGAACACATGTACCTGTTGAGCCTTGTTTAAAATTAGAAGTCCCCGTTTTTTCTTTATACCCAAAACGTGTGGTGTTTATTGGGCACCGTACTTTTAAATAACGTGTAGTGCAACTTCGTTACTATGGCTACGATCTTGCTCCATCATGCCGCGCCTTGCGCGATTAATCATATTGAAGGCTGCACGCGCCCACGGAATCGAGGCTGCGTGCAATGGAGTGGAGTGAGGTGGTATGCATGCTGTGCATGGTGTGGACGTGGACGAGGAGCTGTGAGGAAGGTCGCGGTACCAGACCAGTCCTTCAACGCCAAAGGTAAGGGGTTTGTAAAGTGATTATCAAATGTTGTTTGCGAATTGTTTTTCTGCATAGCGGGATTTGTTTTAGGTTTTATTATAATGATTGTAAGAGGAAATGTTTACTGTACCTTTGAATGTGGAATTCATACTAATTATGTGGAAATATATTTGGGAAAAGGGTGATGAAATGATACGTGAATTGAGACATGATCATGTCATAAGGTCTATTGTTGATCGGTTGATTTCAACAGGTGGCGCCCTGCGCTACGCAAGAAAGGGAGCATCGCGCGCACGGCGAACCACTCGAAAATATGTCGTCACAAAATTCCTAAATCTAAAAAGAAGACCAACTCTCATCGTATTTGAGGGCCAGAGGTGTTGTAGCGTTGTAGTAAATAATGAAAATAACAAAGAGCTTGCTGAGAAGGCATACCGGGCCGAAAAGCTTGGTTTAGTCAAAACTGCTCCCTTTTCTACCCATCATGCTTTGCGCTATCGCGATCAGCAATAGACCTTATGTACAATATACATGTACATGTATATGTTACATAGGCGTCGCAATGCGTACTACAATGCGCAGTGTCACAGAACGTGCAGTATTTATGAGCTGTCTGTAGGTGCGGCGGGTACTTGACATGACCACGCAATTCGAAACCAGACGAAATCGGCCCTAGCAAAATTAACCATGCACGCACCTCTTTTTTTGTCACATTAACGCAGAATCATTCTGAATCCTCTATTTTTAATCCAATATGAATTTTAACACACCCTAGGGAGTTAGGGTTAAAAGTGTGACTGTTTTTAACTTAGCAAGTCCTAAAACTTTACTGGCTATTTTTTTTTTAGAAATTCATTTTGTGGTAACATTTGCAGATGATTGCGAGTTTCAATCGTTCATGATTTTGACATGTGTCCACATTTTGTATAAGATTTTTGGATATAATACTAATAATAGGGCCTATATATGATATTCTACAGGGCAATGAGGCCAAATAAAAAAAAAAACAGTTGGTCCTTCCCACCCGCATCCTTTTTTGAGGCCGCATCCTTTATTATTTTTTATTTTTGATATTACATATTTTTATTTTTTTTACAAATATTTGTTTTATGGCGTGCCGGGTACATGACCAACGTCATTTTGTTTTTATAAGTATTTGTTCATGATCAAATCTGTCTTGGTGTGTGATGTACACATTTTTTTTTTTTTTCAGATTGCTTGGGTAATCCTTTGAATTATTTAATCCATTATGTTTACAGAGTCATTATTTATATTCATGTTCATTTTAGTGTAATAATCCCTGTTAACCCGGGTCCTCATGCAACAAATAGATTTAAAGAAAGTTAGCGGTGATTTCAAACTGAAGAATTGGTGGCCTGTTTGAATTTAAATACTTAGCGGCCCTCTTGAAAAAAAAAATAGAAAATAAAAAAGCCGTCCTCCTCTTTTTTTTAGAAAAATCAGGACGGTCAACTGGTATTGTTTTTTATTTGGCCTAAACTTAAGTGCTGAACCTAAACACCGGGTGATCTTTTATAAACAAGAACAATCAGTCCGTGTGCTATCTATAAAATTTAAATTAATAATGAAATGAAAATGATCAATATTGAAAGCCGATTTAACAGTATTGTTGTATGCCCTTGAATTTATTTTTTGCTGGCTTTTTTATATCTGGTACCAGATCTTAGTACTGAAATGTTTTGTGATCGTAGGCATACATGTATAATGTAGCGAGTACCGTATGGGTAGTTACTAAGTATGTTTTTGAGTATCTACTGTTGTTATAGAAATGGGTCAACTCGTACCCAAGTCGACTCGCTAACCCAAGTCAACTCGTACCCCAAATTTTACACCTGAGTCAAGTCGTACCCGAGTCAAGTCGTACCCTCCTGTGTAAATAAGTGCGTTGGAGAGGTAGCATCCTTTTAGCGTCATGACAGACAAGTTGACTCGGGCAAATTTTTTAACAAAATCATACAACAAAATCAATAGTATTTAAATTTCTTCTGCATGCGTTAAATATAATTATTAGTACTTGTTGACTAAAGTGCACCTGTTTTGTCTGATTTTCGTTTTATACCGGCCCTAAATGAGATTTTCCTTTTATACCAGGCCTCGATTGTTTACACGGCCCAACTGAATGGTGAACCCCCTAATACAAGGAGATCGCCAATTAAATTAAAAGCAATATCTGTACGACAAATAATTAATGATAAATGACTAAAATTGTGTACTCTTTAATTTGCTCAGGATGAAATAAAATTTTAGAGGTGGTGAATTTGAACCAAAAATGTTGTTTTAAATGTACGTCAAGGAATAATGGGTTTAGAAATTACTGCGGCCGTAACGATAGCTATTCAGTGAAAAAGAAAAGAAAAGGATATCATTTAGAAAATTTTGAGCAAATTTTACTATGGTAAAACTAAAAAGATGAAGGAAATTTTATTAACAGGAGAAGAGTACAATGACTTGGGTACGAGTTGACTCTCGTACTAGTTGACTTGGGTACGAGTTGACATGAGTTGACTCGGGTACGAGTTGACCCAAAATCGTTAGGTATAACTGTTTTGGAAAATTTCTAACTTTTTGTTTTTGTTTTTTAACAAATGGTTAAAAATGTAAAAGAGACTGACCTCAAGAAAGCATAGTCCAAATCCCATTGATTAACAGAGACCCTGAAAGTTATTTTATTTTGGAAGTAGGCTAAACAATTAATAGGAAATAATTCTGTACATTGACATTACTAACAGTAACGATATGATATTGAATTTGGAGGATTCCTGACTGTTGGGGTTAAGGTGGATATTATAAAGTAACAAACAAAATGTGATGCACTGTATTTGATAAAAAACAAATTGTGTTAAATAAAATCAATTGTGATTAGAGAAATTATGTTAAATTGCAGAATTTGTTTACCAAGTCTAATACTTGTCTTTTACAAATCAGTGATTAAATACATCTACATGTAGTTGAAAAAGTTAAAAGGGTTGGGCATCAATTGACGATGTGCTGGAAATATCCTTCGTCTTTTAATGAAGTTAAATTAAAGGCAAATGTAAGTTAAATTAGGATGCTAGAAGCAAATTGAACCGTCGGTGAAGATAGCTCAATAAATATGGATGATGTATGTGATCAGCAGTCCATTTAATTAACCCTCCTATGGTTGACCTTTTAAAACCTTTCAAAATCTGCTTACTGGGAAAAATGGCTATAAATAAGTATGAATTTTTCAAAAGGTTCCAGACATTGTTGCTATTGCACTACCACACCTTTCAATACCTGTTGAAATGTATTTTTTCTTCACACCAGTTTGTTCAGAGAGTTGTTTTACCTTTCGAAATCTGTCATACCGGTATGTTCTTTTTGTCAGACAGTTTTCTCACCTTTTAAAACCCTCGAGTCCAGGAAATTTGAAAGGTATTTCTTTTTCTCACACCAGTTTGTTCAGAGATTTTGTTTTTTCAAAATCTTTTTTTTTTGTCAGACAGTTTTCTTACCTTTCAAAACCATTCAGTCCTGGAAACTTTTAAAGGTTTTAAAAGGTCTGACAAATTTATGGGAACTGCACTATAGGAGGGTTAATACCACGATTTTTATATTTGGCTGGAACTGGCTTTGTTATAAGTTTAGTGTCTGCGGTCTGCATTGTTATGGCAGAGGCTTCGGGAATGGTTATCAATAGTTGAACACTTTTTTATGTTGTGTGTGCAAATAAAAGAGATACAACAGTGCACATTTGAGGGATTGTTTTTGTCTGTATCAACAGAAGATGAAGTACTACCAGCTGAACCAGAGAGTGAGGAGAGATGCGATGCGGCGTTTGGTGATGGACCGCTCATCCCAACGATGTACGTTTCCGTTGTCTGTCATTGTAATGTGTTCTGACTCATCATCCATTTTATCTCCCCATTCACACTTCTCTATATGTAACCGTTCCATACCCGGTTCATCTGCCATTTCGTTTCTTCCTGGTGCTCCCTTACCCGGAGAACCTTCACCACCTGGTGAAAATTTTGATACCTTGAGTTTTGCTCCTCCTCAAGGAAGTCTGTCTATCCCAGCATGCTGGGGTATCTCACCGAAGTCTGACTCGAAAGAGTGTACTCTTAGAGTACCCTGGTCACAAAAACGGCTGTGTGACCTTGCAGGACAGACGCTATTCCAGGATTGGCTAGTTGACGTTACTTCGGTAACGGGGCATGCAGCCTGCCCTCCAACTAGTTCACTGGACAGCAAAAAGGTAGCAAAACCAACCGAGAAAAAAACCAAACCAACAGAGAGAAAAAACCAACCAAATGAGAAACCAAATGAGAAACCAAATGAACCACAGAATGTGGCAGTGATGAGTCGGTGTATGGAACATCATGTAGAAAGTCATGGGAGTGAAGTGTGTTCCAAAGCTAATGTTGAAAGAAGAGACCAATTGTTACTTTTGAGATTTGTTGTATTACAATCTACAGGTAATGTGAATGTCAAAGCAAAGATCTCCAATACCGTTGGTGTGAGTGTGAAGCAAACGAAGGGCAATGATGAGGCTGATGAAGAGAATCCACAAAAACAAAGGAATTCTAACAAGGTAAAGAAAGTGAATGTCCGCCACAAAGTAAAAGAAATGAGAAGAAATAGGGTGTTGAACATGACAAGGAAAAGACTTCATGACGAGAAAGCAATGAGAAAGTTGTATTATCTGTTGAAGGTCAAGCACTCTGTTATTAGAAAAAATGCAGATGAGCATCAAAATGGTGGAAAGCAGAAACGGACGAAAATCAGTCACAAGAAGCGAAGACGAGAAGTGTGCAGGGAATCCTATAATAGACGGAAGAATGGGAAAGTAGTTGAGTTCTGGTTGAGTGAAGAAGAAAAAAGACAAGAAGAAAAAGTCAGAAAGAACATCTTTGGACATACTAGAAGAAGTCTTGAGTTTGTTATCAAGAACATGGGTAATGTGAATAAGTCTCAAAACAAAAGCAGACGGAGGAAAAAAGCAACTGATGTGGTACATGATAAGAAACATAGGCATGGTGATGAAGTTGATGCAGTAACAAATAGTAAGGATGTGATGAAAAAATCTAATATCAGAAATGGAAAGTGCAGTGAGCCATGTCAAACTTATCGAATGGATAACACGAGTGAAACTCATGGAAAGCAGTGTTGGTTCTGTGATCAGAGTATAAAGGTGTCTGAAAGTAATGTGCAATGTGATGGCTGTGCCATTTGGTATCATGTGAAATGTATGAATTTTTCAAAGATGGAGGAGCTATTAACCAACAAAGCTGTGACGTGGATATGCCAAAAATGTGGGAAAAGTACTTATTCTGAGTCCCTTTTGTGTGATTTGGGTATTCCAACAGATGACAACTTGTTTGATCAGGACACATGCACTGAAGATGGCAGTCGGAGGTATGGAAGTGCAAAGTGCAGAAAGGACAGAAAGCTAGACAATAAGAAAGGAATTGTAAGTGATACAAAACGAAACGAAGAAAGTGGTTTTGTTACAGTAATGATTGAAGGCAAAGAGGTATTGGTACATACACAGAAAGGTGGTTATTCACTAAGGAATAAGAAAGGTGATAATCCAAAAGATGACGCAGCTAATAATAGTGAAACTAGCGAGTCGAAACCTGTTGGAAGGAAAAGTCGATCAGGTATAAAAAATGACAAGGTTAAAGATAGTGTTGGACCAGAAAGTAATACCGAAAAAGAAAGTTGCGGATCGAAGAATGTGCAAAGTGACAACGATGATGTGATGTTGGAAAAAAGAAAGGAAACAACGTGCAGAGTTAAAAGTAGAAAACGAGAACTGTCACGTGACAATGACAATTGTAGAATGAAATGTGAAGAAAACAAAATACAGAAAGTTCCAGTTAACAAGCATGTCAAAAGTGACGTCAAAAACCAGAAAACTGTCCAACATGAAAGGTGTAAATCAATGAGACAAGAACAATTAGGTCAGCAGGGTAAAACAGAAGGTAGTAGAGCAAACAGTTACAGTGGAGATAGAAAGTGTAATGAACCCAATACAATGATTGTGCAGGGAAGCTTTCATCAAGGTGATCATAGATTTGGTTGGAGTTCAGGTAGACAATGTGTGCCAAACAGTTTGAGCTGTGTCTTATACAGTAAAGTGAAAGAGTTGAAAGATTGGGGTTGCCGTGATATCGATACAGCACTGAATACTGGAAATGAGTTATACAGACATTTATCCAGGAGTTCAACAGTGAATAATCAATACCTGTTGATAAATGAATTACCAAGTGAATTGGATTTGCTCAACCATCATTTCACGATGAGGTTTCATGAGCCTGTATGTGGTGTTTTTGCAGAAGATAATAATTTGCCAGAATTTAATATGATGCAATTGAATCGTGCATTAGAACAGATTGTTCAGCAATACTATGCTTGTTTTATATGTTTCCATGGAAATACCTTTGTTGTAATTGCTCAAAATGGCATGTACTATATCTTTGATTCACATAGTAGAACACCCCAAGGTTGTCAAGTTGCTGAGGGCCGAAGTTTACTCAAAGCAGTGGCTACATGGCAGGATGTACACAGGTATTGTACGGATTTAGCAAGATCTATGAATTTATCTAACGATGAGCAGTTTAAAATTACTGGTGTCACTGTATGGTTAGATGATGAGACAAGACAAGATACTAATGGGAGAATACAGGAGACAAATCATTTGTTAGTTGGAAGTAGTGATCAGAGTACAAAAGAAGATGAAGTAAGTACTGGCTCCGGAGTATTCATTGGTTCTTGTAGCGACATGTCAAGTTCACATAATTTGAAGGAATGTAACCAACATGGTTTACATGAAATGAGTGTTAATAACGAAGATTGTAACAGTGATGTTGAAATCGTGGAAGTGACTCAAGTAGGTTTCAAGTTTGTCCCGCTGACATATGCTAGCAAGAATGCACTGTGCAGACAACATGGAATGGGCCATGTATCTCTCGACTGTAATGAGAATTCAGATAAATGCAAAGATATGGGACGACCTAATTCTGTGAAGAGAATTAAAGGGGATGGCAACTGTTTTTTCCGGGCAATATCATATGCTGTGTCAGAAACTGAAGATAACCATGTACAATTAAGAATGGCTACTGTTAAGCATCTGTTGACAAATGCAGATAAATTTAACGGTTTTCTGCGACAAGGCTATGTAAATGTGGAAGAATATGTCATGAGACAAAGAATGTTTGATTGTGGAACCTGGGCTACTGAGGTTGAAATCATGGCAATAGCAGACATGCTACGTACAGATATTTATACATTTGAAGATGTAAGCAAGTGGTATATTTTCTCTGCAAGTACCTTTGAGAAAGAGGCTGTAACGTCAGATGAGGCAATTTATTTGTATCATAGGCAAAGGATTCACTATGATGTTGTGTTGTCAGTTCATGAAGCAAGAAGACAATCTGATAACGGACAACATAATCCAAGCAATGGAGGAGATTTAAAATATGGAAAAGCTGATACTGACAGTAAATCTGAAAATGTTTTGAAATGTAAACGGCGTAAACGGGCAAATAAAAAACAACAACAAATAAAGAAAAAAGAGCTAAATAAGGAAATGTATTTATCAAAGGTGAATAAAGTTCAAATAGATTCAAAACAAAGTAAAAAGATGCATAACCAAAAGAACTACACAAATAATGCGGCTAAGAAAAAGGAATTGCTGAAAGAAAAGTACTGTAGTGACATTGACTTTAAAACGGAGCGATTAAAGGCCCAAGAAAGAAGGTATCATAACAATGACACACATAGAAATGATGTTTTAAAATATCAAAAAGAAAAATATAGTAATAATTTTGAATATAAAGAAAAAACCAAAAACTGTGTAAAAAAAATGTATCGTGATAACGCGGAATATAAAGAGAAGCTAATTACTAAGGTTAAAACAAAGTATTATGATAATGCTGAATATAGAAAGAAGCTAATCACTAAGGGAAAAACAAAGTATTGTGATAATGCTGAATACAGAGATAAACTTATCGCTAAAGAAAAATCAAAGTATTGCGATAATCCTGAATACAGAGAGAAGAAAATCGCTAAGGGGAAAACAAAGTATTGCAATAATCCTGAATACAGAAAGCAGCTAATTGCTAAGGAAAAAACAAAGTATTGCGATAATCCTGAATACAGAGAGAAGTTAATCACTAAGGGGAAAACAAAGTATTGCAATAATCCTGAATACAGAGAGAAGTTAATCACCAAGGGAAAAACAAAATATTGCAATAATCCTGAATACAGAGAGAAGTTAATCACTAAGGGGAAAACAAAATATTGCAATAATCCTGAATACAGAGAGAAGCTAATCACCAAGGGGAAAACAAAGTATTGCAATAATCCTCAATACAGACAGAAGCTAATTGCTAAGGGAAAAACAAAGTATTTTGATGATCCTGAATACAGAGAAAAGTTAATTACTAAGGGGAAAACAAAGTATTGTGATGATCCTGAATACAGAGAAAAGTTAATTACTAAGGGGAAAACAAAGTATTGTGATGATCCTGAATACAGACAGAAGCTAATTGCTGATGGGAAAACAAAGTACCATGGTGATACTGCTTACAGACAGGGAAAAATTAACAGAGCTAAATGTAAATATCATGGTAATGCTTCCTATAGCATAAAGCTCATTGCAAAAATAAAAAGAAAATACAGATGTGTCGGTTCTTACAGGGCAAAATTAATAAAGTATGGGAAAAAAAAGTACAAAACAAATAGTAAATATCGTAAAAACATGGCAGAAAGGAAATACAGACGTAATGTGATCGATAAAGAGAAAAGACTTAAAATAAGTTTTGTTACCAAGACATTTAGAGAAAGCATATCCAAAGGACCCGAGTATGTGTGTGCTTGTTGTCATAAACTGTTGTTTCAAAAGCAAGTTGTGAAGTGTAATATGCATAAATACAAAGCCCAGTCTGTTATTAGCAACAAATATCTACATACTTGCAGTGACCAATGTGAATCAAGGTGTATGATTGCAGAATCTAGCAGATCGCGTTTATGGGCATGTTATACGTGTCATAGGAAATTACTTGTTAATAGTGTGAATAATTTAAATCTGATAGACATTCCTGAAGAATTGGCTTGTTTGAATACACTAGAAGAGCATCTAATAGCCCTAAACGTCCCGTTCATTAAAATGCTTGCATTACCTAAGGGTGGACAACATGGTGTACGAGGCCCAGTTGTTTGTGTGCCCTCTAATATTACAGACACAGTAAAAGCACTACCAAGGCCTGCAAGTAATGATCAGATGATCCGTGTAAAGTTGAAGAGGAAACTGACTTATAAAAGTTATTATCAATATCAGTTTGTGAGTAGAGAAAATGTTGAGAATGCTTTAAGTTATCTTCAACATAACAATAAGTGGTTCAGTGATATTGAAATAAACCCTGATTGGGACACTCCATTGTTTGATGATGATAATGATCAAATGGGTAAATCTGATGATGTAAAAGAAGTCAATGATGAAAATGTTACTGATGAGGAAACTGATGAGGAAACCGATGAAGAAACTGATGATGATCGTTTACGAGGCATGGCATTAGACAGTTGTCTGCAGCCAACTAATGTAGGACAGGAAATATTGGATCAATATTTTGACGAAGTAATGAGTGTGGCTCCATGTGAAGGCAATAGTCCAATAAGAGTGTTAATGGAAAAGGGTAACGAGGCAAAATGCTTTCCAGCATTATTTCCAACAGGACATCCTATATTTGATGATGATCGTGAAGTGAGGGTGACACTTTGTAGATATTTGCATAACCGATTAATGAATGTTGATAATAGATTTGCAAAGAGTACTCAATACATTTTTTATGCTCAGTATTTGGCAGAGATTCAGAAAGTTATGTCTAGTGTGTCTATTGCATTGCGAAAAGGGTCTGACAAAAAGTACAATGGTGACAGAGTAAATGCATCAATGATTAATGACAGGGACCAGTTACAAGATATTTTGAAATCAGACAGCGGATATAAATTTCTCAAACCTATCCGTGGTACACCCCCATATTGGCAAGCAGCACAGAAAGATGTTTTAGCGATGATCAGACAACTAGGAATACCAACATGGTTTTGTTCATTTTCTGCAGCAGATATGCGATGGCCTGAAGTAATTAATACAATTTTGAGACAGCAAGGTGATTCTAGAGATGTGAAAGATTTGGACTGGAATGAGAAATGTACAATATTGAGAAGTAATCCTGTAACTGCTGCAAGAATGTTTGATCAGCGATTCCATAGATTTCTCAAAGATGTTATACTGTCCAGAGCTGCACCGATTGGAAAAGTCAAAGACTATTTTTACAGAGTAGAATTTCAGCAAAGAGGGTCTCCACATACACATTGTCTTTTCTGGATTGAAAATGCACCAAAGTTAGAACATGACAGTAAAAAAAAGGTGGTAAAGTTTATTGACAAATATATAAGTTGTAGTTTGCCATCAGAGAAACAAGACAAAGAGTTAAATGAAATCATCAGTCAAGTACAGTTACACAGTAGAAAGCATTCCAAGTCATGTAAAAAGAAGGGTACTGAGTGTAGGTTCAATTTTCCAAGACCTCCATCTGAACGAACATTCATTACAGAGTCCATGCCGAAAGGTGATGAGATTGAAAATACATGTAGTGATGAGAATGAAACTAATGATGGTGAAAGCAGTGACCGAAATAAGGCAAAGGAATTGCTACAATCAATATGGACTGCCATACAGAAACCTGAAAATGAACACATGACAACCAATGAATTATTTGCAAGTGTACATCTCACGCAAAATGATTTTGAAAATGCTAACAATGTATTAAGTTGTAAAGAAAGTTTAGTTCATAAGAGAAAACCACAGGATGTGTGGGTTAATTTGTACAATCCAGATTTGATTAGATGTTGGAATGCAAATATGGATATTCAGTACATTTGTGATGCTTATGCTTGTGTTGCATACGTGGTATCCTACATGTCAAAAGCTGAACGTGAAATGAGTATTCTGTTGTCACATGCACAGACTGAAGCACAGAAAGGAAATTTGGATGCTAGACAGAGTATGAAGGAAATTGGCTCTGTGTATTTGCATAATCGAGAGATCTCGGCACAAGAAGCAGTTTATCGTGTTTGTACTTTGAGATTGAAAGAAGGATCAAGGAAAGTAGAATTCATACCGGTCGGTGAAAATACAATTAGAATGAGTAAACCACTCAGTGTTATTCAAAGTGCACGTGATGAAGACGATAATATTTGGATGACCAGTAGAGTTGATAGATACATAGCAAGGCCAAATACTGATAACTTTGAGACAATGTGCTTGGCAACATTTTGCTCCGATTACAGAGTAATATACACCAACATGGCTAAAACAAGTCGTTCACCGGTATATGAATTGAAGAATGATTTAGGACACATACAGAAACGTAGTCGAACTGATCCAGCAGTTATACGATTTCCTAGATTTTCTTTAGCAAAATATCCTGAAAAGTACTATCAGAGTATTCTTCAATTGTATCTTCCATATCGTGTTGATGTTCAGTTGAAACCGCAGCAGTTTGAATCTTATGAAATTTTTTATAGCAACGGGATTATTAAGTTAAGTGGTGTATTGAAACCTGTGAGAAATATTGTGGAAAATAACCGATCATTGTATGAAGCTAGTGCTGAGGCTGTAGATAAAGCTGAAGAAATGTTGGAGAAGTATGGTCCACAAGAAGATGCTTGGGCATTGATAGCTCCAGAAGCTGAAATGGACAGACTTGAATGTGCAGGACAGCGAGAAGAACAAGTAGAAGATGGTGACAGTGATTCTGATATTCCTGATTTAAAATCTAAAAAAGAAGATATGAAATACACTATTGAGCCACACCGACTAAATGTATCCACCAAAGAAGCAATGAATTTGTTGAGGTGTCTAAATGCTCAACAAAAAGAGGTGTTTTACAAAGTAAGACAATGGTGTTTGGATAAAGTCAATGGTAAAACTCCTAAACCGTTTCATGTATTTGTGACTGGTGGAGCTGGCACCGGGAAAAGTCATTTGATAAAGTGCATCTACTATGAAGCAACAAGACTTTTTGGAAGAATGGTAGAAAATCCTGATGATGTATCGATATTACTTACAGCTCCCACAGGTGTTGCTGCATATAATATTCATGGTGCTACAATTCACAGTGCTTTGTCTATAACAACAAATGTAAGATTGCCATATCAACCACTTGGTGAAGAGAAGATTAGTACACTGCGGAATAAATTAAGGCAACTACAAATTCTCATTGTTGATGAAATATCTATGGTGAGTCATAAACTATTGTGCTACATTCATGGTCGTCTTCGACAGGTTAAACAATCACGGGATCATAGTCCCTTTGGAAATGTCAGCGTATTAGCGGTTGGTGATTTTTATCAGTTACCTCCAGTAAAAGGAAAATCTTTGTACCAAACTGGTGTTACAAGTGACTTGTGGAATGATAACTTTGTCAAAGTCGAACTGACTGACATAATGAGACAGAAGGATGATGCAAAATTTGCTGAAGTGTTGAATAGATTACGAATCAGAAAGAAAAAGCAAAGTTTACAAAGTGATGATAAGAGACTGTTACAATCACGTGAGACAGGAGAAGATTGGACTGATGCTGTGCATATTTATCCATGCAATAAGGAGGTGGATGAGTACAACAGACAGACTCTTTTTGCTAAATGTTCAGAATGCGTAAGTGTTCTTGCTAAGGATTTTCAGAGAGATGCCAAAAGCGGGAAAATGATACCAACAAAGAAATTAGCCAAAAAAACCTCAAACACTAATTTACCTGATTTACTGTGGCTTGGTGTTGGTGCTAGAGTCATGCTTACAAGGAATCTTGACGTTTCTGATGGACTTGTTAATGGCGTCTTTGGTACTGTAATTGACATTGTTCCGTTACTTAATGATGCTCAGTCACCTAAGTGTATCAAAATTAAATTTGATAATGAGAGGATTGGTTCAAAATTAAAAAAACAGTCCTCTGGTAATGATTTAGACACTGTCAGTATTGAAATGGTAGAAGACAGTTTTAATAAACAATGTGTGAGACACCAGTTCCCTCTGAAGTTAGCTTGGGCATGTACAGCTCACAAGGTGCAAGGCATGAGTTTAGAAAAGGCAGTGGTGTGTCTGACCCGTACATTTTCAGCAGGACAAGCATATGTTAGTTTGAGTAGAGTAGTTTCATTGAATGGTCTTGTGATAGAAGGGTTTGATGAGAAATATATTTATTGTAATGAGGCAGTAGCTGAAGCAATGAACAAGATGCCGTTGTATATTGAGGAGTCTGATGACAAAGGAAGTAATAATGGAGGTGGTAATGAGTGTTATAGTACAAGTATTGCTATGCATAATATTCAAGGACTTCAGGCACATATAATGGATTTGAAAGCTAATACAGAAATGACGTCATGTGATTTCATTTTCCTGACAGAAACATGGATAGACAGAGACTTTGATTGTGATATGGATATGAGTGATTATACATGGTATCATCAACCAAGAAATATGTCTTATGATAACTCCAGTCATGTGTCATGCATGTTAAAAGAACAGAGTCGTGGAGGTGTAGCTGTATGTGGCAAAAAGGACAGAGTGTTTAGCAGGATGAATTTGCCAATCAACAATCTTGAATATATTGCTCTTCAGTTACATGCAATTTCAAATGTGTCACCAGTTGTTGTTATAATTTACCGACCGCCATCATATACATTAAAGGAATTTGTTCAGGTTCTTGAATTGCTGTTGAATGAGATACACAAGGTTTCAAATACGTGTATTGTTATGGGGGATTTTAATGAAGATATAATTAAAAAGGAATCTCGTGTGAAGACACTGATGGACAATCATGGATATAAGCAGTGTCTGAGTGATGCAACAACTGAAAAAGAAACTTTACTTGACCATGTTTATGTAAAAAATATAGATGATATTCGTGTTCATATTAATCCAACTTACTATAGCTACCATGAGGCAGTCATCATTCGGTTGTAATTTTACATATGCAATAAATACATATACATGTATAGCTCAAATTATCAAAATATTTAGAGATAGTTCTATTTTTTCTTCAAGAATAGAAACACAGAAAATGAAAAAGAACAATTTACACGAATTACCAAATTAAAAGAAAGAATTAGGATGACCAAAAAATATAGAATAATAAAATGTACATGGTAACCGAGTATGACAAAACACTGGTAGCGCGATAAAAAAATACCAATGCAATAGTGTTATTATTAATTAACCCTAAGAGTGTGTACCAAATTATATTAATTTCAGAAAATTGAGGACTGTTAGGATTCATATAAAAAAAATAGGTAAATAATATGGTAACTAAAAAGGTAAATATTATGATAAACAACGAGGACAAATAGTGTGGTTACTAATAAGAATCAACAGTATGGTCAACAATTAGAATAGTTTGTTTAAAGGTAGTATACACCATTTGCAGATATCGCAAATATTTACTACCGAATTATTAAGAAATATCTTACTCATTTGAAAGTAAATAATGATTCTAGGCATACAGCAAAATTATTGCGCTAGATATCCTTTACTTATTCCAGAAAATTGAATTTTATAAAGAAAAATTCGCGATCGCATAAGAATAACTGCTCGATGCCGGTTGAAAACAAACGCTGTTTTTCATGCTTTTCTCGGCATCCATGATTGTAAAACTTCGAACAGGTCAGTTAAACGATATTTACTATCAAATACAACCCCCCAAATCCACCTATTCATGATAATTCAAGCAATTACCAATGGTGTATCCTACCTTTAAGAAAGATTTAATATAATAAATAAAGGTGGATAAACAGTTTGGTTAACAAGTAGGAATAACAGTTTGTGTGACATTTTCTCTGTCCTTCTGGTCATCACAGGATGATGACCATCACTGACGATAACTGTGGACCATCGTCGCATCCACAGCTATGAGTGACATTTCATCAGTCATCCTGGTCATCACTGAATGATGAGTTGATGACCACCACTCACCACCATTTACTATAATTGTAGAGCATCGTCACATCCACAGCTGTGACATTTCACCAGATGAATTGATGACCACCAATCACCATAACTGTGGAGCATTGTTGTCACACCCACAATTGTGTGTGAACTTTCGCCAGTCCTCCTGGTCATCACCAGATGAAATTATGACCACCACTAGCCATAACTGTGGAGCATTGCTGTCAAACCCACAACTGTGTGTGACCTTTCACCAGTCTTCCTGGTCATCACCAGATGAATTGATGACCATCACTCACTATAACTGTGGAGCATCGCTGTCACACCCACAGCTGTGTGTGAAATTTCACCAATCCCCCTGGTCATCACCAGATGAATTAATGACCACCAATCATCGCTATAGCTGTGGAGCATTGTTGTCGCATCCGCAGCTATGTGTGACATTTCACCAGTCCTGCTGGTCATCACCAGATGAATTGTTGACCACTACTCACAATAACTTTGGAGCATCGATCTCGCATTCACAGCTGTGTGTGACATTTCATCAGTCCCCCTGGTCATCAAGAGATGAATTGATGACCACCAAGCATCACTATAACTGTGCAGCATCATTGTCACACACACAGCTGTGTGTGACATGTTAACACTCTTCTTGGTCATCACTAGATGAATTGATGACCACCATTCACTATAACTGAGGAGATTCGTTGCCACATCCACAGCTTTTTGGTGACATTTCATTAGTCCTGGTAAGTGAGACAATATTGGCTATAACATACTAGAACCCCCTAAAACCATCAATTTTTGAACATTACATGTACAACAAAAGCAAACGATGTACATTTCCTTTAACACTAACATTCATGAATCCTCCATGTTTAATACAATTGTGCACTCCCCCTATGGAGTTATGGTTAAACATGTCTAATCTTGTATGAATTCAAAAAACAGTTATGTAAGTTATTCTTTGTCACTGTTTGTGCACAGAGCCCTAAAATGTTTATTTACTACACATTTTCTTGATTTCCTTCAGAAGTATGAAGTCACAATACTGTTTAATTGATTTTTTTATGTGTAAAATATATGCATGCAGGTTAAAGAAGAAATTGAAGACATATCTACCTTGTAGTTGGAAGCGGACTATTTGAAATAGTATTTGCACAGTTTTGCAGTTAAAGGTAAGAAATAATTAGATTGTAGCTGTAAATTATTCCTAACCCTCCAAGATCTTTTAAATTAAAACAGGCATTGAGGCTGATGACTGGACAAGAGCGTGGGCTGATTTTGGAGCATGTACGATTGAGCTTACAATGAATGGTGTACTCGGCATGGTTTATATGGAACTATGCACCATATGTAACCCCACATTATGCTCAATGTCATCTGCACTGCTTCTGATTGTCTTTGGTGTTCATTATAGTTGAAACTAATAAGAACAGAGCATGAATGTTGATAGTCTACGTAAACTGAGCAAAGAAAGTTTATTTACCGGAATTACATGTCGGAGACATCTACATGTATATGAATAGAAAACAAATGTGATATTTGTTTGAACTAATAACATACTTTGTTTCAATGGTTTTTTTGAAGGTTGACTTATCACCTGTCATCAAAGCATGAGTACTTTGAGCCACCTTCTAGTACTGTGATGTCAGAGGCTACTGATGACCTGACAACCAAGCCCGAGTATTGTGAGCCACATCTCTACCACTATAATGTCAGAGGCTAGTAATCACCTGTCATCCAAGCCCGAGTACTGTGAGCTACCTCTTCTACTACTGGGATGTCAGAGTCCGCTAATCACCTGTCATCCAAGCCTGAGTACTGTGATCAACCTTTTCTACTACTGTGATGTCAGAGGCCACTAATCACCTGTCGACCAAGCCCGAGTACTGTGAGTCACCTCTTCTACCACTGTAATGTCAGAGGCTACTAATCGCTTGTCATCCAAGTCCGAATACTTTGACTTGCCTTTCATACGACTGTGATGACAGAGGCTACTAATTACCTGTCATCCATGTACTGCGAGCCACCACTTCTACCACTGTGATCATTTCAGAGGCTACTGATCACTTGTCATTCAAGCTCGAGTACTGTGAGCCACCTCTTCTACTACTGTCATGTCAGAGGCCACTAATCACCTGTCATCCAAGCCCGAGGACTGTGAGCCACCTCTTCTACCACTGTGATGTCAGAGGCTACTAATCACCTGTCATTCAAGCCTGAGTACTGTGAGCCGCCTCTTCTACCACTGTGATCATGTCAGAGGCTACTGATCACTTGTCATTAAAAGCGCGAGTACTGTGACTTGCCTTTCATACAACTGTGATGTCAGAGGCTACTAATCATCTGTCATCTTAGTCTGAATACTGTGAGCCGCCTCTTCTACTACTGTGATCATGTCAGAGGCTACTGATCACTTGTCATCCAAGCGCCAGTACTGTGACTTGCCTTTCATACAACTGTGATGCTACTATTCATCTGTCATCCAAGCCTGAGTACTGTGAGCAACCTTTTCTACTACTGTGATGTCAGAGGCCACTAATCACCTGTCGACCAAGCCCGAGTACTGTGAGCACCCTCTTCTACCACTGTAATGTCAGAGGCTACTAATCATCTGTCATCCAAGTCCGAATACTGTGACTTTCCTTTCGCATCGCTGTGATGATGTCGGAGGTTACTAATCACCTGTTAAGTGGAGTGCCGTGGCCTCGTGGTCTGGAGCATTGAATTTGTAATTTGTAGGTAAAGCTACAGGTTGTGGGTTCGAGTCCTGCCTGGGAGTATGGTACGTGTGCCCTTGGGCAAGGCACTTTGTCACTTATTGCTTCTCTCCACCCAGGAGTAAATGGGTACCTGTGAGGGCAGAGATGGTTATTGTGGTTGATTTAGCTGCATACTGGGGGAGCTGAGCTGTGATGTCGGAGGTTACTAATCATCTGTTAAGTGGAGTGCTGTGTTCTCGTGGTCTGGAACATTGAATTTGTAATTTGTAGGTAAAGCTACAGGTTGTGGGTTCGAGTCCGGCCTGGGACTATGGTATGTGTGTCCTTGGGCAAGGCACTTTGTCACTCATTGCTTTTCTCCACCCAGGAGTAAATGGGTACCTGTGAGGGCAGAGATGGTTATTGTGGTTGATTTAGCTGCATACTGGGGGAGCTGAGCTGTGATGTCGGAGGTTACTAATCATCTGTTAAGTGGAGTGCTGTGGTCTCGTGGTCTGGAGCATTGAATTTGTAGGTAAAGCTACAGATTGTGGGTTCGAGTCCGGCCTGGGACTATGGTATGTGTGTCCTTGGGCAAGGCACTTTGTCACTCATTGCTTCTCTCCACCCAGGAGTAAATAGGTACCTGCGAGGGCAGAGATGGTTATTATGGTTGATTTAGCTGCTCAGCGCCAAAATGGTAGCATCGAGCTGTATACTCCCCAGGGAGCTGAGATAGTATTTGGAATGTTTCAAGGGCCCAATGACTGGGGTAATAATGTGCTATATAAGCACTGCACGTTATTATCCAAGCCTGGGTACTGTAACTGCTTGTATCACTGTGTTTTTGGAGGCTACTAATTATCTGTCATCCAAGCCCGAGTTGTGTGACTCGTCACTTGTGTTTATTACGATTATTTTTAAAGTTTATTACATTTATTATTGTTTTTACGATTCTGGGTCACATGAAGTGGAAATTAAATTAAGGGACGTGTAACGCTTGGTTTTGTGGATTTTTTTTTTCTGTCAGACTATTTGAGACATTGATCACCACTCCGATAAATACATTTGAGAAAAATTAAACGATTGCAAATGAATCAATTTTAGTTTGTGGGCCACTATCACTCTTAAATTCTGTTTAGCCAGTTGGGGTGATTTTTGTTAGGAGGGGGGGGGGGGGGGGGGGGGGGGGCACACAAAACACTGTCTAACTTCTGCATGCTTTAGTGGATTTTAATGAAACGTAGATGCAGTGACCCTTGGGTGGCAAAACACAATTCTTCATGAGATGATGTTAAGGGTCATTTCAGGTCATTTGAACATGCACAATTTATGAATATTAAAACATATAGGGATCGATTGCTGCAAAAGGCGACACTTGCGATCTGCGTAACACTTGTTACACTACTCTTTACACACTTCTGCCCTAAGCATGGAGGGTCTCGATCTGGCACACCTGTACACACTAATTTTAACCGCTTCAGTGATTCCATTGTATACCTATACATGTAGGTATCACTGATTTGGCTATATTTCAGTGTGTTCAAAATCATGTAAAACTTGACCAGTTTATGACTGTTAAGTTAATGTTCATATTATCATTAGAGTCCGTCAGTGCCACTGCAGAATGACACATTGTTAACTGTACATGTAAAATGTGCTTGTTTGTATTGATTATCATTCAGGTACAGGCCACACTTGCGATCCGGGTAACACTTGTTACACGATGGCAATTTGACAATTGCATGATTTGCTCTTTGCACACTTTCGCCCTAAGCATGGAGGTACTTGATCTGGCAACTGTACACACTAATTTTACCCGGTTCAGTGATTCTAAATTCCATTGTATACCTACATGTAGGACATGTAGGACATGTAGGACATGTAGGACATGTAGGACATGTAGGACATGTAGGACATGTAGGACATGTAGGACATGTAGGACATGTAGGACATGTAGGTATCACTGATTTGGCTATATTTGTTGTGTAAAGATGTCAGATCGAGGCTCTCTCTGCTCCATACTTATGGCAGAAGTGTGCAAACGGCAAATTAAAGAAGTTTTTTTGTGAAAAAAAACCCCTGTATTGTATCAACTTAAATTCAGTATGTTCTGAAATCATGTAAAACTTGACCAGTTTATGACTGTTAAGTTAATGTTTATATCATTGGATTCCATCAGTGCCACTGCAGAATGATACATTGTTAACTGTACATGTAATATGTGACCCGCTCTGCGAAAAGGGTATTAAGGGACTCTATGTTATTTCACGTGGAGAGGGTGAAAACATTTCCAAAACAAGAATTTTTGTTTATATATTTTTATTTTTTTTGGGGGGGGGTGATTTATTGGCTTCTTTTATATCAATGCTTTCATAAATAAAAAATTTCCCATAATACTCATTTTCGTGGAGCTGGACACATATGTGCTTCATGTATTGCTTATCATTCAGGTACAGCTCCTTCCATACTTTAATGCTAATACGAAACACAAACTATGTTTGAATAAGAATGGTACACTTCTCCAAAAGTAACAACTGTAACAACCAAACACTAGTGTTGGGAATGTTTAGTACATCTAAATTTGCAATAATATTTTATTAAAGATATTTCTGAGCATTGCTTTTATTGTTGAATATTGAAATAAATAATCAGAAACTTAAACAAATACAACTTCTCGTGTCCCTATAAAGTATTTGTTGTCATTTCAAGGCATACATTTGTTTATGGCCTGTCTATGCACCATTGAAACAAATATCTGAACAAAGATATTTCATGCAGAAACATCCATTAAATGTTATATCTTTCATGAAAACAGGAGAAATATTTTCATAATTTTAAAACAGAAATAAAACAATTATTGTCAAGTTACATGACTGCACAATTTTCAAGTATTTTACTTAGAAATATCCCATCTTTCTTCCCAGAGGTGAACCGATCCCAATGTTGCACATTACAACAACGAGTACAGCAAACAATAGTCTGATGATGAGACTGATTAGCTATGGCAACCCTGGCACGCATGCCGTGCTGCTAGATTATATCGCCGTTGATTAAAATACAAACAATTAATTCAGGATCAGTAATGATTCCCTCACCCCCGAGTAGGCTACAGCAAATTCAATTACACTGATCTTAAACACCTTATTTTTTTCTAAAATGAGGGCAGCAAACCACTTTAACGGTTGCACAATTCCAGCCTGTGTTGCGAGAAGTTATTGATGATGGAAAAATATATTTTACAACATAGTCTGATGATGGGACTGATCAAGCCAATGAGGGCAGCAAACAACTTTAACGGTTGCACAATTCCGGCCTGTGTTGCGAGAAGTTATACTAATAACGGGTGATTGTTATACTTAACAGGTGATTATTTTACAACATAGTCTGATGATGGGACTGATCATGACGTCAACTTGAGGGCAGCAAACCACTTTAACGGTTGCACAATTCCAGCCTGTGTTGCGAGAAATTATTGAAGATGGAAAACAATATTTTACAACATAGTCTGACGATGGGACTGATCATGCCAATGAGGGCAGCAAACAACTTTAACGGTTGCACAATTCCGGCCTGTGTTGCGAGAAGTTATACTTAACGGGTGATTGTTATACTTAACAGGTGATTATTTTACAACATAGTCTGAAGATGGGACTGATCATGACGTCAACTTATTTTTCGTCTAACACATCCCGATATACTTGCATATCAACTCCATACCAACTAGAGTTTGACCCCAATCGGACCTGACAGCGGTTATTAAAAACTGCATTTTTAATGTAACATCACATGACCCACGACGACGCCATCGTGACGATTTTCCTATTGAGTCTCCTGGAAATTGTGGTCGAGGTGTGTGCTAAGTCTGAAGTCGATCCGATTTATCAAAGTGTCAAAGTCAATAGTCTGAAGGAAAACGTGTACAAAACCTATGGGGTAAAACTGCACCTTTAACGTGACGTCACGTGACCATGAATGACGTAATCGTCACGAATTTCTTCGAGGACCGTCTGTGGGTGGTGGTCTAAGTGTGTGCCAAGTCTCAAGTCGATCGGATTTATTAAAGTGTCAAAGTGTATTGTCTGAACAAACGTGTGCAAATCCTATGGAGAAAAGTCTGAAAAAGAAAAAAAAAAAACTAGACATGTGTTTGTGGACAAACACAGAGCTGTTTCGAGTGTCTTACATTATTTTCAATATGTGTGTGTGGTGGTCTATGTGTGTGCCAAGTCTCAAGTCGATCAAATTTACGAAAGTGTCAAAGTCAATAGTCTGAAGAAAAACGTGTACAAAACCTGTGGGGGAAAAATTGAATCTTTAAGGTAACGTCACGTGACCTTGAATGACGCAATCGTGCCGAATTTCTTTCAGGAACATCTGGGAGTGGTGTTCTAAGTGTATGCCAAGTTTCAAGTCGGTCGGATTAACCAAAGTGTCAAAGACACAAGTCTTAAGAAAAACGTGTACAAAACCTATGGGGAAAATTTCACCTTTAACGCGAAGTCACGTGACCTTGAGTGACGTAATCACAACGAATTTCTTCTAGGACCGTCCTTGGGTGGTTGTCTAAATATATGCCAAGTCTCAAGTCGATCGGAATTACCAAAGTGTCAAAGTGTATTGTCTGAATAAACGTGTGCAAATCCTATGGAGAAAAGTCTGAAAAAGAAAAAAAAAAAAAAGAAAAAAAAAAAAAACTAGACATGTGTTTGTGGACAAACACAGAGCTGTTTCGATTGTCCAACGTTACTTTCAATATGTGTGTGTGGTGGTCTATGTGTGTGCCAAGTCTGAAGTCGATTGGATTTACACAAGTGCCAAAGATATATTAGTTGAAAAAACGTGTACAAATCATATGGGGAAAATTGAACCTTTAATGTGACGTCACATGATACCCAATGATGTCATCATAATGTCATCTTAATTTTCGTCTGTAACACATCCTGGAATACTTGCATACCAAGTATGACCCCAATCGGACCTGTACTTCCAGAGATAGAGGGTCCTAAAAACTGAACCTTTAATGTGACGTCCCATGACCCCCGATGACGTCATCATGACGATTTTCCCCTTGGCCCTCCTGGAGATGGTGGTCGACGTGTGTGCTAAGTCTCAAGTCGATCAAGTTTACGAAAGTGTCAAAGTCAATAGTCTGAAGAAAAACGTGTACAAACCCTACGGGGAAAAAAGTTGCACCTTTAACGTCAGGTCACGTGACCTTGAATGACGCAATCGTGCCGAATTTCTTCAAGGGTCATCTGTGGGTGGTGGTCTAAGTATGTGCCAAGTCTCAAGTCGGTCGGATTAACCAAAGTGTCAAAGTCAATGGTCTGAAAAAAATCGTGTACAAAACCTATGGGGAAAAATTGCACCTTTAATGTGACGTCACGTGACCTTGAATGACGTAATCGCGACGAATTTCTTCTAGGATCATCTGTGGGTAGTGGTCTAAGTGTATGCCAAGTTTTAAGTCGATCGGATTTACCAAAGTGCCAAAGTGTATTGTCCGAACAAAAAACGTGTACAAACCCTATAGAGAGGAGTCTGAAGAAGAAAAAAAAAAAAAAAAAGAAAAAAAAAAAAAATCAGAACGAATACAATAGCTGTTTCGGCTGAATTGCCGAAACAGCTAAAAAGAAAAAAAAAAACTTTAACGATTACAAAAGCTGTTTCGGTGAAAAACCGAAACAGCTAAAAAAAAAAAAAAAAAAAAAAACCAGAACGAAAACAATAGCTGTTTCGGTGAAAAACCGAAACAGCTAAAAACAATAGCTGTTTCGGTGAAAAACCGAAACAGCTAAAAACTAGACATGTGTTTGTGGACAAACACAGAGCTGTTTCGAGTGTCTTTTAATATGTGTGTGATGGTCTTTTGTGTGTCGATCAGATTTACTAAAGTCTCAAGTCGATCAGATTTACTAAAGTGTCAAAGTCAATAGTCTAAAGAAAAACGTGTACAAAACCTATGGGGGAAAATTTAACCTTTAACGTGACACCCCGTGACCTTAAATGACGTAATCGTGCCAAATTTCTCCTACGACCGTCTGTGGATGGTGGTCTATGTGTGTGCCAAGTCTCAAGTCGATCAGATTTACTAAGTGTCAAAGTCAAGAGTCTAAAGAAAAACGTGTACAAAACCTATGGGGGAAAAATTGAACCTTTAACGTACCGTCACGTGACCTTGAATGCCGCAATTGTGCCGAATTTCTTTCAGAAACATCTGGGGGTGGTGTTCTAAGGGTATGCCAAGTTTCAAGTCGGTCGGATTTACTAAAGTGTCAAAGTCAATAGTCTGAAGAAAAACGTGTACAAAACCTATGGGGAAAATTTCACCTTTAACGCGAAGTCACGTGACCTTGAATGACGTAATCGCGACGAATTTCTTCGAGGACCGTCTTTGGGTGGTTGTCTAAATGTATGCCAGGTATCAAGTCGATCGGATTTACCAAAGTGTCAAAGTGTATTGTCTGAACAAACGTGTGCAAATCCTATGGAGAAAAGTCTGAAAAAGAAAAAAAAAAAAAAGACTAGACATGTGTTTGTGGACAAACACAGAGCTGTTTCGAGTGTCTTTCAATATGTGTGATATGGTCTTTTGTGTGTGCCAAGTTTCAAGTCGATCAGATTTACTAAAGTGTCAAAGTCAACAGTCTAAAGAAAAACGTGTACAAAACCTATGGGGGAAAATTGAACATTTAATGTGACGCCCCGTGACCTCGAACGACGTAATCGTGCCGAATTTCTTCTAGGACCGTCTGTGGATGGTGGTCTAAGTGTGTGACAAGTCTTAAGTCGATTGGATTTACTAAAGTGTCAAAGTCAATAGTCTAAACAAAAACGTGTACAACACCTATGGAGAAAAAATTGAACCTTTAATGTGCCGTCACGTGACCTTGAATGGCGCAATCGTGCCGAATGTCTTTCAGGAACATCTAAGGGTTGGTGTTCTAATGGTATGCCAAGTTTCAAGTCAGTCGGATTTACTAAAGTATCAAAGTCAATAGTCTGAAGGAAAACGTGTACAAAACCTATGGGAAAGATTTCACCTTTAACGCGAAGTCACGTGACCTTGAATGACGTAATCCCGACGAATTTCTTCTAGGACCGTCTTTGGGTGGTTGTCTAAATGTATGCCAAGTCTCAAGTCGATCGGAATTACCAAAGTGTCAAAGTGTATTGTCTGAATAAACGTGTGCAAATCCTATGGAGAAAAGTCTGAAAAAGAAAAAAAAAAAAAAGAAAAAAAAAAAAAAAAAAGAAAAAAAAAAACTTTAACGATTACAAAAGCTGTTTCGGTGAAAAACCGAAACAGCTAAAAAAAACAAAAAAAAAACTAGACATGTGTTTGTGGACAAACACAGAGCTGTTTCGAGTGTCTTTTAATATTTGTGTGATGGTCTTTTGTGTGTGCCAAGTCTCAAGTCGATCAGATTTACTAGTGTCAAAGTCAATAGTCTAAAGAAAAACGTGTACAAAACCTATGGGGGAAAAATGAAACTTTAACGTGACGCCCCGTGACCTTGAATGACGTAATCGTGCCAAATTTCTTTTAGGGCCGTCTGTGGATGGTGGTCTAAGTGTGTGCCAAGTCTCAAGTCGATCGGATGTACTAAAGTGTCAAAGTCAACAGTCTAAACAAAAACGTGTAAAAACCAATGGGAGAAAAATGTGCACCTTTAATGTGACGTCACGTGACCTTGAATGACGCAATCGTGCCGAATTTCTCTCAGAAACATCTAGGAGTGGTCTTCTAAGTGTATGCCAAGTTTCAAGTCGGTCGGATTTACGGAAGTGCCAAAGTCAATAGTCTGAAGAAAAACGTGTACAAAACCTATGGGACAATTTTCACCTTTAACGTGAGGTCACGTGACCTTGAACTACGTAATCGTGACAAATTTCTTTTAGGACCGTCCTTGGGTGGTTGTCTAAATGTATGCCAAGTTTCAAGTCGATCGGATTTCCCAAAGTGTCAAAGTGCCCTGTCTGAACAAACGTGTGCAAATCCTATGAAGAAAAGTCTGAAAAAAAAAAAAAAAAAAAACTAGACATGTGTTTGTGGACAAACACAGAGCTGTTTCGATTGTCTAACGTTACTTTCAATATGCATGTGTAGGGGTCTATGTGTGTGCCAAGTCTCAAGTCGATCAGATTTACTAAAGTGTCAACGGCAATAGTCTAAAGAAAAACGTGTACAAAATCTATGGGGAAAAATGAAACTTTAACGTGACGCCCCGTGACCTTGAATGACGTAATCGTGCCAAATTTCTTTTAGGGCCGTCTGTAGATGGTGGTCTAAGTGTGTGCCAAGTCTCAAGTCGATCGGATTTACTACAGTGTCAAAGTCAACAGTCTAAACATAAACGTGTACAAAACCTATGGGTGAAAAATGTGCACCTTTAATGTGACGTCACGTGACCTTGAATGACGCAATCGTGCCGAATTTTTTTCAGAAACATCTAGGGGTGGTGTTCTAAGTGTATGCCAAGTTTCAAGTCGGTCGGATTTACCAAAGTGTCAAAGTCAAAGGTCTGAAGGAAAACGTGTACAAAACCTATGGGGAAAATTTAACCTTTAACGCGAAGTCACGTGACCTTGAATGACGTAATCGCGACGAATTTCTTCTAGGACCGTCCTTGGGTGGTTGTCTAAGTGTATGCCAAGTTTCAAGTCGATCGGATTTCCCAAAGTGTCAAAGTGTATTGTCTGAACAAACGTGTACAAATCCTATGGGGAAAAAAAGGCAAAGAAAAAAAAAAAAAAAAAAAAAAAAAAAAAAAAAAAAAAAAAAAAAAAAAAAAAAAAAAAACAGAACGAAAACAAAAGCTGTTTCGGTGAAAAACCGAAACAGCTAAAAACTAGACATGTGTTTGTGGACAAACACAGAGCTGTTTCGAGTGTCTTTCAATATGTGTGATGGGCTTGTGTGTGTGCCAAGTCTCAAGTCGATCAGATTTACTAAAGTGTCAAAGGCAATAGTCTAAAGAAAAACGTGTACAAAACCTATGGGGAAAAAATAGAAACTTTAACGTGACGCTCCGTGACCTTGAATGACGTAATCGTGCCGAATTTATTCTAGGGCCGTCTGTGGATGGTGGTCTAAGTGTGTGCCAAGTCTCAAGTCGATCGGATTTACTAAAGTGTCAAAGTCAATAGTCTAAAGAAAAACGTGTACAAAACCAATGGGAGAAAAATGTGAACCTTTAATGTGACGTCACGTGACCTTGAATGACGCAATCGTGCCGAATTTCTTTCAGAAACATCTGGGGGTGGTGTTCTAAGTGTATGCCAAGTTTCAAGTCGGTCGGATTTACCGAAGTGCCAAAGTCAATAGTCTGAAGAAAAACGTGTACAAAACCTATGGGGAAATTTTCACCTTTAACGTGAGGTAACGTGACCTTGAACTACGTAATCGTGACAAATTTCTTTTAGGACCGTCCTTGGGTGGTTGTCTAAATGTATGCCAAGTTTCAAGTCGATCGGATTTCCCAAAGTGTCAAAGTGCCCTGTCTGAACAAACGTGTGCAAATCCTATGAAGAAAAATCTGAAAAAAAAAAAAAAAAAAAAGAAAACTAGACATGTGTTTGTGGACAAACACAGAGCTGTTTCGAGTGTCTAAAATTACTTTCAATGTGTGTGTGGTGGTCTTTTGTGTGTGCCAAGTCTCAAGTCGATCAGATTTAATAAAGTGTCAAAGGCAATAGTCTAAAGAAAAACGTGTACAAAACCTATGGGAAAAAAATGAAAATATAACGTGACGCCTCGTGACCTTGAATGACGTAATCGTGCCGAATTTCTTCTAGGACCATCTGTGGGTGGAGGTCTAAGTGTATACCAAGTCTCAAGTCGATTGGATTTACTAAAGTGTCAAAGTCAATAGTCTAAAGAAAAACGTGTACAAAACCTATGGGGGAAAATTGAACCTTTAACGTGACACCCCGTAACCTTGAATGACGTAATCGTGCCAAATTTCTCCTACGACCGTCTGTGGATGGTGGTCTATGTGTGTGCCAAGTCTCAAGTCGATCGGATTAACTAAGTGTCAAAGTCAAGAGTCTAAAGAAAAACGTGTACAAAACCTATGGGGGACAAATTAAACCTTTAACTTGACGTCACGTGACCTTGAATGACGCAATCGTGCTGAATTTCTTTCAGAAACATCTGGTGGTGGTGTTCTGAGTGTATGGCAAGTTTCAAGTCGGTCGGATTGACCAAAGTGTCAAATTCAATAGTCTGAAGAAAAACGTGTACAAAACCTATGGGGAAAATTTCACCTTTAACGCTAAGTCACGTGACCTTGAATGACGTAATCGCGACGAATTTCTTCTAGGACCGTCCTTGGGTGGTTGTCTAAGTGTATGCCAAGTCTCAAGTCCATCGGATTTACCAAAGTGTCAAAGTGTATTGTCTGAACAAACGTGTACAAATCCTATGGAGAACAAAAGGCAAAAAAAAAAAAAAAAAAAAAAAAAAAAAAAACTAGACATGTGTTTGTGGACAAACACAGAGCTGTTTCGAGTGTCTTTCAATATGTGTGTGATGGTCTTTTGTGTGTGCCAAGTCTCAAGTCGATCAGATTTACTAAAGTGTCAAAGTCAATAGTCTAAAGAAAAACGTGTACAAAACCTATGGGGGGAAATTGAACCTTTAACGTGACGCCCCATGACCTTGAATGACGTAATCGTGCTGAATTTCTTCTAAGACCATCTGCGTCAATGGTCTAAGTGTGTGCCAAGACTCAAGTCGATCGGATTTACTAAAGTGTCAAAGTCAATAGTCTAAAGAAAAACGTGTACAAAACCTATGGGGGACAAATTAAACCTTTAACTTGACGTCACGTGACCTTGAATGACGCAATCGTGCTGAATTTCTTTCAGAAAAATCTGGTGGTGGTGTTCTGAGTGTATGGCAAGTTTCAAGTCGGTCGGAATGACCAAAGTGTCAAATTCAATAGTCTGAAGAAAAACGTGTACAAAACATATGGGGAAAATTTCACCTTTAACGCTAAGTCACGTGACCTTGAATGACGTAATCGCGACGAATTTCTTCTAGGACCGTCCTTGGGTGGTTGTCTAAGTGTATGCCAAGTCTCAAGTCCATCGGATTTACCAAAGTGTCAAAGTGTATTGTCTGAACAAACGTGTACAAATCCTATGGAGAACAAAAGGCAAAAAAAAAAAAAAAAAAAAAAAAAAAAAAAAAAAAAAAAAAAAACCAGAACGAAAACAATAGCTGTTTCGGTGAAAAACCGAAACAGCTAAAAAAAAAAAAAAAAAAAAAAAACCAGAACGAAAACAATAGCTGTTTCGGTGAAAAACCGAAACAGCTAAAAAAAAAAAAAAAAACTAGACATGTGTTTGTGGACAAACACAGAGCTGTTTCGAGTGTCTTTCAATATGTGTGTGATGGTCTTTTGTGTGTGCCAAGTCTCAAGTCGATCAGATTTACTAAAGTGTCCAAGTCAATAGTCTAAAGAAAAACGTGTACAAAACCTATGGGGGAGAATTGAACCTTTAATGTGACGCCCCGTGACCTTGAATGACGTAATCGTGCCGAATTTCTTCTAGGACCGTCTGTGGAAGGTGGTCTAAGTGTGTGCCAAGTCTCAAGTCGATCGGATTTACTAAAGTATCAAAGTCAATAGTCTAAAGAAAAACGTGTACAAAACCTATGGAGGAAAAATTGAACCTTTAACGTGCCGCCACGTGACCTTGAATGGCGCAATTGTGCCGAATTTCTTTCAGGAACATCTGGGGATGGTGTTCTAAGGGTATGCCAAGTTTCAAGTCGGTCGCATTTACCAAAGTGTCAAAGACAATAGTCTTAAGAAAAACGTGTACAAAACCTATGGGAACAATTTCACATTTAACGCGAAGTCACGTGACCCTGAGTGACGTAATCGCGGCGAATTTCTTCTAGGACCGTCCTTGTGTGGTTGTCTAAATGTATGCCAAGTTTCAAGTCGATCGGATTGACCAAAGTACCTAAGTGACCTGTCTGAACAAACGTGTACAAATCCTATGGAGAAAATTCTGAAAAAGAAAAAAAAAAAAAAGAAAAAAAAAAACTTTAACGATTACAAAAGCTGTTTCGGTGAAAAACCGAAACAGCTAAAAAACTAGACATGTGTTTGTGGACAAACACGGAGCTGTTTCGAGTGTCTCAAATTACTTTCAATATGTGTGTGGTGGTCTTTTGTGTGTGCCAAGTCTCAAGTCGATCAGATTTAATAAAGTGTCAAAGTCAATATTCTTAAGTAAAACGTGTACAAAACCTATAGGGGAAAATTGAACCTTTAACGTGACGCCCCGTGACCTTGAATGACGTAATCGTGCCAAATTTCTCCTACGACCGTCTGTGGATGGTGGTCTATGTGTGTGCCAAGTCTTAAGTCGATCGGATTTACTTAGTGTCAAAGTCAATAGTCTAAAGAAAACGTGTACAAAACCTATGGGGGACGAATTAAACCTTTAACTTGACGTCACGTGACCTTGAATGACGCAATCGTGCTGAATTTCTTTCAGAAACATCTGGTGGTGGTGTTCTGAGTGTATGGCAAGTTTCAAGTCGGTCGGATTTACCAAAGTGTCAAATTCAACAGTCTGAACAAAAACGTGTACAAAACCTATGGGAAAAATTTAACCTTTAACGCGAAGTCACGTGACCTTGAATGACGTAATCGCGACGAATTTCTTCTAGGACCGTCCTTGGGTGGTTGTCTAAGTGTATGCCAAGTCTCAAGTCCATCGGATTTACCAAAGTGTCAAAGTGTATTGTCTGAACAAACGTGTACAAATCCTATGGAGAACAAAAGGCAAAAAAAAACTAGACATGTGTTTGTGGACAAACACAGAGCTGTTTCGAGTGTCTAAAATTACTTTCAATATGTGCGTGGTGGTCTTTTGTGTGTGCCAAGTCTCAAGTCGATCAGATTTACTAAACTGTCAAAGCCAATAGTCTAAAGAAAAAGGTGTACAAAACCTATCGGAAAAAAATAGAAACTTTAACGTGACGCCCCGTGACCTTCAATGACGTAATCATGCCGAATTTCTTCTAGGGCCGTCTGTGTATGGTGGTCTAAGTGTGTGCCAAGTCTCAAGTCGATCGGATTTACTAAAGTGTCAAAGTCAATAGTCTAAAGAAAAACGTGTACAAAACCAATGAGAGAAAAATGTGAACCTTTATTGTGACGTCACGTGACCTTGAATGACGCAATCGTGCCGAATGTCTTCCAGAAACATCTGGGGGTGGTGTTCTAAGTGTATGCCAAGTTTCAAGTCGGTCGGATTTACCGAAGTGCCAAAGTCAATTAATAAAAAAAAACGTTTACAAAACCAATGGGAGTAAAATGTGAACCTTTAATGTGACGTCATGTGACCTTGAATGACGCAACCGTGCCGAATTTCTATCAGAAACATCTGGGGGTGGTGTTCTAAGTGTATGATAAGTTTCAAGTCGGTCGGATTTACCGAAGTGCCAAAGTCAATAGTCTGAAGAAAAACGTGTACAAAACCTATGGGGAAAATTAAACCTTTAACGTGACGTCACGTGACCTTGAATGACGCAATCGAGCCAAATTTCTTCTAGGACCATCTGTGGGTAGAGGTCTAAGTGTATACCAAGTCTCAAGTCGATTGGATTTACCAAAGTGCCAAAGTGTATTGGCAGAACAAACGTGTGTAAATCCTATGGGTAAAAACACTGAAAGTGGAAAAAAAAAAAAAGAAAAAAAAAAACTTTAACGAAAACAAAAGCTGTTTCGGTGAAAAACCGAAACAGCTAAAAAAAAAAACTAGACATGTGTTTGTGGACAAACACAGAGCTGTTTCGAGTGTCTTTCAATATGTGTGTGATGGGCTTGTGTGTGTGCCAAGTCTCAAGTCGATCAGATTTACTAAAGTGTCAAAGGCAATAGTCTAAAGAAAAACGTGTACAAAACCTATGGGGAAAAAATAGAAACTTTAACGTGACGCCCCGTGACCTTGAATGACGTAATCGTGCCGAATTTATTTTAGGGCCGTCTGTGGATGGTGGTCTAAGTGTGTGCCAAGTCTCAAGTCGATCGGATTTACTAAAGTGTCAAAGTCAATAGTCTAAAGAAAAACGTGTACAAAACCAATGGGAGAAAAATGTGAACCTTTAATGTGACGTCACGTGACCTTGAATGACGCAATCGTGCCGAATTTCTTTCAGAAACATCTGGGGGTGGTGTTCTAAGTGTATGCCAAGTTTCAAGTCGGTCGGATTTACCGAAGTGCCAAAGTCAATAGTCTGAAGAAAAACGTGTACAAAACCTATGGGGAAATTTTCACCTTTAACGTGAGGTAACGTGACCTTGAACTACGTAATCGTGACAAATTTCTTTTAGGACCGTCCTTGGGTGGTTGTCTAAATGTATGCCAAGTTTCAAGTCGATCGGATTTCCCAAAGTGTCAAAGTGCCCTGTCTGAACAAACGTGTGCAAATCCTATGAAGAAAAATCTGAAAAACAAAAAAAAAAAAAAGAAAAAAAAGAAAAAAAAAAACTTTAACGAAAACAAAAGCTGTTTCGGTGAAAAACCGAAACAGCTAAAAAAAAAAAAAAAAACTTTAACGAAAACAATAGCTGTTTCGGTGAAAAACCGAAACAGCTAAAAAAAAAAAGAAAAAAAAAAACTTTAACGATTACAAAAGCTGTTTCGGTGAAAAACCGAAACAGCTAAAAAAAAAAAAAAAATCAGAACGAATACAATAGCTGTTTCGGCTGAAATGCCGAAACAGCTAACTAGATATGCGTTTGTGGACAAACACAGAGCTGTTTCGATTGTCTAACGTTACTTTCAATATGTGGTGGTCTATGTGTGTGCAAAGTCTGAAGTCGATTGGATTTACAAAAGTGCCAAAGATATATTAGTTGAAAAAAACGTGTACAAATCCTATGGGGAAAATTGTACCTTAGACCTATGAAAAACATACTGCTGCTGAGATACAATTGATAATGTTTTAATGCAGGGTCAAAGACCTTTGACCCTCACAAAGGGAATTTCCCCTCCTTCTTTGCTCTTGGAATAAATAATAACCCCCATACCCGCCACAATAAGTTGGAATTAGCCTCTTAGATTTGTTTTTGTTCATGGTAATTTTCCTGTTATTTTACTAATATGACATTTTAGTAATACGTCTATTTTTGACCTTTGACCTTTTTCTGTAAGGGGCCAGTAGTTATTCTATGTCATCTTCTTTCATAATCCTGTGCATTTTGACACCAATATCATCTATATACTATATTTTGTTGCTATAAATATGACATTTTAGTAATAAAATTGTTTTGTGACCTTTGACCTCATTTTCGGAGGTCAGGATTTGGTCCCAAGGGTCAATAATTATTTGATGTCATCTTCTATTGTAATTCTCTGCATTTTGACACCAAGATCATCTATATACCATATTTTGTTGCTAAAATATAATTTTTAGTGATTTGGGCAGGGGTCAATGACCTTTGACCTCTAATAAAAAAAATCACCAACCCCTATCCCTCCTTCCTTTTTGTTGGTAGTTGTCCATACCCATACCTACCCAAATCAGTTGAAATTAGCTTCTTTTAAATTTGTTCACAGATGAACCTTAAGTTAGGGATACTATATATGCACACTGCGAGAAACGATTGAAATCAACCAAAATCCTACAATGTTCATCGTGCATAAGTACCAGTGCATGCGGTCGCATGATGTTTGCAAGTACAAACGCCCAATTATTCTGCGCGTGCGCATAATAACCGACAACAAAAACCTAGCTTGCTGGAACAAAAATCAGGTCAAAATGTATGACCGGTCGTGAAATTGGATGTCAATATTTACGTGGATATTCAAGATATTTGAGGCAAGTCGTGAAATTTGTTGCGAATATCGACGTCAAATTTGACGTCAATATTCGCGACTTTTTGGGAAACTCTTGAAATTTGACGTCAATATTGATGTCAATGTTCGCGACCTTGGGAAAAGTCGTAAAATTTGACGTCAATATTTACGACGATATTCAAGAGTTTGGGAGCAAGTCGTAAAATTTGTTGCGAATATCGACCTCAAATTTGACGTAAATATTCGCGACTTTCGGAGAAACTCTTAAAATTTGACGTCAATATTGATGTCAATATTGGTGTCAATATTGATGTCAATATTCGCGACTTTGGAGAAAGTCGTGAAATTTGACGTCAATATTGACGTCAATATTAGCAACTTTTGGGGGAAATAAGTCGTAACATTTGACGTCAATATTGACGTCAATATTAGCAACATTTGGGGGAAAGTCATAACATTTGACGTCACTATTGACGTCAATATTCGCGACTTTGGAAAAAGTCGTAACATTTGTTGCAAATATTGATGTCAATATTCACACTCTGTGTAGTCCCTCCAAGGCCACCATAATTATGGCTTAAAGGTCACAAAACACAACATTTCATATACAAATCACACGGTGACGTCATCACGACATCATCAAAAACTGCTCCTTAAAGGCGACGTCACATGTTCCACAATGTTGTCATCATGACGTCACCTACATTTCGTCTATAACACATCCCAGAATACCTGTATGTACCAAGTTTGACCCCAATCGGACATTTATCTATTTACGTAGATATTCAAGATTTTGGAGGTAATTGTGAAATTTGTTGCGAATATCGACGTCAAATTTGACGTCAATATTCGCAACTTTTTGGTAAACTCTTGAAATTTGACGTCAATATTGACGTCAATATTCGCGACTTTGGGGAAAGTCGCGAATATCGCCGTCAAATTTTACGTCAATATTTGCAACTTTTTGGGAAACTCTTGAAATTTGACGTCAATATTGATGTCAATGTTCGCGACCTTGGGGAAAGTCGTGAAATTTGACGTCAATATTGACGTCAATATTTACGACGATATTCAAGACTTTGGGAGCAAGTCGTGAAATTTGTTGCGAATATCGACGTCAAATTTGACGTAAATATTCGCGACTTTCGGAGAAACTCTTAAAAATTGACGTCAATATTGACGTCAATATTGACGTCAATATTGGTGTCAATATTGATGTCAATATTCGCTACTTTGGAGAAAGTCGTGAAATTTGACGTCAATATTGACGTCAATATTAGCAACTTTTGGGGGAAAGTCATAACATTTGACGTCAATATTGACGACTTTGGGAAAAGTCGTAACATTTGTTGCAAATATTGATGTCAATATTCACACTCTGTGTAGTCCCTCCAAGGCCACCATAATTATGGCTTAAAGGTCACAAAACACAACATTTCATATACAAATCACACGGTGACGTCATCACGACATCATCAAAAACTGCTCCTTAAAGGCGACGTCACATGTTCCACAATGTTGTCATCATGACGTCACCTACATTTCGTCCATAACACATCCCAGAATACCTGTATGTACCAAGTTTGACCCCAATCGGACATGTACTTTCAGAGATAAAGGGTCCCAAAAACTACACCTTTAATGTGACGTCACATGACCAACAATGACGTCATAATTACGTCATCCTAATTTCGTATATAACTCATCCTGGAATACATGAATACCAAGTTTGACCACAATCGGACCTGTATTTCTAGAGATAGAGGGTCTTAAAAACTGCACCTTTAATGTGATGTCACATGACCCCTGATGACGTCATCATGACGATTTTCTTCTTGGCCCTACTGGGGATGGTGTTCGAGGTCTGTGCTAAGTCTCAAGTCAATTGGATGTACAAAAGTGTCCAATTTAATATTCTGAATAAAAACGTGTACAAATCCTATGGGAAAAAACTGTACCTTTAACGTGACGTCACGTGACCACGAATGACGTAATCGTGACAAATTTCTTCTAGGATCATCTGTGGGTGGTGGTCTAAGTGTATGCCAAGTCTCAAGTCGATCGGATTTACCAAAGTGCCAAAGTGCTATGCCAGAACAAAAAACGTGTACAAACCCTATGGAGAAGAGTCTGAAGGAGAAACTAGAAATATGTCTGTTCTATGAACAGAGCATATGGCTTTTTCGCATTTTTTTTTCATTGTTCATTACATTTATGATTCTGTTCATTAAATTTTCATTGTATACAAAATAAAAATTGAAAAAGAAACTAATTGATCGTACCTCTCGCGGTTGATATTCAGGCACTTCCGGTTTAGACCGGAAGGAAGGGTCAAATTATTTCGCATGGTATACGAAATATGAAGACCATGGATTATTCTATCAATTACTGTAAAAATCAAAATCGGATCTTTTACAGTTGATTTTATATTGATTTTTGAAGATTAAATCCAGTAATCATTGGTTTCTTGTAATTTGATACCGGATGACGTCATCGTGACGTCATTAACAGAACGCTCAAGAGCTGTCTTAACTTTGTTATTTGAAGCGAAAATCGGGATTATATCTATCGCGCCAACATATTTCTAACAAAATGCGGTTTATAAATCCCAGTTATAAAGCGATTTGAGCAAACTTTGCCACACACATCAACTGATTATTAATTTAAAACATTTTGCAACCTGCCACTAGAGGGCGCTATAACAATTTATGACGTCACCGGTAACTTCTGTGTGAGTGCAGCCCAGCCAGAGACTATCATCGTTGAAAGTAAGTTCATATCATTTTGAACTTTCAAATTATAAGGCACTTCCGGTTTGGACCGGAAGAAAGGGTCAAGTCATTTTGCATGTAATACAAAATATAAAGACCCTGAATTATTCTATCAATTTCCGTTAAAATCTAAATCAGATCTGTTACAGTTGATTTTATATTGATTTTCAAAGATTAAATCTACAAATCATTAGTTGCTTGTAATCTGATACTTGATGACGTCATCGTGACGTCATTAACATAAAGCTCGAGAGCTGTCTGAACTTGTCTATTTAAAGCAAAAAAAAGAATTCTATTTATCGCGGTTGATTTTTCAGCAATTATTTAAGGTTCAAAGATCTTTTCATTGTAACTTCCGGTCTAGTGACGTCATATTTTTTTCTCTCCGCCAACTTGTTCCTAACATGAAGACGATTATAAACACCAGATATAAAGTGATTTGGGAAAATTCGCCACACACATCAACTGATTATTCATTTTTAACAGTTTTCAACCTGCCGCTAGAGGGCGCTGTAACATGTTATGACGTCACCGGTATTTTGTGTGAAAAGCACTATCTAGCCAGAGACTAACATCGTTGAAACTAAGTTCACATTATGGTCCACTTTCAAATTATAAGCCACTTCCGGTTTCGACCGGAAGGAAGGGTCACGGGATTTTACGCACACGAGATAAAATGAAGATTTGTATCAACTTTGTAAAAAGCGCTATACAAATGTTATTATTATTATTATTATTATTATTATTATTAAGATCCTGGATTTAATATTATATCAATTCCCACAAACTTTAAGTTCCGATCATACGTGGTTGATTTTTTATTAATTTTCAAACATTAAATCTATTGCACGTTTAAGACGACGTCACGTGACCCATGATGACGTCATCACGACGCCTGTCCACAAGGCACGAGTGCACTATAGAGTATTTACGGAGGTTAAGTTTGATGAGAATACCAATTTGTTTTCTGTTAAAAGTACGCGTACATCTATTATATGGTATAATTCACGTGTAGTTCTGCGTTGCCGAAGGCACGTTTACCTACCTGCCGTAAGCGGCGCCCTTCCTCATGGCCTATGTTGATGACTCTCGTGTTTCACATGTCACTGTACAAATGGATACCAGTGTCCCGCCTTCCCTTCTCTATTGTACAATGTATGGAGCGTACTGACATCGTATGTACAAGTACGCTCAATACAATGTACACGTATACTTGCGCCTTGCAATCGAGGACATAAAACATGAAATTTCAAGGGTGTCTCAGGGTATGTCCAAGTTCGCCTTTTGCTACAAAACACAGGGAAGTTTGAGAAGTACTTTTACATTAACCTTTAGAGCAAAAAACAAGATTATATCTGTCAGGGTTAATTTTTTATGAATTTTTAAAGTAAAAGAGGTATTTTCATTATAACTTCCGGTCTGGTGACGTCATATTTTTTTCTTTCCGTCAACCTGTTCCTATCATGAAGCTAATTATATACATCAGTTATAAAGTGATTTGAACAAACTTCGCCACACACATCAACTGATTATTCATTTTAAACATTTTTCAACCTGCCGCTAGAGGGCGCTAAAACAATGTATGACGTCACCGGTCACTTTTTTGGAGAGCGCAGCCTAGCTAGAGACTAACATCGTTGAAAGTTAGTTCAAATCATTTTCCACTTTCAAATTATAAGCCACTTCCGGTTTAGACCGGAAGGAAGGGTCACGTGATTGTACGCACACGAGATAAAATGAATATCCTTAATTTTTCTATCGATTCCCACAAACTTCAAGTTACGGTCTTTTGCGGTTGATTTTGTATTTATTTTCAAAGATTAAATTATTAAAACTTTAAGATGACGTCACGTGTCACGTGATGACGTCATGATGACATCCAAGTTTTAGGCACTAGCTCAGTATGAGTTCTGAGTATGTGCAAAGTTTCAATGAAATTGAAGTATGTTTAATGACAAAAGTGACCTCCAGAAGAAACGTGTACAAAGTCTATGCGATGTATGGCCGAATAACAAGAAGAAGAAGCATAAAAACAAACAGAAGAAACACAAAGGCTTTTTCGCTGAAAGCGAAAAAGCCAAAAAAAAAAAACTAGAAATGTGTTTGTGGACAAACACAGAGCTGTTTCGCATGTCTAAAATGCCTTTCAATATTTGTGTGGTGGTCTAAGTGTGTGCCAAGTCTAAAGTCGATCGAATTTAGTGCCAAAGATAAATTGGTTGAAAAAAACGTGTACAAATCCTATGGGGAAAATTAAACCTTTAATGTGACGTCACATGACACCCGATGATATCATCACAATGTCATCCTAATTTTCGTCTATAACACATCCCGGAATACCAGAATACAAAGTTTGACCCTAATTGGACTTGTACTTGCAGAGATAGAGGGTCCGAAAACTACACCTTTAATGTGACGTCACATGACCCACGATGATGTCATCATGACAATTTTTCCCTTGGCCCTCCTGGGGATGGTGGTTGAGGTGTGTGCTAAGTCTCAAGTCGATCAAATGTACGAAAGTGTCAAAGTCAATAGTCTGAAGACAAACGTGTACAAACCCTATGGGGAAATAAATTACACCTTTAACGTCACGTCACGTAACCTTGAATGACGCAATCGTGCCGAATTTCGTCCAGGACTATCTGTGAGTGGTGTTCTAAGTGTATGCTAAGTCTCAAGTCGATCGAATTCATTAAAGTGTCAAAACCAACAGTTTGAAGAAAAACGTGTACAAAACCTATGGGGAAAATGTTACCTTTAACATGACGTCACGTGACCTTGAATGACGGAATCGCGACGAATTTCTTCTAGGACCGTCCTTGGGTGGTTGTCTAAATGTATGCCAAGTCTCAGGTCGATCGGATTTACCAAAGTGTCAAAGTGTATTGGCAGAAAAAACGTGTACAAATCCTATGGGAAAAAGTGACAAAAAAAAAAAAAACAAAAAAAAAAAAAAAACTAGAAATGTGTTTGTGGACAAACACAGAGCTGTTTCGCATGTCTAAAATGACTTTCAATATTTGGGTGGTGGTCTAAGTGTCTGCCAAGTCTAAAGTCGATCGAATTTAGTGCCAAAGATATATTGGTTGAAAAAAACGTGTACAAATCCTATGGGCAAAATTAAACCTTTAATGTGACGTCACATGACACCCGATGATGCCATCATGATGTCATCTTAATTTACGTCTATAACACATTCTGGAATACTTGCATACCAAGTTTGGCCCCAATCAGACATGTACTTCCAGAGATAGAGGGTCCTAAAATCTGCCCCTTTAATGTGACGTCACATGACCCACGATGACGTTATCCTGACGATTTTCCCCTTGGCCCTCCTGGGTTTGATGGTCGAGGTGTGTGCTAAGTCTGAAGTCGATCGGATTTACCAAATTGTCAAATTCAATATTTTGAAGAAAAACGTGTACAAAACCTATGGAGAAAATTGAACCTTTAATGTGACGTCACATGACACCCGATGATGTCATAATTACGTCATCTTAATTTTCGTCTATAACACACCCTCGAATGCTTGCAAACCAAGTTTGACCCCAACCGGACTTGTACTTTCAGAGTTAGAGGGTCTTAAAAACTACACCTTTAATGTGACGTCACATGACCCGCGATGACGTCATCTTGATAATTTTTTTCTTGGCCCTCCTAAGGATGGTGGTCGAGGTCTGTGCTAAGTCTCAAGTCGATCGAATTTGCAGAAGTGTCAAATTCAATATTTTGAAGAAAAACGTGTACAAAACCTATGGAGAAAACTGTACCTTTAATGTGACGTCACATGACACCCGGTGATGTCATAATTACGTCATCTTAATTTTCGTCTATAACACATCCTCAAATACTTGCAAACCAAGTTTGACCCCAACCGGACTTGTACTTTCAGAGTTAGAGGGTCTTAAAAACTACACCTTTAATGTGACGTCACATGACCCGCGATGACGTCATCTTGATTATTTTTTTCTTGGACCTCCTGGGGATGGTGGTCGAGGTGTGTGCTAAGTTTCAAGTCAATCGGATTCACCAAACTGTCAAATTAAATAGTCTGAAGAAAAACGTGTACAAAACCTATGGGGGAAAATTGCACCTTTAACGTGACGTCACGTGACCAAGAATTATGTAATCGCGACGAATTTGTTCTAGGACCGTCCTTGGGTGGTTGTCTAAATGTATGCCAAGTCTCAAGTCGATCGGATTTACCAAAGTGTCAAAGTGTATTGGCAGAAAAAACGTGTACAAATCCTATGGGAAAAAGTGACAAAAAAAAAAAAGAAAAAAAAAAAAAAACTAGACATGTGTTTGTGGACAAACACAGAGCTGTTTCGGGTGTTGAAATATTGAAAATACTTTTAATCTGCGTGTGATGGTCTAAGTGTGTGGCAAGTCTGAAGTCGATTAGATTTGCACAAGTGCCAAAAATATATTGGTTAAAAAAAAACGTGTACAAATCCTATGGGGAAAACAACACCTTTAATGTGACGTCACATGACCCACGATGACGTCATTACATCGATTTTTCCCTTGGCCCTCCTGGGGATGGTGGTCGAGATGTGTGCTAAGTCTCGAGTCGATCAAATGTACGAAAGTGTCAAAGTCAATAGTCTGAAGACAAACGTGTACAAACCCTATGGGAAAAAAATGTACCCCTTTAACGTCACGTCACGTGACCTTGAATAACGCAAATCGTGCCGAATTTCGTCCAGGACCATCTGTGGGTGGTGTTCTAGGTGTATGCTAAGTCTTAAGTCGAACGGATTCATTAAAGTGTCAAAGTCAATAGTTTGAAGAAAAACGTGTACAAAACCTATGGGGAAAATTGTACCTTTAACATGACGTCACGTGACCTTGAATGACGGAATCGCGACGAATTTCTTCTAGGACCGTCCTTGGATGGTTGTCTAAGTGTATGCCAAGTTTCAAGTCGATCGGATTTACCAAAGTGTCAAAGTGTATTGGCAGAAAAAACGTGTACAAATCCTATGGGAAAAAATGACAAATAAAAAAAAAAAAAAAAAAAAGAAAAAAAAAAAGAAAAAAAAAAACTTTAACGAAAACAAAAGCTGTTTCGGCTGAAAGGCCGAAACAGCTAAAAAAAGAAAAAAAAGAAAAAACTAGACATGTGTTTGTGGACAAACACAGAGCTGTTTCGAGTGTCTAAAATTACTTTCAATATGTGCGTGGTGGTCTTTTGTGTGTGCCAAGTCTCAAGTCGATCAGATTTACTAAACTGTCAAAGCCAATAGTCTAAAGAAAAAGGTGTACAAAACCTATCGGAAAAAAATAGAAACTTTAACGTGACGCCCCGTGACCTTCAATGACGTAATCATGCCGAATTTCTTCTAGGGCCGTCTGTGTATGGTGGTCTAAGTGTGTGCCAAGTCTCAAGTCGATCGGATTTACTAAAGTGTCAAAGTCAATAGTCTAAAGAAAAACGTGTACAAAACCAATGAGAGAAAAATGTGAACCTTTATTGTGACGTCACGTGACCTTGAATGACGCAATCGTGCCGAATGTCTTCCAGAAACATCTGGGGGTGGTGTTCTAAGTGTATGCCAAGTTTCAAGTCGGTCGGATTTACCGAAGTGCCAAAGTCAATTAATAAAAAAAAACGTTTACAAAACCAATGGGAGTAAAATGTGAACCTTTAATGTGACGTCATGTGACCTTGAATGACGCAACCGTGCCGAATTTCTATCAGAAACATCTGGGGGTGGTGTTCTAAGTGTATGATAAGTTTCAAGTCGGTCGGATTTACCGAAGTGCCAAAGTCAATAGTCTGAAGAAAAACGTGTACAAAACCTATGGGGAAAATTAAACCTTTAACGTGACGTCACGTGACCTTGAATGACGCAATCGAGCCAAATTTCTTCTAGGACCATCTGTGGGTAGAGGTCTAAGTGTATACCAAGTCTCAAGTCGATTGGATTTACCAAAGTGCCAAAGTGTATTGGCAGAACAAACGTGTGTAAATCCTATGGGTAAAAACACTGAAAGTGGAAAAAAAAAAAAAGAAAAAAAAAAACTTTAACGAAAACAAAAGCTGTTTCGGTGAAAAACCGAAACAGCTAAAAAAACTTTAACGAAAACAAAAGCTGTTTCGGCTGAAAGGCCGAAACAGCTAAAAAAAAAACTTTAACGAAAACAAAAGCTGTTTCGGCTGAAAGGCCGAAACAGCTAAAAAAAAAAAATCAGAAGGAATACAATAGCTGTTTCGGCTGTAGTGCCGAAACAGCTAACTAGACATGTGTTTGTGGACAAACACAGAGCTGTTTCGAGTGTCTTACATTATTTTCAATATGTGTTAGTAGTGGTCTATGTGTGTGCCAAGTCTCAAGTCGATCAAATTTAAGAAAGTGTCAAAGTCAATAGTCTAAAGAAAAACGTGTACAAAACCTATGGGGGACAAATTAAACCTTTAACTTGACGTCACGTGACCTTGAATGACGCAATCGTGCTGAATTTCTTTCAGAAACATCTGGTGGTGGTGTTCTGAGTATATGGCAAGTTTCAAGTCGTTTGGATTTACCAAAGTGTCAAATTCAATAGTCTGAGGAAAAACGTGTACAAAACCTATGGGGAAAATTTCACCTTTAACGCGAAGTCACGTGACCTTGAATGACGTAATCGCGACGAATTTCTTCTAGGACTGTCCTTGGGTGGTTGTCTAAGTGTATGCCAAGTCTCAAGTCGATCGGATTTACCAAAGTGTCAAAGTGTATTGGCTGAAAAAACGTGTACAAATCCTATGGGAAAAAGTCTGAAAGTGGGAAAAAAAAAAAAAAACTAGAAATGTGTTTGTGGACAAACACAGAGCTGTTTCGCATGTCTTAAATGACTTTCAATATTTGGGTCTGCAAAGTGTGAAGTCGATCGGATGTATTAAAGTGCTAAAGATATATTGATTGAAAAAAACTTGTACAAATTCAATAGAAAAAACTGTTCATTTAATGTGACGTCACATGACACCCGATGATGTCATCATGACGTCATCTTAATGTTCGTCTATAACACATCCTGGAATATGTGCATACCAAGTTTGACCCCAATCAAATATGTACTTCCATAGATTGGGGGTCCTAAAAACTACACCTTTAATGTGACGTCACATGATACCCGATGATGTCATCATGATGTCATCTTAATTTTCGTCTGTAACACATCCTGGAATACTTGCATACCAAGTTTGACCCCAATCGGACATGTACTTCTAAAGATAGAGGGTCTTAAAAACTGAACCTTTAATGTGACGTCACATGACCCACGATGACATCATCATGATGTCATTTTATTTTTCGTCCTGGAATAGTCTTGCATACCAAATTTGACCCTAATCGGACCTGTACTTCCAGAGATAGAGGGTCCTAAAAATTGAACCTTTAATATGACGTCCCATGACCCCCGATGACGTCATCATGACACTTTTGCCCTTGGTCCTCCTGGAGATGGTGGTCGAGGTGTGTGCTAAGTCTCAAGTCGATCAAATTGACGAAAGTGTTAAAATCAATAGTCTGAAGAAAAACGTGTACAAACCTTATGGGGAAAAAATGTGCACCTTTAACGTCACGTCACGTGACCTTGAAAGACGCAACCGTGCCGAATTTCTTTCAGGGACATCTGGGAGTGGGGTTCTAAGTGTATGCCAAGTTTCAAGTCGGTCGGATTTACCAAAGTGTCAAAGTCAATAGTCTGAAGAAAAACGTGTACAAAACCTATGGGAAAAATTTTACGTTTAACATGACGTCACGTGACCTTGAATGACGTAATCGCGACGAATTTCTTCTAGGACCGTCCTTGGGTGGTTGTCTAAATGTATGCCAAGTCTCAAGTCGATCGGATTTATCAAAGTGTCAAAGTGCTATGCCAGAAAAAACGTGTACAAATCCTATGGGGAAAAGTCTGAAAGAGGAAAAGAAAAGGAAAAAAAAAAAAAAAAAAAAAAAGAAAAAAAAAAACTTTAACGAAAACAAAAGCTGTTTCGGCTGAAATGCCGAAACAGCTAAAAAAAAAAACTAGACATGTGTTTGTGGACAAACACAGAGCTGTTTCGGGTGTCTAACATTACTTTCTATATGTGTATCTGATGATGGTCTTTGTGTGTGCCAAGTCTGAAGTCGATTGGATTTACACAATTGCCAAAGATATATTAGTTGAAAAAACGTGTACAAATCCTATGGGGAAAATTGAACCTTTAATGTGACGTCACATGACACCCGATGATGTCATCATGATGTCATCTTAATTTACGTCTATGACACATTCTGGAATACTTGCATACCAAGTTTGGCCCCAATCAGACATGTACTTCCAGAGATAGAGGGTCCTAAAATCTGCCCCTTTAATGTGACGTCACATGACCCACGATGACGTCATTCTGACGATTTTCCCCTTGGCCCTCCTGGGTTTGATGGTCGAGGTGTGTGCTAAGTCTGAAGTCGATCGGATTTACCAAATTGTCAAATTCAATAGTCTGAAGAAAAACGTGTACAAAACCTATGGAGAAAATTGAACCTTTAATGTGACGTCACATGACACCCGGTGATGTCATAATTACGTCATTTTAATTTTCGTCTATAACACACCCTCGAATACTTGCAAACCAAGTTTGACCCCAATCGGACTTGTACTTTCAGAGTTAGAGGGTCTTAAAAACTACACCTTTAATGTGACGTCACATGATCCGCGATGACGTCATCTTGAATATTTTTTTCTTGGCCCTCCTAAGGATGGTGGTCGAGGTCTGTGCTAAGTCTCAAGTCGATCGAGTTTACCAAATTGTCAAATTCAATATTTTGAAGAAAAACGTGTACAAAACCTATGGAGAAAATTGAACCTTTAATGTGACGTCACATGACACCCGATGATGTCATAATTACGTCATCTTAATTTTCGTCTATAACACATCCTCGAATACTTGCAAACCAAGTTTGACCCCAACCGGACTTGTACTTTCAGAGTTAGAGGGTCTTAAAAAACTACACATTTAATGTGACGTCACATGACCCACGATGACGTCATCTTGATTATTTTTTTCTTGGCCTTCCTAAGGATGGTGGTCGAGGTCTGTTCTAAGTCTCAAGTCGATCGAATTTACCAAAGTGTCAAAGTCAATAGTCTGAAGAAAAACGTGTACAAAACCTATGGGAAAAAAATGGACCTTTAACGTGACGTCACGTGACCATAAATGACGTAATCGTTACGAATTTCTTCTAGGACTATCTGTGGGTGGTGGTCTTAGAGTATGCAAAGTCTCAAGTCGATCGGATCTACCAAAGTGTCAAAGTGTACTGGCTGAACAAACAACGTGTACAAATCCTATGGAGAATAGTCTGAAACAGAAGAAGAAAAAAAAAAAAAAAAAAAAACTTTAACGAAAACAATAGCTGTTTCAACAGCGATAGATATAATTATTTTTTTTGCTTTAAATAGACAAGTTCAGACAGCTCTCGAGCTGTATGTTAATGACGTCACGATGACGTCATCAAGTATTAGATTGCAAGCAACTAATGATTTGTAAATTTAATTTTTGAAAATCAATATCAAATCAAATGTAACAGATCTGATTTAGATTTTAACGGGAATTGATAGAATAATCCAGGGTCTTCATATTCGTATTACATGCAAAATGACTTGACCCTTTCTTCCGGTCCAAACCGGAAGTGCCTTATAATTTGAAAGTTGAAAATGATATGAATTTACTTTCAACGATGATAGTCTCTAGGTAGCCTGCACTCTACAAACAAAGTTACCGGTGACGTCATAAATTGTTATAACGCCCTCTAGTAGCAGGTTGAAAAATGTTTAAAATGAATAATCAGTTCATTTTCGTGGCGAAGTTTGCTCAAATTGCTTTATAATTGGTATTTATAATCAGCATCTTGTTAGGAACAAGTTGGCGGATAAAAACAAAATAATATGACGTCACTAGACCGGAAATTACAATTAAAAGACCTTTAAACATTTCTGAAAATTAACCGCGAGAGATATAATCCAATTAATAATTTAAAATTTGCAGTTTTGAAAAATTAAATAAAGAAATTTATTAAATGAAATCATAAATGTAATGAACAATACCCCCCAAAATGCGAAAAAGCCATATGCTCTGTTCCTTGAACAGACATATCTCTAGTTTCTTCTTCTTCTTCTTCTTCTTGTTCTTGTGCCATAAATCGCATAGACTTTGTACACGTTTCATTCTGGCGGTCACTTTTGTCATTAAACAGACTTCAATGTCATTGAAACTTTGCACATACTCAGAACTCATACTGAGCTAGTGCCTAAAACTCGGATGTCATCATGACGCCATCACGTGACATGTGACGTCATCTTAAAGTTTTAATAATTTAATCTTTGAAAATCAATACAAAATCAACCGCAAAAGACCGTAACTTGAAGTTTGTTGGAATCGATAGAATAATTAAGGATCTTCATTTTATCTCGTGTGCGTACAATCACGTGACCCTTCCTTCCGGTCCAAACCGGAAGTGGCTTATAATTTGAAAGTGGAAAATGATTCGAACTTACTTTCAACGATGTTAGTCTCTAGCTAGGCTGCGCTCTACAAACAAGTTAACGGTGACGTCATAAATTGTTATGGCGCCCTCTAGCGGCAGGTTGAAAACTGTTAAAAATGAATAATCAGTTGATGTGTGTGGCCCTCCTAAGGATGGTGGTCGAGGTCTGTGCTAAGTCTCCAGTCGATCGAATTTACAGAAGTGTCAAATTCAATATTTTGAAGAAAAACGTGCACAAAACCTATGGAGAAAAATAACCTTTAATGTGACGTCACATGACACCCGATGATGTCATAATTACGTCATCTTAATTTTCGTCTATAACACATCCTCGAATACTTGCAAACCAAGTTTGACCCCAACCGGACTTGTACTTTCAGAGTTAGAGGGTCTTAAAAAACTACACATTTAATGTGACGTCACATGACCCGCGATGACGTCATCTTGATTATTTTTTTCTTGGCCCTCCTAAGGATGGTGGTCGAGGTCTGTGCTAAGTCTCAAGTCGATCGAATTTACCAAAGTGTCAAAGTCAATAGTCTGAAGAAAAACGTGTACAAAACCTATGGGAAAAAAATGCACCTTTAACGTGACGTCACGTGACCATGAATGACGTAATCGTTACGAATTTCTTCTAGGACTATCTGTGGGTGGTGGTCTTAGAGTATGCAAAGTCTCAAGTCGATCGGATCTACCAAAGTGTCAAAGTGTACTGGCTGAACAAAACACGTGTACAAATCCTATGTAGAATAGTCTAAAACAGAAGAAGAAAAAAAAAAAACTAGACATGTGTTTGTGGACAAACACAGAGCTGTTTCGAGTGTCTTTCAATATGTGTGTGATGGTCTTTTGTGTGTGCCAAGTCTCAAGTCGATCGGATTTACTAAAGCGTCAAAGTCAATAGTCTAAAGAAAAACGTGTACAAAACCTATAGGGGAAAATTGAACCTTTAACGTGACGCCCCGTGACCTTGAATGACGTAATCGTGCCAAATTTCTCCTACGACCGTCTGTGGATGGTGGTCTATGTGTGTGCCAAGTCTCAAGTCGATCGGATTTACTTAGTGTCAAAGTCAATAGTCTAAAGAAAACGTGTACAAAACCTATGGGGGACGAATTAAACCTTTAACTTGACGTCACGTGACCTTGAATGACGCAATCGTGCTGAATTTCTTTCAGAAACATCTGGTGGTGGTGTTCTGAGTGTATGGCAAGTTTCAAGTCGGTCGGATTTACCAAAGTGTCAAATTCAACAGTCTGAAGAAAAACGTGTACAAAACCTATGGGAAAAATTTCACTTTTAACGCGAAGTCACGTGACCTTGAATGACGTAATCGCGACGAATTTCTTCTAGGACCGTCCTTGGGTGGTTGTCTAAGTGTATGCCAAGTCTCAAGTCCATCGGATTTACCAAAGTGTCAAAGTGTATTGTCTGAACAAACGTGTACAAATCCTATGGAGAACAAAAGGCAAAAAAAAAAAAAAAAAAAAAAAAAAAAAAAAAAAACTTTAACGAAAACAATAGCTGTTTCGGTGAAAAACCGAAACAGCTAAAAAAAAAAACTTTAACGAAAACAATAGCTGTTTCGGCTAAATTGCCGAAACAGCTAAAAAGAAAAAAAAAAACTTTAACGAAAACAAAAGCTGTTTCGGTGAAAAACCGAAACAGCTAAAAAAAAAAAAAAAAAGAAAAAAAAAAACTTTAACGAAAACAAAAGCTGTTTCGGCTGAAAGGCCGAAACAGCTAAAAAAAGAAAAAAAAAAAAAAAACTTTAACGAAAACAAAAGCTGTTTCGGCCGAAATGCCGAAACAGCTAAAAAGAACTAGACATGTGTTTGTGGACAAACACAGAGCTGTTTCGAGTGTCTACAATTACTTTTAATATGTGTGTGGTGGTCTTTTGTGTGTGCCAAGTCTCAAGTCGATCAGATTTACTAAAGTGTCAACGGCAATAGTCTAAAGAAAAACGTGTACAAAATCTATGGGGAAAAATGAAACTTTAACGTGACGCCCCGTGACCTTGAATGACGTAATCGTGCAAATTTCTTTTAGGGCCGTCTGTGGATGGTGGTCTAAGTGTGTACCAAGTCTCAAGTCGATCGGATTTACTACAGTGTCAAAGTCAACAGTCTAAACATAAACGTGTACAAAACCTATGGGTGAAAAATGTGCACCTTTAATGTGACGTCACGTGACCTTGAATGACGCAATCGTGCCGATTTTTTTCAGAAACATCTAGGGGTGGTGTTCTAAGTGTATGCCAAGTTTCAAGTCGGTCGGATTTACCAAAGTGTCAAAGTCAAAGGTCTGAAGGAAAACGTGTACAAAACCTATGGGGAAAATTTAACCTTTAACGCGAAGTCACGTGACCTTGAATGACGTAATCGCGACGAATTTCTTCTAGGACCGTCCTTGGGTGGTTGTCTAAGTGTATGCCAAGTTTCAAGTTGATCGGATTTCCCAAAGTGTCAAAGTGTATTGTCTGAACAAACGTGTACAAATCCTATGGGGAAAAAAAGGCAAAGAAAAAACTAGACATGTGTTTGTGGACAAACACAGAGCTGTTTCGAGTGTCTAAAATTACTTTCAATATGTGTGTGGTGTTCTTTTGTGTGTGCCAAGTCTCAAGTCGATCAGATTTACTAAAGTGTCAAAGGCAATAGTCTAAAGAAAAACGTGTACAAAACCTATGGGAAAAAAATGAAACTTTAACGTGACGCCCCGTGACCTTGAATGACGTAATCGTGCCGATTTTCTTCTTGGGCCGTCTGTGGATGGTGGTCTAAGTGTGTGTCAAGTCTCAAGTCGATCGGATTTACTAAAATGTCAAAGTCAATAGTCTAAAGAAAAACGTGTACAAAACCATTGGGAGAAAAATGTGAACCTTTAATGTGACGTCACGTGACCTTGAATGACGCAATCGTGCCAAATTTCTTTCAGAAACATCTGGGTGTGGTGTTCTAAGTATATGCCAGGTTTCAAGTCGGTCGGATTTATCGAAGTGCCAAAGTCAATAGTCTGAAGAAAAACGTGTACAAAACCTATGGGGACATTTTCACATTTAACGTCAGGTCACATGTCCTTGAATGACGTAATCGTGACGAATTTCTTCGAGGACCGTCTGTGGGTGGTGGTCTAAGTGTGTGCCAAGTCTCAAGTCGATCGGATTTATTAAAGTGTCAAAGTGTATTGTCTGAACAAACGTGTGCAAATCCTATGGAGAAAAGTCTGAAAAAGAAAAAAAAAAACTAGACATGTGTTTGTGGACAAACACAGAGCTGTTTCGAGTGTCTAAAATTACTTTCAATATGTATGTGGTAATCTTTTGTGTGTGCCAAGTCTCAAGTCGATCAGATTTACTAAAGTGTCAAAGTCAATAGTCTAAAGAAAAACGTGTACAAAACCTACGGGGGAAAATTTAACCTTTAACGTGACACCCCGTGACCTTGAATGACGTAATCGTGCAAAATTTCTCCTACGACCGTCTGTGGATGGTGGTCTATGTGTGTGCCAAGTCTCAAGTCGATCGGATTTACTAAGTGTCAAAGTCAAGAGTCTAAAGAAAAACGTGTACAAAACCTATGGGGGACAAATTAAACCTTTAACTTGACGTCACGTGACGTTGAATGACGCAACCGTGCTGAATTTCTTTCAGAAACATCTGGTGGTGGTGTTCTGAGTGTATGGCAAGTTTCAAGTCGGTCGGATTGACCAAAGTGTCAAATTTAATAGTCTGAAGAAAAACGTGTACAAAACCTATGGGACAAATTTCACCTTTAACGCGAAGTCACGTGACCTTGAATGACGTAATCGCGACGAATTTCTTCTAGGACCGTCCTTGGGTGGTTGTCTAAGTGTATGCCAAGTCTCAAGTCCATCGGATTTACCAAAGTGTCAAAGTGTATTGTCTGAACAAACGTGTACAAATCCTATGGAGAACAAAAGGCAAAAAAAAAAAAAAAAAAAAAAAAACTAGAAATGTGTTTGTGGACAAACACAGAGCTGTTTCGCTTGTCTTACTTTCAATATGTGTGTGTGGTGGTCTATGTGTGTGCCAAGTCTGAAGTCGATCGGATTTGCACAAGTGCCAAAGATATATTAGTTGAAAAAAACGTGTACAAATCCTATGGGGAAAACCTGCACCTTTATTGTGACGTTACGTGAATTGCATACCAAGTTTAATGGAGTGTACCAAAGGGTGCACCACTCTAATTGAAAGGAGAATTTCTACGCGAACTCATTAGCATGAAATGTGCCCCCACAGTTTCTTTTGAAAAAGGAGACCGTTTGGTATAAAAAAAATGTTGGATTGTGTAAAAATAGCATTGGGATCAACTCCCTGGTTTTTGAGCTTCAATCTGAGGGCAGACTTGATAAAATCACGGTTACAAAATGGGTCCTAATTGCCCTAAAACGTGGAGGGATGCCATTTGTAAAATGGCTGTTTTCAGTCTCGGGAAGTATCACTTTTCGGGAGGTGAGTTTCTTTTGGTGTGAATATTAAAAAATGTAATTGGCTAACCCACTAAAAATTAAAAAGAAATGGAAAGATAAAGACCAAGACAATAATCTAATTGTTGTTTGAGAAACCCCAGTGATGTCGGTGTGCATGAAACTTGGTACTGAACATTGTTGATTTTACACTGTTTTCAACGGGACTTGAATTAGGCTAGCTAATAGTGCATCCATAAATCGATGCGGCGCGTACGATGCGCGCGACATGTGTAACCACAACAAACATGGCGGATTCATCGGTCCTGCGACCCCGTAGAATGTCATCGCAGCAAGCCATGAATCTGCTTTCCCACTGCATTTCTAACGTGGAAAGCGACAAAGAAAGTAGCGAAGAATCAGACTACAATGAAGAAGAGAGCCAGTCAAGCAAGCCAGTGAAGATTCGTAGGATTCCGCGCTTGATTCCGATGACTATGTGGGCCTTCCACCGGCACCGCCTAGGCAACGACAACAAAACGTTCGGCCACACAAGCGTCCACGAGATCAGGGCATTGCTACGGCGGCCAACACTGCGGCACAAATCAAATGGCAAGATGTCTCCAAATCGAAAAAAAGATGAACCCGGACATTCATTTCGATTCATGCCAAACAAAACTTCATCCATTTACATTGTACATTTACATGCACTGCGATAAGAAAGCCTGTGATTTGTGCTGAATCTCGTTTTCTAGTAGTTTTAGGGAAAATATCATAGCTCGCCCAAACTTATTCATATTGGGGATTTATTTTGACATATTGTTTCCAGGATCACCAGCAAAATTTTCTGCATTGGAAAAGAATTTTTGAACTACAATAAACACGTTTTACTAATAAATATGAGCAGTATTTTATTCATATTTCATATTTTCATTATTAATTTTCATATTTGACATGCCAGTAAATGTGAATATTAAATTAAACAGTTCCTTTGATTTCACAATCACATTTTTCATATTGTTAGCTTCATTTTGATACCTAACTTTGCCCCATAGACCCCAGGATTAGGGAGTTTAGGCAGTTTTATTACTAGTGGTGACACGATTCTTTCATTGTGTAAAACAATTCCCCCCAACAAAGATCAATTTCATATGGGGGGAAGTTGAACTACATGTTTGAAAAATTATCACTATACGGGGGGGGGGGGGGGGGGAGTTAAACTACATGTTGGAAAAATATCACTTTGTTTCATCTCAGGTAAAATCGATAACTTAAACAAATGAGGGCGGCAAACAACTTTAACAGTTACACGAAGTCGATCGGATTAACCAAAGTGTCAAATTCAATAGTCTGAACAAAACAAACAATGAGGGCAGCAAACAACTTTAACAGTTACACGAAGTCGATCGGATTTACCAGTGTCAAATACACAAAGTCGATCGGATTTACCAATGTGTCGAATTCAATAGTCTGAACAAATCAAACAATCAGGGCAGCAAACCACTTTAACAGTTACACGAATTCGATCGGATTTACCAAAGTGTCAACTTCAATAGTCTGAAGAAAAACGTGTACAAAACCTATCGAGAAAATCGAACCTTTAATGTGACGTCACATGACACCCGATGACGTCATCATGATGTCATATTAATTTTCTTCTATAACATCCTGTAATACCTGAATACCAAGTTTTACCCCAATTGGACCTGTACTTTCAGAGATAGAGGGTCCTAAAAACGGCACCTTTAACGTGACGTCACATGACCCCCGATGAGGTCATCATGACGATTTTTCTCTTGGCCCTCCTAAGGATGGTGGTCGAGATGTGTGCTAAGTCTGAAGTCGATCAAATTTACGAAAGTGTCAGTCATTAGTCTAAAAAAAAACGTGTACAAAACCTAAGGGGGGAAAAATTGAACCTTTAACGTGACGTCACGTGACCTTGAATGACGCAATCGTGCCGAATTTCTTTCAGGAACCTTTGGGGGTGGTGTTCTAAGTGTATGCCAAGTTTCAAGTCGGTCGGATTCACCAAAGTGTCAAAGACAAAAGTCTTAAGAAAAACGTGTACAAAACCTATGGGAAAAATTTCACCTTTAACGCGAAGTCACGTGACCTTGAGTGCCGTAATCGCGGCGAATTTCTTCTAGGACCGTCCTTGTGTGGTTGTCTAAATGTATGCCAAGTCTCAAGTCGATCGGACTGACCAAAGTACCTAAGTGACCTGTCTGAACAAACGTGTACAAATCCTATGGAGAAAATTCTGAAAAAGAAAAAAAAAAAAAAGAAAAAAAAAAACTTTAACGATTACAAAAGCTGTTTCGGTGAAAAACCGAAACAGCTAAAAAAAAAAAAAAAAAAACCAGAACGAAAACAAAAGCTGTTTCGGTGAAAAACCGAAACAGCTAAAAAGAAAAAAAAAAAAAACTAGACATGTGTTTGTGGACAAACACAGAGCTGTTTCGAGTGTCTTACATTATTTTCAATATGTGTGTGTGGTGGTCTATGTGTGTGCCAAGTCTCAAGTCGATCAAATTTACGAAAGTGTCAAAGTCAATAGTCTGAAGAAAAACGTGTACAAAACCTGTGGGGGAAAAATTGAATCTTTAAGGTAACGTCACGTGACCTTGAATGACGCAATCGTGCCGAATTTCTTTCAGGAACATCTAGGGGTGGTGTTCTAAGTGTATGCCAAGTTTCAAGTCGGTCGAATGTACCAAAGTGTCAAAGTCAAATGTCTGAAGGAAAACGTGTACAAAACCTATGGGGAAAATTTAACCTTTAACGCGAAGTCACGTGACCTTGAATGACGTAATCGCGACGAATTTCTTCTAGGACCGTCCTTGGGTGGTTGTCTAAGTGTATGCCAAGTTTCAAGTCGATCGGATTTTCCAAAGTGTCAAAGTGTATTGTCTGAACAAACGTGTACAAATCCTATGAAGTACAAAAGGCAAAGAAAAAAGAAAAAAAACTAGAAATGTGTTTGTGGACAAACACAGAGCTGTTTCGCATGTCTTAAATGACTTTCAATATTTGGGTGGTGGTCTAAGTGTCTGCCAAGTCTAAAGTCGATCGAATTTAGTGCCAAAGATATATTGGTTGAACAAAAACGTGTACAAATCCTATGGGCAAAATTAAACCTTTAATGTGACGTCACATGACACCCGATGATATCATCACAATGTCATCTTAATTTTCGTCTATAACACATCCCGGAATACCTGAATACCAAGTTTGACCCTAATTGGACTTGTACTTCCAGAGATAGAGGGTCTTAAAAACTACACCTTTAATGTGACGTCACATGACCCACGATGATGTCATCATGACGTCACCCTGATTTTCGTCTATAACACATCCTGGAATACTTGCATACCAAGTTTGACCCCAATCGGGCCTGTCCTTCTAGAGATAGAGGGGCCTAACAACTGCACCTTTAATGTGACGTCACATGACCCACGATGACGTCATCATGACGATTTTTTCCTTGGCCCTCCTGGGGATGGTGGTTGAGGTGTGTGCTTAGTCTGAAGTCGATCAAATTTACGAAAGTGTCAAAGTTAATAGTCTAAAGAAAAACGTGTACAAAACCTATGGGGGAATAATTTGCACATTTAACGTGACGTCACGTGACCTTGAAAGACGCAATCGTGCCGAATTTCTTTCAGAAACATCTGGGGCTGGTGTTCTAAGTGTATGCCAAGTTTAAAGTCGGTCGGATTTACCAAAGTGTCAAAATCAATAGTCTGAAGAAAAACGTGTACAAAACCTATGGGGAAAATGTTACCTTTAACATGACGTCACGTGACCTTGAATGACGTAATCGCGACGAATTTCTTCTAGGACCGTCCTTGGGTGGTTGTCTAAATGTATGCCAAGTATCAAGTCGATCGGATTTACCAAAGTGTCGAAGTGCTATGCCAGAAAAAACGTGTACAAATCCTATGGGAAAAAGTCTGAAAGAGGAAAAGAAAAAGCAAAAAAAAAAAAAAAAAAAAAAAAAAAAAAAAAAAAAATTTAACGAAAACAAAAGCTGTTTCGGCTGAAATGCCGAAACAGCTAAAAAAAAAAAAAACCAGAACGAAAACAAAAGCTGTTTCGGTGAAAAACCGAAACAGCTAAAAACTAGACATGTGTTTGTGGACAAACACAGAGCTGTTTCGATTGTCTAACGTTACTTTCAATATGTATGTGTAGGGGTCTATGTGTGTGCCAAGTCTGAAGTCGATTGGATTTACACAAGTGCCAAAGATATATTAGTTGAAAAAAACGTGTACAAATCCTATGGGGAAAATTGAACCTTTAATGTGACGTCACATGATACCCGATGATGTCATCATGATGTCATCTTAATTTTCGTCTGTAACACATCCTGGAATACTTGCATACCAAGTTTGACCCCAATCGGACATGTACTTCTAGAGATAGAGGGTCCTTAAAACTGAACATTTAATGTGACGTCACATGACCCACGATGACGTCATTATTACGATTTTTCCCTTGGCCCTCCTGGGGATGGTGGTCGAGGTATGTGCTAAGTCTGAAGTCGATCAAATTTACGAAAGTGTCAAAGTCAATAGTCTAAACAAAAACGTGCACAAACCCTATGGGGAAAAATATTGCACCTTTAACGTGACGTCACGTGACCTCGAATGACGCAATCGTGCTGAATTTCTTTCAGGAACATCTGGTGGTAGTGTTCTGAGTGTATGGCAAGTTTCAAGTTGGTCGGATTTACTAAAGTGTCAAAATCAATAGTCTGAAGAAAAACGTGTACAAACCCTATGGGAAAAAAATTCACTTCAACGTGACGTCACGTGACCTTGAATTACGTAATCGAGACGAATTTCTTCTAGGACCGTCTGTGAGTGGTGGTCTAAGTGTGTGCTAAGTCCGAAGTCGATCCGATTTACCAAAGTGTCAAAGTGTATGGTCTGAATAAACGTGTGCAAATCCTATGGAGAAAAGTCTGAAAAAGGAGAAAAAAAGAAAAAAAACTAGACATGTGTTTGTGGACAAACACAGAGCTGTTTCGAGTGTCTTTCAATATGTGTGTGATGGGCTTGTGTGTGTGCCAAGTCTCAAGTCGATCAGATTTACTAAAGTGTCAAAGGCAATAGTCTAAAGAAAAAAGGTGTACAAAACCTATAGGGAAAAAATAGAAACTTTAACGTGACGCCCCGTGACCTTGAATGACGTAATCGTGCCGAATTTATTCTAGGGCCGTCTGTGGATGGTGGTCTAAGTGTGTGCCAAGTCTCAAGTCGATCGGATTTACTAAAGTGTCAAAGTCAATAGTCTAAAGAAAAACGTGTACAAAACCAATGGGAGAAAAATGTGAACCTTTAATGTGACGTCACGTGACCTTGAATGGCGCAATTGTGCCGAATTTCTTTCAGGAACATATGGGGGGGGGTGTTCTAAGGGTATGCCAAGTTTCAAGTCGGTCGGATTTACTAAAGTATCAAAGTCAATGTCTGAAGGAAAACGTGTACAAAACCTATGGGGAAAATTTCACCTTTAACGCGAAGTCACGTGACCTTGAATGACGTAATCGCGACGAATTTCTTCCAGGACCGTCTTTGGGTGGTTGTCTAAATGTATGCCAAGTCTCAAGTCGATCGGAATTACTAAACTGTCAAAGTGTATTGTCTGAAAAAACGTGTGCAAATCCTATGGAGAAAAGTCTGAAAGAGGAAAAAAAAAAAAAGAAAAAAAAAAAAAAGAAAAAAAAAAACTTTAACGATTACAAGAGCTGTTTCGGTGAAAAACCGAAACAGCAAAAAAAAAAAAAAAAAAAAAAAAAAAAAAAAAACTTTAACGATTACAAAAGCTGTTTCGGTGAAAAACCGAAACAGCTAAAAAAAAATAAAAAAAAAAAAAAAAAAAACTTTAACGATTACAAAAGCTGTTTCGGTGAAAAACCGAAACAGCTAAAAAAAGAAAAAAAAAAACTTTAACGATTACAAAAGCTGTTTCGGTGAAAAACCGAAACAGCTAAAAAAAAAAACTAGACATGTGTTTGTGGACAAACACAGAGCTGTTTCGAGTGTCCAAAGTTACTTTCAATGTGTATGTGGTGGTCTTTTGTGTGTGCCAAGTCTCAAGTCGATCAGATTTACTAGTGTCAAAGTCAATAGTCTAAAGAAAAACGTGTACAAAACCTATGGGGGACAAATTAAACCTTTAACGTGACGCCCCGTGACCTTGAATGACGTAATCGTGCCAAATTTCTCCTACGACCGTCTGTGGATAGTGGTCTATGTGTGTGCCAAGTCTCAAGTCGATCGGATTTACTAAGTGTCAAAGTCAATAGTCTAAAGAAAAACGTGTACAAAACCTATGGGGGACAAATTAAACCTTTAACTTGACGTCACGTGACCTTGAATGACGCAATCGTGCTGAATTTCTTTCAGAAACATCTGGTGGTGGTGTTCTGAGTGTATGGCAAGTTTCAAGTCGGTCGGATTGACCAAAGTGTCAAATTTAATAGTCTGAAGAAAAACGTGTACAAAACCTATGGGGAAAATTTTACCTTGAACATGACGTCACGTGACCTTGAATGACGTAATCGCGACGAATTTCTTCTAGGACCGTCCTTGGGTGGTTGTCTAAATATATGCCAAGTTTCAAGTCGATCGGATTTACCAAAGTGTCAAAGTGCTATGCCAGAAAAAACGTGTACAAATCCTATGGGAAATAGTCTGAAAAAGAAAAAGAAAAAAAAAACTAGACATGTGTTTGTGGACAAACACAGAGCTGTTTCGAATGTCTAAAATTACTTTCAATATGTGTGTGGTGGTCTTTTGTGTGTGCCAAGTCTCAAGTCAATCAGATTTACTAAAGTCGATCGGATTTACCAAAGTGTCAAAGGCAATAGTCTAAAGAAAAACGTGTACAAAACCTATGGAAAAAAATGAAACTTTAACGTGACGCCCCGTGACCTTGAATGACGTAATCGTGCCGAATTTCTTCTAGGGCCGTGTGTGGATGGTGGTCTAAGTGTGTGTCAAGTCTCAAGTCGATCGGATTTACTAAAGTGTCAAAGTCAATAGTCTAAAGAAAAACGTGTACAAAACCAATGGGAGAACAATGTGAACCTTTAATGTGACGTCACGTGACTCTGAATGACGCAATCGTGCCAATTTTCTTTCAGAAACATCTGGGGGTGGTGTTCTAAGTGTATGCCAAGTTTCAAGTCGGTCGGATTTACTGAAGTGCCAAAGTCAATAGTCTGAAGAAAAACGTGTACAAAACCTATGGGAAAATGTTCACCTGTAACGTGAGGTCACGTGACCTTGAATGACGTAATCGTGACAAATTTCTTCTAGGACCATCTGTGGGTGGTTGTCTAAATGTATGCCAAGTCTCAAGTCGATCGGATTTACCAAAGTGTCAAAGTGCTATGGCAGAAAAAACGTGTACAAATCCTATGGGAAGAAGTCTGAAAGTGGAAAAGAAAAAAAAGAAAAAAAAAAACTTTAACGAAAACAAAAGCTGTTTCGGTGAAAAACCGAAACAGCTAAAAAAGAAAAAGAAAAAAAAAAACTTTAACGATTACAAAAGCTGTTTCGGTGAAAAACCGAAACAGCTAAAAAAAAAAACTAGACATGTGTTTGTGGACAAACACAGAGCTGTTTCGAGTGTCCAAAGTTACTTTCAATGTGTATGTGGTGGTCTTTTGTGTGTGCCAAGTCTCAAGTCGATCAGATTTACTAGTGTCAAAGTCAATAGTCTAAAGAAAAACGTGTACAAAACCTATGGGGGACAAATTAAACCTTTAACGTGACGCCCCGTGACCTTGAATGACGTAATCGTGCCAAATTTCTCCTACGACCGTCTGTGGATAGTGGTCTATGTGTGTGCCAAGTCTCAAGTCGATCGGATTTACTAAGTGTCAAAGTCAATAGTCTAAAGAAAAACGTGTACAAAACCTATGGGGGACAAATTAAACCTTTAACTTGACGTCACGTGACCTTGAATGACGCAATCGTGCTGAATTTCTTTCAGAAACATCTGGTGGTGGTGTTCTGAGTGTATGGCAAGTTTCAAGTCGGTCGGATTGACCAAAGTGTCAAATTTAATAGTCTGAAGAAAAACGTGTACAAAACCTATGGGGAAAATTTTACCTTGAACATGACGTCACGTGACCTTGAATGACGTAATCGCGACGAATTTCTTCTAGGACCGTCCTTGGGTGGTTGTCTAAATATATGCCAAGTTTCAAGTCGATCGGATTTACCAAAGTGTCAAAGTGCTATGCCAGAAAAAACGTGTACAAATCCTATGGGAAATAGTCTGAAAAAGAAAAAGAAAAAAAAAACTAGACATGTGTTTGTGGACAAACACAGAGCTGTTTCGAATGTCTAAAATTACTTTCAATATGTGTGTGGTGGTCTTTTGTGTGTGCCAAGTCTCAAGTCAATCAGATTTACTAAAGTCGATCGGATTTACCAAAGTGTCAAAGGCAATAGTCTAAAGAAAAACGTGTACAAAACCTATGGAAAAAAATGAAACTTTAACGTGACGCCCCGTGACCTTGAATGACGTAATCGTGCCGAATTTCTTCTAGGGCCGTGTGTGGATGGTGGTCTAAGTGTGTGTCAAGTCTCAAGTCGATCGGATTTACTAAAGTGTCAAAGTCAATAGTCTAAAGAAAAACGTGTACAAAACCAATGGGAGAACAATGTGAACCTTTAATGTGACGTCACGTGACTCTGAATGACGCAATCGTGCCAATTTTCTTTCAGAAACATCTGGGGGTGGTGTTCTAAGTGTATGCCAAGTTTCAAGTCGGTCGGATTTACTGAAGTGCCAAAGTCAATAGTCTGAAGAAAAACGTGTACAAAACCTATGGGAAAATGTTCACCTGTAACGTGAGGTCACGTGACCTTGAATGACGTAATCGTGACAAATTTCTTCTAGGACCATCTGTGGGTGGTTGTCTAAATGTATGCCAAGTCTCAAGTCGATCGGATTTACCAAAGTGTCAAAGTGCTATGGCAGAAAAAACGTGTACAAATCCTATGGGAAGAAGTCTGAAAGTGGAAAAGAAAAAAAAGAAAAAAAAAAACTTTAACGAAAACAAAAGCTGTTTCGGTGAAAAACCGAAACAGCTAAAAAAGAAAAAGAAAAAAAAAAACTTTAACGAAAACAAAAGCTGTTTCGGCCGAAATGCCGAAACAGCTAAAAAGAACTAGACATGTGTTTGTGGACAAACACAGAGCTGTTTCGAGTGTCTAAAATTACTTTTAATATGTGTGTGGTGGTCTTTTGTGTGTGCCAAGTCTCAAGTCGATCAGATTTACTAAAGTGTCAACGGCAATAGTCTAAAGAAAAACGTGTACAAAATCTATGGGGAAAAATGAAACTTTAACGTGACGCCCCGTGACCTTGAATGACGTAATCGTGCAAATTTCTTTTAGGGCCGTCTGTGGATGGTGGTCTAAGTGTGTACCAAGTCTCAAGTCGATCGGATTTACTACAGTGTCAAAGTCAACAGTCTAAACATAAACGTGTACAAAACCTATGGGTGAAAAATGTGCACCTTTAATGTGACGTCACGTGACCTTGAATGACGCAATCGTGCCGATTTTTTTCAGAAACATCTAGGGGTGGTGTTCTAAGTGTATGCCAAGTTTCAAGTCGGTCGGATTTACCAAAGTGTCAAAGTCAAAGGTCTGAAGGAAAACGTGTACAAAACCTATGGGGAAAATTTAACCTTTAACGCGAAGTCACGTGACCTTGAATAACGTAATTGCGACGAATTTCTTCTAGGACCGTCCTTGGGTGGTTGTCTAAGTGTATGCCAAGTTTCAAGTTGATCGGATTTCCCAAAGTGTCAAAGTGTATTGTCTGAACAAACGTGTACAAATCCTATGGGGAAAAAAAGGCAAAGAAAAAACTAGACATGTGTTTGTGGACAAACACAGAGCTGTTTCGAGTGTCTAAAATTACTTTCAATATGTGTGTGGTGTTCTTTTGTGTGTGCCAAGTCTCAAGTCGATCAGATTTACTAAAGTGTCAAAGGCAATAGTCTAAAGAAAAACGTGTACAAAACCTATGGGAAAAAAATGAAACTTTAACGTGACGCCCCGTGACCTTGAATGACGTAATCGTGCCGATTTTCTTCTTGGGCCGTCTGTGGATGGTGGTCTAAGTGTGTGTCAAGTCTCAAGTCGATCGGATTTACTAAAATGTCAAAGTCAATAGTCTAAAGAAAAACGTGTACAAAACCATTGGGAGAAAAATGTGAACCTTTAATGTGACGTCACGTGACCTTGAATGACGCAATCGTGCCAAATTTCTTTCAGAAACATCTGGGTGTGGTGTTCTAAGTATATGCCAGGTTTCAAGTCGGTCGGATTTATCGAAGTGCCAAAGTCAATAGTCTGAAGAAAAACGTGTACAAAACCTATGGGGACATTTTCACATTTAACGTGAGGTCACATGTCCTTGAATGACGTAATCGTGACGAATTTCTTCGAGGACCGTCTGTGGGTGGTGGTCTAAGTGTGTGCCAAGTCTCAAGTCGATCGGATTTATTAAAGTGTCAAAGTGTATTGTCTGAACAAACGTGTGCAAATCCTATGGAGAAAAGTCTGAAAAAGGAAAAAAAAACAAAAAAAACTAGACATGTGTTTGTGGACAAACACAGAGCTGTTTCGAGTGTCTTACATTACTTTCATTATGTGTGTGTGGTGGTATATGTGTGTGCCAATTCTCAAGTCGATCAAATTTACAAAAGTGTCAAAGTCAACAGTCTAAAGAAAAACGTGTACAAAACCTATGGGGAAAAATTGAACCTTTAACGTGACGCCCCGTGACCTTGAATGACGTAATCGTGCCGAATTTATCCTAGGACCGTCTGTGGATGGTGGTCTAAGTGTGTGCCAAGTCTTAAGTCGATCGGATTTACTAAAGTGTCAAAGTCAATAGTCTAAAGAAAAACGTGTACAAAACCAATGGGAGAAAAATGTGCACCTTTAACGTGACGTCACGTGACGTTCAATGACGCAATCGTGCCTAATTTCTTTCAGGAACATCTGGGAGTGGTGTTCTAAGGGCATGCCAAGTTTCAAGTCGGTCGGATTTATCAAAGTGTCAAATTCAATAGTCTGAAGAAAAACGTGTACAAAACCTATGGGAAAAATTTCACCTTTAACGCGAAGTCACGTGACCTTGAATGACGTAATCGCAACGAATTTCTTCTAGGACCGTCCTTAGGTGGTTGTCTAAGTGTATGCCAAGTCTCAAGTCCATCGGATTTACCAAAGTGTCAAAGTGTATTGTCTGAATAAACGTGTGCAAATCCTATGGAGAAAAGTCTGAAAAAGGAGAAAAAAAAAAAAAAAAAAAAAAAAAAAACTTTAACGATTACAAAAGCTGTTTCGGTGAAAAACCGAAACAGCTAACTAGAAATGTGTTTGTGGACAAACACAGAGCTGTTTCGCATGTCTAAAATGCCTTTCAATATTTGTGTGGTGGTCTAAGTGTGTGCCAAGTCTAAAGTCGATCGAATTTATTGCCCAAGAAAAATTTGTTGAAAAAAACGTGTACAAATTCTATGGGGAAAATTAAACCTTTAATGTGACGTCACATGACACCCGATGATATCATCACAATGTCATCCTAATTTTCGTCTATAACACATCTCGGAATACCCGAATACAAAGTTTGACCCTAATTGGACTTGTACTTCCAGAGATAGAGGGTCCGAAAACTACACCTTTAATGTGACGTCACATGACCCCCGATGACGTCATCATGACGATTTTACCCTTGGCCCTCCTGGAGATGGTGGTCGAGGTGTGTGCTAAGTCTCAAGTCGATCAAGTCTACGAAAGTGTCAAAATCAATAGTCTGAAGAAAAACGGGTACAAACCTTATGGGGAAAATATTTGGACCTTTAACGTCACGTCACGTGACCTTGAAAGACGCAATCGTGTCGAATTTCTTTCAGGGACATCTGGAAGTGGGGTTCTAAGTGTATGCCAAGTTTCGAGTCGGTCGGATTTACCAAAGTGTCAAAGTGAATAGTCTGAAGAAAAACGTGTACAAAACCTATGGGGAAAATTTTTACCTTTAACATGACGTCACGTGACCTTGAATGACTTAATCGCGACGAATTTCTTCTAGGACCGTCCTTGGGTGGTTGTCTAAATGTATGCCAAGTCTAAAGTCGATCGGATTTACCAAAGTGTCAAAGTGCTATGCCAGAAAAAACGTGTACAAATCCTATGGGGAAAAGTCTGAAAGAGGAAAAAAAAAAAAAGAAAAAAAAAAACTTTAACAAAAACAAAAGCTGTTTCGGCTGAAATGCCGAAACAGCTAAAAAAACTAGACATGTGTTTGTGGACAAACACAGAGCTGTTTCGATTGTCTAACGTTACTTTCAATATGTATGTGTAGGGGTCTATGTGTGTGCCAAGTCTGAAGTCGATTGGATTTACACAAGTGCCAAAGATATATTAGTTGAAAAAAACGTGTACAAATCCTATGGGGAAAATTGAACCTTTAATGTGACGTCACATGATACCCGATGATGTCATCATGATGTCATCTTAATTTTCGTCTGTAACACATCCTGGAATACTTGCATACCAAGTTTGACCCCAATCGGACATGTACTTCTAGAGATAGAGGGTCCTTAAAACTGAACCTTTAATGTGACGTCACATGACCCACGATGACGTCATTATTACGATTTTTCCCTTGGCCCTCCTGGGGATGGTGGTCGAGGTATGTGCTAAGTCTGAAATCGATCAAATTTACGAAAGTGTCAAAGTCAATAGTCTAAACAAAAACGTGTACAAACCCTATGGGGAAAAAGATTGCACCTTTAACGTGACGTCACGTGACCTTGAATGACGCAATCGTGCTGAATTTCTTTCAGAAACATCTGGGGCTGGTGTTCTAAGTGTATGCCAAGTTTCAAGTCGGTCGGATTTACTAAAGTGTCAAAATCAATAGTCTGAAGAAAAACGTGTACAAACCCTATGGGAAAAAATTCACTTCAACGTGACGTCACGTGACCTTGAATTACGTAATCGTGACGAATTTCTTCTAGGACCGTCTGTGGGTGGTGGACTAAGTGTGTGCCAAGTCCGAAGTCGATCCGATTTACCAAAGTGTCAAAGTGTATGGTCTGAATAAACGTGTGCAAATCCTATGGAGAAAAGTCTGAAAAAGGAGAAAAAAAAAAAGAAACTAGACATGTGTTTGTGGACAAACACAGAGCTGTTTCGAGTGTCTTTTAATATGTGTGTGATGGTGTTTTGTGTGTGCCAAATCTCAAGTCGATCAGATTTACTAAAGTGTTCAAGTCAATAGTCTAAAGAAAAACGTGTACAAAACCTATAGGGAAAAATTGAACCTTTAATGTGACGCCCCGTGACCTTGAATGATGTAATCTTGCCAAATTTCTTCTAGGACCGTCTGTGGAAGGTGGTCTAAGTGTGTGCCAAGTCTCAAGTCGATCGGATTTACTAAAGTGTCAAAGTCAATAGTCTAAAGAAAAACGTGTACAAAACCTATGGAGGAAAAATTAAACCTTTAACGTGCCGTCACGTGACCTTGAATGGCGCAATTGTACCGAATGTCTTTCAGGAACATCTGGGGGTGGTGTTCTAAGTGTATGCCAAGTTTCAAGTCGGTCGGATTTACTAAAGTATCAAAGTCAATAGTCTGAAGGAAAACGTGTACAAAACCTATGGAGGAAAAATTAAACCTTTAACGTGCCGTCACGTGACCTTGAATGGCGCAATTGTGCCGAATTTCTTCCAAGACCATCTGTGGGTGGTGTTCTAAGTGTATTTCAAGTCTCAAGTCTATCGGATTTACTAAAGTGTCAAAGTCAATAGTCTGAAGAAAAACGTGTACAAAACCTATGGGGAAAATATCACCTTTAACGCGAAGTCACGTGACCTTGAATGAGGTAATCGCGACGAATTTCTTCTAGGACCATCTGTGGGTGGTGTTCTAAGTGTATGCCAAGTTTCAAGTCGATCGGATTTAGCAAAGTGTCAAAATGCCATGGCAGAAAAAACGTGTACAAATCCTATGGGAAAAAGTCTGAAGAAAAAAAAAAAGAAAAACTAGAAATGTGTTTGTGGACAAACACAGAGCTGTTTCGCATGTCTAAAATGACTTTCAATATTTGGGTGGTGGTCTAAGTGTCTGCCAAGTCTAAAGTCGATCGAATTTAGTGCCAAAGATATATTGGTTGAAAAAAACGTGTACAAATCCTATGGGCAAAATTAAACCTTTAATGTGACGTCACATGACACCCGATGATGCCATCATGATGTCATCTTAATTTACGTCTATAACACATTCTGGAATACTTGCATACCAAGTTTGGCCCCAATCAGACATGTACTTCCAGAGATAGAGGGTCCTAAAATCTGCCCCTTTAATGTGACGTCACATGACCCACGATGACGTTATCCTGACGATTTTCCCCTTGGCCCTCCTGGGTTTGATGGTCGAGGTGTGTGCTAAGTCTGAAGTCGATCGGATTTACCAAATTGTCAAATTCAATATTTTGAAGAAAAACGTGTACAAAACCTATGGAGAAAATTGAACCTTTAATGTGACGTCACATGACACCCGATGATGTCATAATTACGTCATCTTAATTTTCGTCTATAACACACCCTCGAATGCTTGCAAACCAAGTTTGACCCCAACCGGACTTGTACTTTCAGAGTTAGAGGGTCTTAAAAACTACACCTTTAATGTGACGTCACATGACCCGCGATGACGTCATCTTGATAATTTTTTTCTTGGCCCTCCTAAGGATAGTGGTCGAGGTCTGTGCTAAGTCTCAAGTCGATCGAATTTGCAGAAGTGTCAAATTCAATATTTTGAAGAAAAACGTGTACAAAACCTATGGAGAAAACTGTACCTTTAATGTGACGTCACATGACACCCGGTGATTTCATAATTACGTCATCTTAATTTTCGTCTATAACACATCCTCAAATACTTGCAAACCAAGTTTGACCCCAACCGGACTTGTACTTTCAGAGTTAGAGGGTCTTAAAAACTACACCTTTAATGTGACGTCACATGACCCGCGATGACGTCATCTTGATTATTTTTTTCTTGGACCTCCTGGGGATGGTGGTCGAGGTGTGTGCTAAGTTTCAAGTCAATCGGATTCACCAAACTGTCAAATTAAATAGTCTGAAGAAAAACGTGTACAAAACCTATGGGGGAAAATTGCACCTTTAACGTGACGTCACGTGACCAAGAATTATGTAATCGCGACGAATTTGTTCTAGGACCGTCCTTGGGTGGTTGTCTAAATGTATGCCAAGTCTCAAGTCGATCGGATTTACCAAAGTGTCAAAGTGTATTGGCAGAAAAAACGTGTACAAATCCTATGGGAAAAAGTGACAAAAAAAAAAAAAAAAAAAAAAACTAGACATGTGTTTGTGGACAAACACAGAGCTGTTTCGATTGTCTAACGTTACTTTCAATATGTGTGTGTGGTGGTCTATGTGTGTGCCAAGTCTGAAGTCGATTGGATTTACACAAGTGCCAAATATATATTAGTTGAAAAAAACGTGTACAAATCCTATGGGGAAAATTGAACCTTTAATGTGACGGCACATGATACCCGATGATGTCATGATGATGTCATCTTAATTTTCGTCTGTAACACATCCTGGAATACTTGCATACCAAGTTTGACCCCAATCGGACATGTACTTCTAGAGATAGAGGGTCCTAAAAACTGGACCTTTAATGTGACGTCACAGGACCCACGATGACGTCATCATGATGTCATTTTATTTTTCGTCTATAACACACCCTGGAATACTTGCATACCAAGTTTAACCCCAATCGGACCTGTACTTCCAGAGATAGCGGGTCCTAAAAACTGAACCTTTAATGTGACGTCTCATGACCCCCCGATGATGTCATCATGACGATTTTCCCCTTGGCCCTCCTGGAGATGGTGGTCGAGGTTTGTGCTAAGTCTCAAGTCGATCAAATTGACGAAAGTGTCAAAGTCAATAGTCTGAAGAAAAACGTGTACAAACCCTATGGGGAAAAAATTAGACCTTTAATGTCACGTCACGTGACCTTGAATGACGCAATCGTGCCGAATTTCTTCAAGAGCCATCTGTGGGTGGTGTTCTAAGTGTATGCCAAGTTTCAAGTCGGTCGGATATACCAAAGTGTCAAAGTCAATAGTCTGAAGAAAAACGTGTACAAAACCTATGGGACAAATTTCACCTTTAACATGACGTCACGTGACCTTGAATGACGTAATCGGGCCGAATTTCTTCTAGGACCGTCTTTGGGTGGTTGTCTAAATATGTGCCAAGTTTCAAGTCGATCGGATTTACCAAAGGGTCAAAGTGCTATGCCAGAAGAAACGTGTACAAATCCTATGGGAAAAAGTCTGAAGAAGAAAAAGAAAAAAAAGAAAAAAAAAAACTTTAACGAAAACAAAAGCTGTTTCGGTGAAAAACCGAAACAGCTAAAAAAAAAAAAGAAAAAAAAAAACTTTAACGAAAACAAAAGCTGTTTCGGTGAAAAACCGAAACAGCTAAAAAAAAAACTTTAACGATTACAAAAGCTGTTTCGGTGAAAAACCGAAACAGCTAAAAAAACTAGACATGTGTTTGTGGACAAACACAGAGCTGTTTCGAGTGTCTTACATTATTTTCAATATGTGTGTGTGGTGGTCTATGTGTGTGCCAAGTCTCAAGTCGATCAAATTTACGAAAGTGTCAAAGTCAATAGTCTGAAGAAAAACGTGTACAAAACCTGTGGGGGAAAAATTGAATCTTTAAGGTAACGTCACGTGACCTTGAATGACGCAATCGTGCCGAATTTCTTTCAGGAACATCTGGGGGTGGTGTTCTAAGTGTATGCCAAGTTTCAAGTCGGTCGGATTAACCAAAGTGTCAAAGACACAAGTCTTAAGAAAAACGTGTACAAAACCTATGGGGAAAATTTCACCTTTAACGCGAAGTCACGTGACCTTGAGTGACGTAATCACAACGAATTTCTTCTAGGACCGTCCTTGGGTGGTTGTCTAAATATATGCCAAGTCTCAAGTCGATCGGAATTACCAAAGTGTCAAAGTGTATTGTCTAAATAAACGTGTGCAAATCCTATGGAGAAAAGTCTGAAAAAGAAAAAAAAAAAAAAGAAAAAAAAAAAAACTAGACATGTGTTTGTGGACAAACACAGAGCTGTTTCGAGTGTCTAAAATTACTTTCAATATGTGTGTGGTGGTCTTTTTTGTGTGCCAAGTCTCAAGTCGATCAGATTTACTAAAGTGTCAAAGGCAATAGTCTAAAGAAAAACGTGTACAAAACCTATGGGAAAAAAATGAAACTTTAACGTGACGCCCCGTGACCTTGAATGACGTAATCGTGACGATTTTCTTCTTGGGCCGTCTGTGGATGGTGGTCTAAGTGTGTGTCAAGTCTCAAGTCGATCGGATTTACTAAAATGTCAAAGTCAATAGTCTAAAGAAAAACGTGTACAAAACCAATGGGAGAAAAATGTGAACCTTTAATGTGACGTCACGTGACCTTGAATGACGCAATCGTGCCAAATTTCTTTCAGAAACATCTGGGGGTGGTGTTCTAAGTATATGCCAGGTTTCAAGTCGGTCGGATTTACCGAAGTGCCAAAGTCAATAGTCTGAAGAAAAACGTGTACAAAACATATGGGAAAATTTTCACCTTTAACGTGAGGTCACGTGACCTTGAATGACGTAATCGTGACGAATTTCTTCGAGGACCGTCTGTGGATGGTGGTCTAAGTGTGTGCCAAGTCTCAAGTCGATCGGATTTATTAAAGTGTCAAAGTGTATTGTCTGAACAAACGTGTGCAAATCCTATGGAGAAAAGTCTGAAAAAAAAAAAAAAAAAAAAAAAAAAAACTAGACATGTGTTTGTGGACAAACACAGAGCTGTTTCGAGTGTCTAAAATTACTTTTAATATGTGTGTGGTGGTTTTTTGTGTGTGCCAAGTCTCAAGTCGATCAGATTTACTAAAGTGTCAACGGCAATAGTCTAAAAAAAAACGTGTACAAAATCTATGGGGAAAAATGAAACTTTAACGTGACGCCCCGTGACCTTGAATGACGTAATCGTGCCAAATTTCTTTTAGGGCCGTCTGTAGATGGTGGTCTAAGTGTGTGCCAAGTCTCAAGTCGATCGGATTTACTACAGTGTCAAAGTCAACAGTCTAAACATAAACGTGTACAAAACCTATGGGTGAAAAATGTGCACCTTTAATGTGACGTCACGTGACCTTGAATGACGCAATCGTGCCGAATTTTTTTCAGAAACATCTAGGGGTGGTGTTCTAAGTGTATGCCAAGTTTCAAGTCGGTCGGATTTACCAAAGTGTCAAAGTCGAAGGTCTGAAGGAAAACGTGTACAAAACCTATGGGGAAAATTTAACCTTTAACGCGAAGTCACGTGACCTTGAATGACGTAATCGCGACGAATTTCTTCTAGGACCGTCCTTGGGTGGTTGTCTAAGTGTATGCCAAGTTTCAAGTCGATCGGATTTCCCAAAGTGTCAAAGTGTATTGTCTGAACAAACGTGTACAAATCCTATGGGGAAAAAAAGGCAAAGAAAAAAAAAAAAAAACTAGACATGTGTTTGTGGACAAACACAGAGCTGTTTCGAGTGTCTTCCATTATTTTCAATATGTGTGTGTGGTTGTCTATGTGTGTGCCAAGTCTCAAGTCGATCAAATTTACGAAAGTGTCAAAGTCAATAGTCTAAAGAAAAACGTGTACAAAACCTATGGGAGACAAATTTAACCTTTAACGTGACGTCACATGACCTTGAATGACGCAATCGTGCCGAATTTCTTTCGGAACCATCTATGAGTGATGTTCTAAAGGTATTCCAAGTCTCAAGTCGATCGGATTTACCAAAGTGCCAAAGTCAATAGTCTGAGGAAAAACGTGTACAAAACCTATGGGGGGAAAATTGAACCTTTAAGGTGCCGTCACGTGACCTTGAATGACGCAATCGTGCCAATTTTCTTTCAGAAACATCTGGGGGTGGTGTTCTAAGTGTATGCCAAGTTTCAAGTCGGTCGGATTTACTGAAGTGCTAAAGTCAATAGTCTGAAGAAAAACGTGTACAAAACCTATGGGGAAATTTTCACCTTTAACGTGAGGTCACGTGACGTTGAATGACGTAATCGCAACGAATTTCTTCTAGGACCGTCCTTGGGTGGTTGTCTAAATGTATGCCAAGTCTCAAGTCGATCGGATTTACCAAAGTGTCAAAGTGCCCTGTCTGAACAAACGTGTGCAAATCCTATGGAGAAAAGTCTGAAAAAGGAGAAAAAAAAAAAAAAAAAAAAGAAAAAAAAAAACTTTAACGATTACAAAAGCTGTTTCGGTGAAAAACCGAAACAGCTAAAAAAACTTTAACGATTACAAAAGCTGTTTCGGTGAAAAACCGAAACAGCTAAAAAACAAAAAAAAACCAGAACGAAAACAATAGCTGTTTCGGTGAAAAACCGAAACAGCTAAAAAAACTTTAACGATTACAAAAGCTGTTTCGGTGAAAAACCGAAACAGCTAAAAAAGAAAAAAAAAAACTTTAGCGATTACAAAAGCTGTTTCGGTGAAAAACCGAAACAGCTAAAAAAAGAAAAAAAAAAACTTTAACGATTACAAAAGCTGTTTCGGTGAAAAACCGAAACAGCTAAAAAAAAAAACTAGACATGTGTTTGTGGACAAACACAGAGCTGTTTCGAGTGTCCAAAGTTACTTTCAATGTGTATGTGGTGGTCTTTTGTGTGTGCCAAGTCTCAAGTCGATCAGATTTACTAGTGTCAAAGTCAATAGTCTAAAGAAAAACGTGTACAAAACCTATGGGGGACAAATTGAACCTTTAACGTGACGCCCCGTGACCTTGAATGACGTAATCGTGCCAAATTTCTCCTACGACCGTCTGTGGATAGTGGTCTATGTGTGTGCCAAGTCTCAAGTCGATCGGATTTACTAAGTGTCAAAGTCAATAGTCTAAAGAAAAACGTGTACAAAACCTATGGGGGACAAATTAAACCTTTAACTTGACGTCACGTGACCTTGAATGACGCAATCGTGCTGAATTTCTTTCAGAAACATCTGGTGGTGGTGTTCTGAGTGTATGGCAAGTTTCAAGTCGGTCGGATTGACCAAAGTGTCAAATTTAATAGTCTGAAGAAAAACGTGTACAAAACCTATGGGAAAAATTTCACCTTTAACGCGAAGTCACGTGACCTTGAATGACGTAATCGCGACGAATTTCTTCTCGGACCGTCCTTGGGTGGTTGTCTAAGTGTATGCCAAGTCTCAAGTCGATCGGATTTACCAAAGTGTCAAAGTGTATTGTCTGAATAAACGTGTGCAAATCCTATGAAGAAAAGTCTGAAAAAGGAGAAAAAGAAACTAGACATGTGTTTGTAGACAAACACGGAGCTGTTTCGAGTGTCTAAAATTACTTTCAATATGTGTGTGGTGGTCTTTTGTGTGTGCCAAGTCTCAAGTCGATCAGATTTACTAAAGTGTCAAAGGCAATAGTCTAAAGAAAAACGTGTACAAAACCTATGGGAAAAAAATGAAACATTAACGTGACGCCCCGTGACCTTGAATGACGTAATCGTGCCGAATTTCTTCTAGGGCCGTGTGTGGATGGTGGTCTAAGTGTGTGTCAAGTCTCAAGTCGATCGGATTTACTAAAGTGTCAAAGTCAATAGTCTAAAGAAAAACGTGTACAAAACCAATGGGAGAAAAATGTGAACCTTTAATGTGACGTCACGTGACCTTGAATCACGCAATCGTGCCAATTTTCTTTCAGAAACATCTGGGGGTGGTGTTCTAAGTGTATGTCAAGTTTCAAGTCGGTCGGATTTACTGAAGTGCCAAAGTCAATAGTCTGAAGAAAAACGTGTACAAAACCTATGGGAAACTTTTCACCTTTAACGTGAGGTCACGTGACCTTGAATGACGTAATCGCAACGAATTTCTTCTAGGACCGTCCTTGGGTAGTTGTCTAAATGTATGCCAAGTCTCAAGTCGATCGGATTTACCAAAGTGTCAAAGTGCCCTGTCTGAACAAACGTGTGCAAATCCTATGGAGAAAAGTCTGAAAAAAGAGAAAAAAAAAAAAAAAAAAAAAAACTAGACATGTGTTTGTGGACAAACACAGAGCTGTTTCGAGTGTCTAAAATTACTTTCAATATGTATGTGGTAATCTTTTGTGTGTGCCAAGTCTCAAGTCGATCAGATTTACTAAAGTGTCAAAGTCAATAGTCTAAAGAAAAACGTGTACAAAACCTATGGGGGAAAATTGAACATTTAACGTGACACCCCGTAACCTTGAATGACGTAATCGTGCCAAATTTCTCCTACGACCGTCTGTGGATGGTGGTCTATGTGTGTGCCAAGTCTCAAGTCGATCGGATTAACTAAGTGTCAAAGTCAAGAGTCTAAAGAAAAACGTGTACAAAACCTATGGGGGACAAATTAAACCTTTAACTTGACGTCACGTGACCTTGAATGACGCAATCGTGCTGAATTTCTTTCAGAAACATCTGGTGGTGGTGTTCTGAGTGTATGGCAAGTTTCAATTCGGTCGGATTGACCAAAGTGTCAAATTTAATAGTCTGAAGAAAAACGTGTACAAAACCTATGGGGAAAATTTCACCTTTAACGCGAAGTCACGTGACCTTGAATGACGTAATCGCGACGAATTTCTTCTAGGACCGTCCTTGGGTGGTTGTCTAAGTGTATGCCAAGTCTCAAGTCCATCGGATTTACCAAAGTGTCAAAGTGTATTGTCTGAACAAACGTGTACAAATCCTATGGAGAACAAAAGGCAAAAAAAAAAAAAAAAAAAAAAAACAAACTAGACATGTGTTTGTGGACAAACACCGAGCTGTTTCGAGTGTCTAAAATTACTTTCAATATGTGTGTGGTGGTCTTTTGTGTGTGCCAAGTCTCAAGTCGATCAGATTTACTAAAGTGTCAAAGGCAATAGTCTAAAGAAAAACGTGTACAAAACCTATGGGAAAAAAAATGAAACTTTAACGTGACGCCCCGTGACCTTGAATGACGTAATCGTGCCGAATTTCTTCTAGGGCCGTCTGTGGATGGTGGTCTAAGTGTGTGCCAAGTCTCAGGTCGATCGGATTTACTAAAGTGTCAAAGTCAACAGTCTTAACAAAAACGTGTACAAAACTAATGGGAGAAAAATGTGCACCTTTAATGTGACGTCACGTGCCCTTGAATGACGCAATCGTGCCGAATTTCTTTCAGAAACATCTAGGGGTGGTGTTCTAAGTGTATGCCAAGTTTCAAGTCGGTCGAATTTACCAAAGTGTCAAAGTCAAGGGTCTGAAGGAAAACGTGTACAAAACCTATGGGGAAAATTTAACCTTTAACGCGAAGTCACGTGACCTTGAATGACGTAATCGCGACGAATTTCTTCTAGGACCGTCCTTGGGTGGTTGTCTAAGTGTATGCCAAGTTTCAAGTCGATCGGATTTTCCAAAGTGTCAAAGTGTATTGTCTGAACAAACGTGTACAAATCCTATGGAGAACAAAAGGCAAAGAAAAAAAAAAAAAAACTAGACATGTGTTTGTGGACAAACACAGAGCTGTTTCGAGTGTCTAAAATTACTTTTAATATGTGTGTGGTGGTCTTTTGTGTGTGCCAAGTCTCAAGTCGATCAGATTTACTAAAGTGTCAACGGCAATAGTCTAAAAAAAAACGTGTACAAAATCTATGGGGAAAAATGAAACTTTAACGTGACGCCCCGTGACCTTGAATGACGTAATCGTGCCAAATTTCTTTTAGGGCCGTCTGTAGATGGTGGTCTAAGTGTGTGCCAAGTCTCAAGTCGATCGGATTTACTACAGTGTCAAAGTCAACAGTCTAAACATAAACGTGTACAAAACCTATGGGTGAAAAATGTGCACCTTTAATGTGACGTCACGTGACCTTGAATGACGCAATCGTGCCGAATTTTTTTCAGAAACATCTAGGGGTGGTGTTCTAAGTGTATGCCAAGTTTCAAGTCGGTCGGATTTACCAAAGTGTCAAAGTCGAAGGTCTGAAGGAAAACGTGTACAAAACCTATGGGGAAAATTTAACCTTTAACGCGAAGTCACGTGACCTTGAATGCCCTAATCGTGCCGAATTTCTTCTAGGACCGTCTGGGGGAGGTGTTCTAAGTGTATGCTAAGTTTCAAGTCGGTCGGATTTACCAAAGTGTCAAAGACAATAGTCTTAAGAAAAACGTGTACAAAACCTATGGGAAAAAATTTCACCTTTAACGCAAAGTCACGTGACCTTGAGTGACGTAATCGCGGCGAATTTCTTCTAGGACCGTCCTTGTGTGGTTGTCTAAATGTATGCCAAGTTTCAAGTCGATCGGATTGACCAAAGTACCTAAGTGACCTGTCTGAACAAACGTGTACAAATCCTATGGAGAAAAATCTGAAAAAGAAAAAAAAAAAAAAGAAAAAAAAAAACTTTAACGATTACAAAAGCTGTTTCGGTGAAAAACCGAAACAGCTAAAAAAAAAAAAAAAAAAAAAAACTAGACATGTGTTTGTGGACAAACACAGAGCTGTTTCGAGTGTCTTACATTACTTTCAATATGTGTGTGTGGTGGTCTATGTGTGTGCCAAGTCTCAAGTCGATCAAATTTACGAAAGTGTCAAAGTCAACAGTCTAAAGAAAAACGTGTACAAAACCTATGGGGGAAAATTGAACCTTTAACGTGACGCTCCGTGACCTTGAATGACGTAATCGTACCGATTTTTTTCTAGGACCGTCTGTGGATGGTGGTCTAAGTGTGTGCCAAGTCTTAAGTCGATCGGATTTACTAAAGTGTCAAAGTCAATAGTCTAAAGAAAAACGTGTACAAAACCAACGGGAGAAAAATGTGCACATTTAACGTGGCGTCACGTGACGTTCAATGACGCAATCGTGCCAAATTTCTTTCAGGAACATCTGGGGGTGGTGTTCTAAGGGCATGCCAAGTTTCAAGTCGGTCGGATTTACCGAAGTGTCAAATTCAATAGTCTGAAGAAAAACGTGTACAAAACCTATGGGGAAAATTTCACCTTTAACGCAAAGTCACGTGACCTTGAATGACGTAATCGCGACGAATTTCTTCTAGGACCGTCCTTGGGTGGTTGTCTAAGTGTGTGCCAAGTCTCAAGTCGATCGGATTTATTAAAGTGTCAAAGTGTATTGTCTGAACAAACGTGTGCAAATCCTATGGAGAAAAGTCTGAAAAAGAAAAAAAAGAAAAAAAAAAAAAAAAAGAAAAAAAAAAACTTTAACGATTACAAAAGCTGTTTCGGTGAAAAACCGAAACAGCTAAAAAAAAAACCAGAACGAAAACAATAGCTGTTTCGGTGAAAAACCGAAACAGCTAAAAAAAAAACCAGAACGAAAACAATAGCTGTTTCGGTGAAAAACCGAAACAGCTAAAAAAAACTTTAACGATTACAAAAGCTGTTTCGGTGAAAAACCGAAACAGCTAAAAAAAAACTAGAGATATGTCTGTTCTATGAACAGAGCATATGGCTTTTTCGCAATTTTTGTCATTGTTCATTATATTTATGATTTTATTTGTTAAATTTCCTTAGCATTCTATTTTCAAAAATGAAAATTGAAAAACATTCATTGGATTAAATCTCGCGGTTTATTTTAGGCAATGTTTAAACGTTTAAAGGTCTTTTCATTGTAACTTCCGGTCTATTGACGTCATATTTGTTTCTCATTGCCAACTTGTTCCTAACAAGATGCTGATTATAAATACCAGTTATAAAGCGATTTGAGCAAACTTCGCCATACACATCAACTGATTATTCATTTTAAACATTTTTCAAACTGCCACTAGAGGGCGCCATAACAATTTATGACGTCGCCGGTAACTTTTGTGTAGAGAGCAGCCTAGCCAGAGACTATCATCGTTGAAAGTAAGTTTATATCATTTTCAACTTTCAAATTATAAGGTACTTCCGGTTTGGACCGGAAGGAAGGGTCAAGTCATTTTGCATGTAATACGAAATATTAAGACCCTGGATTATTCTATCAATTCCCGTTAAAATCTAAATCAAATCTCTTACAGTTGATTTTATATTGATTTTTAAAGATTAAATCTAGAAATCATTAGTTGCTTGTAATCTGATACTTGATGACGTCATCGTGACGTCATTAACATAAAGCTCGAGAGCTGTCAGAACTTGTCTATTTAAAGCAAAAAAAAGAATTATATCTATCGCGGTTGAATTTTCAGCAATTATTTAAGGTTTAAAGTTCTTTTCATTGTAACTTCCGGTCTAGTGACGTCATATTTTTTTCTTTCCGCCAACTTGTTCCTAACATGAAGCTGATTATATACATCAGATATAAAGTGATTTGGGCAAACTTCGCCACACACATCAACTAATTATTCATTTTTAACAGTTTTCAACCTGCCGCTAGAGGGCGCCATAACAATTTATGACGTCACCGTTAACTTGTTTGTAGAGCGCAGCCTAGCTAGAGACTAACATCGTTGAAAGTAAGTTCGAATCATTTTCCACTTTCAAATTATAAGCCACTTCCGGTTTGGACCGGAAGAAAGGGTCACGTGATTGTACGCACACGAGATAAAATGAAGATCCTTAATTATTCTATCGATTCCAACAAACTTCAAGTTACGGTCTTTTGCGGTTGATTTTGTATTGATTTTCAAAGATTAAATTATTAAAACTTTAAGATGACGTCACGTGTCACGTGATGACGTCATGATGACATCCGAGTTTTAGGCACTAGCTCAGTATGAGTTCTGACTCTGTGCAAAGTTTCATTGACATTGAAGTCTGTTTAATGACAAAAGTGACCTCCAGAATGAAACGTGTACAAAGTCTATGCGATGTATGGCCGAATAACAAGAAGAAGAAGAACTAGAAATGTGTTTGTGGACAAACACAGAGCTGTTTCGGGTGTCTAAGATGACCTTTATTATGTGTGTGCCGAGTATAAAACCGATCGGATTTACCCAAGTTAATTGGTTGAAAAATACGTGTACAAATCCTATTAGGAAAGCTACACCTTTAATGTGACGTCACATGACACCTGGGAATTTCATCATGATGTCATCTTAATGTTCGTCTATAACACATTCTGGAATACTTGCATACCAAGTTTGACCCCAATCAGACTTAGAGGGTCCTAAGAGTTAGAGGGTCCTAAAATCTGCCCCTTTAATGTGACGTCACATGACCCACAATGATGTCATCATGACGATTTTCCCCTTGGCCCCCATGGGTATGGTGGTCGAGGTGTGTGCTAAGTCTGAAGTCGATCGGATGTACCAAAGTGTCAAAGATATATTAGTTGAAAAAAACGTGTTCAAATCCTATCGGGAAAACTGCACCTTTAATGTGACGTCACATGGCCCACGATGACGTCGTCATGCCGTCATCTTAATTTTCGTCTATAACACATCCTGGAATACTTGCATACCAAGTTTGACCCCAATCAGACCTTTACTTCCAGAGATAGAGGGTCTTAAAAACTACACCTTTAAAGTGACGTCACATGACCCACGATGACGTCATCATGACGATTATCCGTGTGGACCTCCTAAAGATTGTGGTCGAGGTGTGTACTAATTCTCGAGTCGATTGGATTTACCAAAGTGTCAAATTCAATAGTCTGACGAAAAACGTGTACAAAACCTATAGGAAAAACTGCGCCTTTAATGTGACGTCACATGACACCCGATGAAGTCATCGTGATGTCATCTTAATTTTCGTCTATAACACATCCCGGGATACTTGCATATCAAGTTTGTCCCCAATCGGGCCTGTACTTCCAGAGATAGAGGGTCTTATAAACTGCACCTTTAATGTGACGTCAAATGACCCACGATGACGTCATCATGACGATTTTTCTTCTGGCCCCCCTGGGGATGGTGGTCGAGGTGTGTCCTAAGTCTCAAGTCGATCGGATTTACAGAAGTGTCAAATTCAATATTCTGAAGAAAAACTTGTACAAATCCTATGGGAAAAAATTGCACATTTAACGTGACGTCACGTGACCACGAATGACGTAATCGTGACAAATTTCTTCTAGGATCATCTGTGGGTGGTGGTCTAAGTGTATACCAAGTCTCAAGTCGATCGGATTTACCAAAGTGCCAAAGTGTATTGGCAGAACAAACGTGTGTAAATCCTATGGGTAAAAACACTGAAAGTGGAAAAAGAAAAAAAAAAAAAACTAGACATGTGTTTGTGGACAAACACAGAGCTGTTTCGAGTGTCTTTTAATACGTGTGTGATGGTGTTTTGTGTGTGCCAAATCTCAAGTCGATCAGATTTACTAAAGTGTTCAAGTCAATAGTCTAAAGAAAAACGTGTACAAAACCTATAGGGGAAAATTGAACCTTTAATGTGACGCCCCGTGACCTTGAATGATGTAATCTTGCCAAATTTCTTCTAGGACCGTCTGTGGAAGGTGGTCTAAGTGTGTGCCAAGTCTCAAGTCGATCGGATTTACTAAAGTGTCAAAGTCAATAGTCTAAAGAAAAACGTGTACAAAACCTATGGAGGAAAAATTAAACCTTTAACGTGCCGTCACGTGACCTTGAATGGCGCAATTGTGCCGAATGTCTTTCAGGAACATCTGGGGGTGGTGTTCTAAGTGTATGCCAAGTTTCAAGTCGGTCGGATTTACTAAAGTATCAAAGTCAATAGTCTGAAGGAAAACGTGTACAAAACCTATGGAGGAAAAATTAAACCTTTAACGTGCCGTCACGTGACCTTGAATGGCGCAATTGTGCCGAATTTCTTCCAAGACCATATGTGGGTGGTGTTCTAAGTGTATTTCAAGTCTCAAGTCTATCGGATTTACTAAAGTGTCAAAGTCAATAGTCTGAAGAAAAACGTGTACAAAACCTATGGGGAAAATATCACCTTTAACGCGAAGTCACGTGACCTTGAATGAGGTAATCGCGACGAATTTCTTCTAGGACCATCTGTGGGTGGTGTTCTAAGTGTATGCCAAGTTTCAAGTCGATCGGATTTAGCAAAGTGTCAAAGTGCCATGGCAGAAAAAACGTGTACAAATCCTATGGGGAAAAGTCTGAAGAAAAAAAAGAAAAAAAAGAAAAAAAAAAACTTTAACGAAAACAAAAGCTGTTTCGGTGAAAAACCGAAACAGCTAAAAAGAAAAAAAAAAACTTTAACGAAAACAAAAGCTGTTTCGGTGAAAAACCGAAACAGCTAACTAGAAATGTGTTTGTGGACAAACACAGAGCTGTTTCGCTTGTCTAAAATGACTTTGAATATGTGAGTGGTGGTCTATGTGTGTACCAAATCTGAAGTCGATCGGATTTACCAAAGTGCCAAATATATCTTGGTTGCAAAAAACGTGTACAAATCCTATGGCAAAAACTGCACCTTTAATGTGACGTCACATGGCCCACGATGACGTCGTCATGGCGTCATCTTAATTTCCGTCTATAACACATCCTGGAATACTTGCATACCAAGTTTGACCCCAATCAGACCTTTACTTCCAGAGATAGAGGGTCTTAAAAACTACACCTTTAAAGTGACGTCACCTGACCCACGATGACGTCATCATGACGATTATCCTTGTGGCCCTCCTAAAGATGGTGGTCGAGGTGTGTACTAAGTCTCGAGTCGATTGGATTTACCAAAGTGTCAAATTCAATAGTCTGACGAAAAACGTGTACAAAACCTATAGGGAAAACTACACCTTTAATGTGACGTCACATGGCCCATGATGACGTCGTCATGACGTCATCTTAATTTTCGCCTATAACACATCCTGGAATACTTGCATACCAAGTTTGACCCCAATCAGACCTTTACTTCCAGAGATAGAGGGTCTTAAAAACTACACCTTTAAAGTGACGTCACATGACCCACGATGACGTCATCATGACGATTATCCTTGTGGCCATCCTAGAGATGGTGGTCGAGGTGTGTACTAAGTCTCGAGTCGATTGGATTTACCAAAGTGTCAAATTCAATAGTCTGACGAAAAACGTGTACAAAACCTATAGGGAAAACTGCGCCTTTAATGTGACGTCACATGACACCCGATGACGTCATCGTAATGTCATCTTAATTTTCGTCTATAAAACATCCCGGGATACTTGCATGTCAAGTTTGTCCCCAATCAGGCCTGTACTTCCAGAGATAGAGGGTCTTATAAACTGCACCTTTAATGTGACGTCAAATGACCCACGATGACGTCATCATGACGATTTTTCTTCTGGCCCCTCTGGGGATGGTGGTCGAGATGTGTCTTAAGTCTCAAGTCGATCGGATTTACCGAAGTGTCAAATTCAATATTCTGAAGAAAAACGTGTACAAATCCTATGGGGAAAAATTGCACCTTTAACGTGACGTCACGTGACCACGAATGACGTAATCGTGACAAATTTCTTCTAGGATCATCTGTGGGTGGTGGTCTAAGTGTATGCCAAGTCTCAAGTCGATCGGATTTACCAAAGTGTCAAAGTGTATTGTCCGAACAAAAAACGTGTACAAACCCTATGGGGAAAAGTCTGAAGGAGAAAAAAAAAAACTAGACATGTGTTTGTGGACAAACACAGAGCTGTTTCGGATGTCTAAGATGACTTTCATTATGTGTGTGCCAAGTCTGAAATCGATTGGATTTGCCAATTTTCCCAAGATATATAAGTTGAAAAATACGTGTACAAATCCTATGGGAAAAACTGCACCTTTAATGTGACGTCACATGACACCCGATAATGTCATCATGATGTCATCTTAATTTTCGTCTATAACACATTCTGGAATACTTGCATACCAAGTTTAGCCCCAATCAGACATGTACTTCCAGAGATAGAGGGTCCTAAAATCTGCCCCTTTAATGTGACGTCACATGACCCACGATGACGTTATCCTGACGATTTTCCCCTTGGCCCTCCTGGGTATGGTGGTCGAGGTGTGTGCTAAGTCTGAAGTCGATCGGATTTACCAAATTGTCAAATTCAATAGTCTGAAGAAAAACGTGTACAAAACCTATGGAGAAAATTGAACCTTTAATGTGACGTCACATGACACCCGATGATGTCATAATTACGTCATCTTAATTTTCGTCTATAACACATCCTCGAATATTTGCAAACCAAGTTTGACCCCAACCGGACTTGTACTTTTAGAGTTAGAGGGTCTTAAAAACTACACCTTTAATGTGACGTCACATGACCCGCGATGACGTCATATTGATTATTTTTCTCTTGGCCCTCCTAAGGATGGCGGTCGAGGTCTGTGCTAAGTCTCAAGTCGATCAAGTCTAGGAAAGTGACAAAGTCAATAGTCTGAAGAAAAACGTGTACAAACCCTATGGGGAAAAAAATTGCACCTTTAACGTCACGTCACGTGACTTTGAATGACGCAATCGTACCGAATTTCTTCAAGACCCACCTGTGGGTGGTGTTCTAAGTGTATACCAAGTTTCAAGTCGGTCGGATTCACCAAACTGTCAAATTAAATAGTCTGAAGAAAAACGTGTACAAAACCTATGGGGGAAAATTGCACCTTTAACGTGACGTCACGTGACCTTGAATGACGGAATCGCGACGAATTTCTTCTAGGACTGTCCTTGGGTGGTTGTCTAAGTGTATGCCAAGTTTCAGGTCGATCGGATTCACCAAAGTGTCAAAGTGTATTGGCAGAAAAAACGTGTACAAATCCTATGGGAAAATGTGACAAAAAAAAAAAAGAAAAAAAAAAAAAAGAAAAAAAAAAAGAAAAAAAAAAACTTTAACGAAAACAAAAGCTGTTTCGGCTGAAAGGCCGAAACAGCTAATAAAGAAAAACTAGACATGTGTTTGTGGACAAACACAGAGCTGTTTCGATTGTCTAACGTTACTTTCAATATGTATGTGTGGTGGTCTATATGTGTGCCAAGTCTGAAGTCGATTGGATTTACACAAGTGCAAAAGATAAATTAGTTGAAAAAAACGTGTACAAATCCTATGGGGAAAATTGAACCTTTAATGTGACGTCACATGATACCCGATGATGTCATCATGATGTCATCTTAATTTTCGTCTGTAACACATCCTGGAATACTTGCATACCAAGTTTGACCCCAATCGGACATGTACTTCTAGAGATAGAGGGTACTTAAAACTGAACCTTTAATGTGACGTCACATGACCCACGATGACGTCATTATTACGATTTTTCCCTTGGCCCTCCTGGTGATGGTGGTCGAGTTATGTGCTAAGTCTGAAGTCGATCAAATTCACGAAAGTGTCAAAGTCAATAGTCTAAAGAAAAACGTGTACAAACCCTATGGGGGAAAAAAAATGCACCTTTAACTTCACGTCACGTGACCTTGAATGACGCAATCGTGCCGAATTTATTTCAGAAACATCTGGGGCTGGTGTTCTAAGTGTATGCCAAGTTTCAAGTCGGTCGGATTTACCAAAGTGTCAAAGTCAATAGTCTGAAAAAAACCGTGTACAAAACCTATGGGAAAAATTTACCTTTAACATGACGTCACGTGACCTTGAATGACGTAATCGCTACGAATTTCTTCTAGGACCGTCCTTGGGTGGTTGTCTAAATGTATGCCAAGTCTCAAGTCGATCGGATTTACAAAAGTGTCAAAGTGCTATGCCAGAAAAAACGTGTACAAATCCTATGGGAAAAAGTCTGAAGAAAAAAAAGAAAAAAAAAAAAAAGAAAAAAAAAAACTTTAACGAAAACAAAAGCTGTTTCGGTGAAAAACCGAAACAGCTAAAAAAAATCTTAACCATTACAATAGCTGTTTCGGCTGAATTGCCGAAACAGCTAATAAAAACAAACAGAAGAAACACAAAGGCTTTTTCGCTGAAAGCGAAAAAGCCAAAAAGAAAAAAAAAAACTTTAACGATTACAAAAGCTGTTTCGGTGAAAAACCGAAACAGCTAAAAAAAAAAAAACCAGAACGAAAACAAAAGCTGTTTCGGTGAAAAACCGAAACAGCAAAAAAAAAAAAAAAATTTAACGAAAACAAAAGCTGTTTCGGTGAAAAACCGAAACAGCTAAAAAACTAGACATGTGTTTGTGGACAAACACAGAGCTGTTTCGAGTGTCTTACATTATTTTCAATATGTGTGTGTGGTGGTCTATGTGTGTGCCAAGTCTCAAGTCGATCAAATTTACGAAAGTGTCAAAGTCAATAGTCTAAAGAAAAACGTGTACAAAACCTATGGGGGACAAATTGAACCTTTAACGTGACGTCACGTGACCTTGAATGACGCAATCGTGCCGAATTTCTTCCAGAACCATATATGAGTGATGTTCCAAGTGTGTGCTAAGTCTCAAGTCGATCAAATTTACGAAAGTGTCGAAGTCATAGTCTAAAGAAAAACGTGTACAAAACCTATGGGGGAAAAAATTGAAACTTTAACTTGACGTTACGTGACCTTGAATGACGCAATCGTGCCGAATTTCTTCCAAGACCATCTGTGGGTGATGTTCTAAGTGTATGCCAAGTTTTAAGTCGGTCGGATGTACCAAAGTGTCAAAGTCAATAGTGTGAAGAAAAACGTGTACAAAACCTATGGGGAAAATTTAACCTTTAACGCAAAGTCACGTGACCTTGAATGGCGTAATCGCGACGAATTTCTTCTAGGACCGTCTTTGGGTGGTTGTCTAAGTATATGCCAAGTCTCAAGTCCATCGGATTTACCAAAGTGTCAAAGTGTATTGGCTGAAGAAAAAACGTGTACAAACCCTATTGAGAGGAGTCTGAAACAGAAGAAAAAAAAAAAAAAAATAGACATGTGTTTGTGGACAAACACAGAGCTGTTTCGGATGTCTAAGATGACTTTCATTATGTGTGTGCCAAGTCTGAAATCGATTGGATTTGCCAATTTTCCCAAGATATATAAGTTGAAAAATACGTGTACAAATCCTATGGGAAAAACTGCACCTTTAATGTGACGTCACATGACACCCGATGATGTCATCATGATGTCATCTTAATTTTCGTCTATAACACATTCTGGAATACTTGCATACCAAGTTTGGCCCCAATCAGACATGTACTTCCAGAGATAGAGGGTCCTAAAAGCTGCCCCTTTAATGTGACGTCACATGACCCACGATGACGTTATCCTGACGATTTTCCCCTTGGCCCTCCTGGGTATGGTGGTCGAGGTGTGTGCTAAGTCTGAAGTCGATCGGATTTACCAAATTGTCAAATTCAATAGTCTGAAGAAAAACGTGTACAAAACCTATGGAGAAAATTGAACCTTTAATGTGACGTCACATGACCCCCGATGACGTCATCATGACGATTTTCTCCTTGGCCCTCCTGGAGATGGTGGTCGAGGTGTGTGCTAAGTATCAAGTCGATCAAATTTACGAAAGTGTCAAAGTAAATAGTTTGAAGAAAAACGTGTACAAACCCTATGGGGAAAGAAATTGCACCTTTAACGTCACGTCACGTGACCTTGAATGACGCAATCGTGCCGAATTTTTTCAATGGCCATCTGTGGGTGGTGTTCTAAGTGTATGCCAAGTTTCAAGTCGGTCGGATTTACCAAAGTTTCAAAGTCAATAATCTGAAGAAAAACGTGTACAAAACCTATGGGGAAAGAAATTGCACGTTTAACGTCACGTCACGTGACCTTGAATGACGCAATCGTGCCGAATTTTTTCAATGGCCATCTGTGGGTGGTGTTCTAAGTGTATGCTAAGTCTTAAGTCGAACGGATTCATTAAAGTGTCAGAGTCAATAGTCTAAAGAAAAACGTGTACAAAACCTATGGGAAAAAAATTGAAACTTTAACGTGACGCCCCGTGACCTTGAATGACGTAATCGTGCCGAATTTTTTCTAGGGCCGTCTGTGGATGGTGGTCTACGTGTGTGCCAAGTCTCAAGTCGATTGGATTGACTAAAGTGTCAAAGGCAATAGTCTAAACAAAAACGTGTACAAAACCAATGGGAGAAAAATGTGAACCTTTAATGTGACGTCACGTGACCTTGATTGACGCAATCGTGCCATATTTATTTCAGAAACATCTGGGGGTGGTATTCTAAGTGTATGCCAAGTTTCAAGTCGCTCGGATTTACCGAAGTGCCAAAGTCAATAGTCTGAAGAAAAACGTGTACAAAACCTATGGGGAAAATTAAACCTTTAACGTGACGTCACGTGACCTTGAATGACGCAATCGAGCCAAATTTCTTCTAGGACCATCTGTGGGTGGAGGTCTAAGTGTATACCAAGTCTCAAGTCGATTGGATTTAGCAAAGTGCCAAAGTGTATTGGCAGAACAAACGTGTGTAAATCCTATGGGTAAAAACACTGAAAGTGGAAAAAAAAAAAAAAAAAACCAGAACTACGTCTGTTCGAGGAACAGAACATAGGGCTTTTTCGCATTCGCAATTTTTTAGATTAAATTTTTCAAAAATTGAACTTTTATACCATCAAAACAATTTAAAATTATTGGAAACGAATTTAGTTTAATTTAAACAGATTAAAATGAATTCAAACTGATTAAAACGATGACGTCACACGTTTGTGAACTATTTGTGAAACTATTCATCACCTAACAATACAAACATATGTGTTATGTTAGCACGTTCCGTTGCTGAGATATGGCTTAAAGGTCTTAAAACGTAATAATTCAAATATAATTGTAATATGACGTAACATTTGTCAACATGCCGCTAGAGGGCGCTATAACATTTTAAGAAGTCACCGTTAACTTGTTTGTTACTTACAACCTAGCCAGCGCCTAACATGGTTGAAAGTAAGTTCACATCGTTTTCCACTTTTAAATTATAATGCACTTCCGGTTTTGACCGGAAGGAAGGGTCAGTTTTGTTTGCATGTAATACAAATTATGAAGACCATGGATTAATCTATCAATTCCCTCAAAAATCTAAGTCAGATCTCTTACAGTTGATTTTATATTGATTTTCAAAGATTAAATCTACAAATATTTGGTTGCTTGTAATCTGGCATTTGATGACGTCATCGTGACGTAGTTAACAGAAAGCTCGAGAGCTGTCTTTACTTTGCTATCTGATGCGAAAATCTGGATTATATCTATAGCGGTTGATTTTTAAGCGATTGTTTAAGGTTTAAAGGGTTTTTCATTGTAACTTCCGGTTTGGTGACGTCATAAATATTTCTCCTTCCCAATATGGTCTAAGCATAAAGCTGATTATATACACCGATTATAAAGTGGTTTCAGCAAACTTCGCCACACACATCAACAGATTATTCATTTTAACCATTTCTCAACCTGCCGCTAGAGGGCGCTATAACATATTATGACGTCGCCTGATTTTTTTGGAAAAAGTTTATTGTAGCCAGACACTAACATCGTTGAAAGTAAGTTCATATCATTTTTCACTTTCAAATTATGAGGCACTTCCGGTTTGGACCGGAAGGAAGGGTCACGTGATTTCACGCACGGGAGATAAAATGAAGATCCTGGATTATTCGATTAATTGCCACAAAATTCAAGTTTCGGTCTTTTGCGGTTGATGTTTTATTGATTTTCCAAGATTAAATCAATTGCACCTTTAAGATAAGGTCACGTGGGCCTGATGACGTCTTCCTCGTGGTGTCTGTCGGCGAGACTGGAGTTCACTATTGGGTCTTCACCTGGGTCGAGTTTTTGGAAATACGACTTTGTTTTTCCGTTAAAAGTGCTTTGAATTGTGCAAGCAACGTTTACAAAGTCTACGGGGTTGGATTCTGCGTAGCCGAAAGCGTGTTTACCTACCTGTCGTACGCGGCGCCCTTCCGCATGGGCAACTTGATGACGTCATCCTGTTTCACAGGTTGGCGGCTAGTGTCCTCTTGGGTGAGCGTACATGTGCTTGCACGAACGATGTCAGTGGTGATATCGGAAGGAAGGGTCACGTGATTTCACGCACATGAGATGAAATGAAGATCCTTAATTATTCTATCTATTGCCACAAAAATCAAGTTTAGATCTTTTGCGGTTGATTTGTTATTGATTTTCAAAGATTAAATCAATTGCACCTTTAAGATGACGTCACGTGATCCCTGATGACGTCACCATGACGTATGTTTGCTAGGCACGAGCTTACTATGGGGTCTTCACTTGGGTTAAGTTTTATGGAAATATGACTTTGTTTTCTGGTAAAAGTACTTGTGCAAAAAAACGTGTACAAAGTCTATGGAGTTTAGGTTACTAAAAGAAAAAAAAAAGAAAAACTAGAACTACGTCTGTTCGAGGAACAGAACATAGGGCTTTTTCGCAATCGCAATTTTTTAGATTAAATTTTTCAAAAATTGAACTTTTATACCATCAAAACAATTTAAAATCATTGAAAACGAATTTAAGTTAATTTAAACAGATTAAAATGAATTCAAACTGATTAAAACGATGACGTCACACGTTTGTGAACCTTTTGTGCAACTATCCATCACCTAACAATACAAACAGATGTGTTATGTTAGCACGTTCCGTTGCTGAGATATGGCTTAAAGGTCTTAAAACGTAATAATTTAAATATAATCGTAATATGATGTAACATTTGTCAACATGCCGCTAGAGGGCGCTATAACATTTTATGAAGTCACCATTAACTTTCTTGTTACTTACAACCTAGCCAGCGCCTAACATCGTTGAAAGTAAGTTCACATCGTTTTCCATTTTTAAATTATAAGGCACTTTCGGTTTGGACCGGAAGGAAGGGTCGGGTCTTTTTGCATCCAATACAAATTATGAAGACCATGGATTAGTCTATCAATTCCCTTAAAAATCTAAATCAGATCTCTTACAGTTGATTTTATATTGAATTTCAAAGATTATATATAGAAATATTGGGTTGATTGTAATTTGACACTTGATGACGTCATCGTGACGTAATTAACAGAAAGCTCGAGAGCTGTCTTAACTTTGCTATTTGAAGCAAAAATCTGGATTATAACTATCCCGGTTGATTTTTAAGCAATTTTTAAAGGTTTAAAGGATTTTTCATTGTAACTTCCGGTTTGGTGACGTCATAAATATTTCCCCTTCCCAATATGGTCTTAGCATCAAGCTGATTATATACATTGGTTATAAAGTTATTTCAGCAAACTTCGCTACACACATCAACCGAATGATCATTTCAACCATTTTTCAACCTGCCGCTAGAGGGCGCTATAACATGTTATGACGTCGCCGGTATTTTTTTTGAAAAATACAATCTAGCCAGACACTAACATCGTTGAAAGTAAGTTCATATCATTTATCACTTTTAAATTATAAGGCACTTCCGGTTTGGACCGGAAGGAAGGGTCACGTGATTTCACGCACACGAGATAAAATTAAGATCCTGGATTATTCTATCTATTGCCACAAAAATTTAGTTTCGGTCTTTTGCGGTTGATTTGTTATTGAATTTCAAAGATTAAATCAATTACACCTTTAAGATGACGTCACGTGACCCCTGATGACGTCACCATGACGTATTTCTGGGAGACACGAGTTCACTATAGGGTCTTCACCTGGGTTAAGTTTTATGGAAATACGACTTTGTTTTCTGGTAAAAGTACTTGTGCAAAAAAACGTGTACAAAGTCTATGGGGTTTAGGTTACTAAAAGAAAAAAAAAGAAGAAAAAAAAGAAAAAAAAAAAAAAGAACAAAAACAAAGGCTTTTTCGCATTTGCGAAAAAGCCAAAAAAATCAGAACAAAAACAAAGGCTTTTTCGCAAATTGCGAAAAAGCCAAAAAAAAAAAAAAAAAACTAGACATGTGTTTGTGGACAAACACAGAGCTGTTTCGAGTGTCTAAAATTACTTTCAATATGTGTGTGGTGGTCTTTTGTGTGTGCCAAGTCTCAAGTCGATCAGATTTACTAAAGTGTCAAAGGCAATAGTCTAAAGAAAAACGTGTACAAAACCTATGGGAAAAAATATAAACTTTAACGTCACGCCGCGTGACCTTGAATGACGTAATCGTGCCGAATTTCTTCTAGGGCCGTATGTTGATGGTGGTCTAAGTGTGTGCCAAGTCTCAAGTCGATCAGATTTACTAAAGTGTCAAAGTCAATAGTCTAAAGAAAAACGTGTACAAAACCAATGGGAGAAAAATGTGAACCTTTAATGTGACGTCACGTGACCTTGAATAACGTAATCGTGTCGAATTTCTTTCAGAAACATCTGGGGGTGGTGTTCTAAGTGTATGCCAAGTTTCAAGTCGGTCGGATTTACCGAAGTGCCAAAGTCAATAGTCTGAAGAAAAACGTGTACAAAACCTATGGGGAAAATTTAACCTTTAACGTGACGTCACGTGACCTTGAATGACGCAATCGAGCCAAATTTCTTCTAGGACCATCTGTGGATGGATGTCTAAGTGTATACCAAGTCTCAAGTCGATTGGGTTTACCAAAGTGCCAAAGTGTATTGGCAGAACAAACGTGTGTAAATCCTATGGGTAAAAACACTGAAAGTGGAAAAAAAAAAAAAAAAAAAAAAAAAAAAAAAACTAGACATGTGTTTGTGGACAAACACAGAGCTGTTTCGAGTGTCTAAAATTACTTTCAATATGTGTGTGGTGGTCTTTTGTGTGTGCCAAGTCTCAAGTCGATCAGATTTACTAAAGTGTCAAAGGCAATAGTCTAAAGAAAAACGTGTACAAAACCTATGGGAAAAAAATAGAAACTTTAACGTGACGCCCCGTGACCTTGAATGACGTAATCGTGCCGAAGTTCTTCTAGGGCCGTCTGTGGATGGTGGTCTAAGTGTGTGCCAAGTCTCAAGTCGATCGGATTTACTAAAGTGTCAAAGTCAATAGTCTAAACAAAAACGTGTACAAAACCAATGGGAGAAAAATGTGAACCTTTAATGTGACGTCACGTGACCTTGATTGACGCAATCGTGCCATATTTATTTCAGAAACATCTGGGGGTGGTGTTCTAAGTGTATGCGAAGTTTCAAGTCGGTCGGATGTACCCAAGTGCAAAAGTCAATAGTCTGAAGAAAAACGTGTACAAAACCTATGGGAAAAATTTCACCTTTAACGTGACGTCACGTGACCTTGAATGACGCAATCGAGCCAAATTTCTTCTAGGACCATCTGTGGGTGGAGGTCTAAGTGTATACCAAGTCTCAAGTCGATTGGAATCACCAAAGTGCCAAAGTGTATTGGCATAACAAACGTGTGTAAATCCTATGGGTAAAAACACTGAAAGTTGAAAGAAAAAAAAAGGAAAACTAGAAATATGTCTGTTCTATGAACAGAGCATATGGCTTTTTCGCATTTTTTTTCATTGTTCATTACATTTATGATTCTGTTCATTTAGTTTCCATTGTATACAAAATAAATTTTGGAAAAAAAAGTAATTGATCATACCTCTCGCGGTTGATATTCAGGCACTTCCGGTTTAGACCGGAAGGAAGGGTCAAATTATTTTGCATGGTATACGAAATATGAAGACCATGGATTATTCTATCAATTACTGTAAAGATCAAAATCGGATCTCTTACAGTTGATTTTATATTGATTTTTGAAGATTAAATCCAGTAATCATTGGTTTCTTGTAATTTGATACTGGATGACGTCATCGTGACGTCATTAACAGAACGCTCAAGAGCTGTCTTAACTTTGTTATTTGAAGCAAAAATCGGGATTATATCTATCGCGCCAACTTATTCCTAACAAGAAGCGGTTTATAAATACCAGTTATAAAGCGATTTGAGCAAACTTTGCCACATACATCAACTGATTATTCCTTTAAAACATTTTGCAACCTGCCACTAGAGGGCGCTATAACAATTTATGACGTCACCGGTAACTTCTGTGTGAGTGCAGCCTAGCCAGAGACTATCATCGTTGAAAGTAAGTTCATATCATTTTGAACTTTCAAATTATAAGGCACTTCCGGTTTGGACCGGAAGAAAGGGTCAAGTCATTTTGCATGTAATACGAAATATAAAGACCCTGGATTGTTCTATCAATTTCCGTTAAAATCTAAATCAGATCTGTTACAGTTGATTTTATATTGATTTTCAAAGATTAAATCTACAAATCATTAGTTGCTTGTGATCTGATACTTGATGACGTCATTGTGACCTCATTAACATAAAGCTCGAGAGCTGTCTGAACTTGTCTATTTAAAGCAAAAAAAGAATTATATCTATCGCGGTTGATTTTTCAGCAATTATTTAAGGTTGAAAGGTCTTTTCATTGTAACTTCCGGTCTAGTGACGTCATATTTAATTCTCTCCGCCAACTTGTTCCTAACATGAAGACGATTATATACACCAGATATATATAGTTTTATTTGTTCGATTGACTTCAATCGATGGCATCTGTTCCTTTCACTATACATCTGCCAGGGGTATGTTAGGAATTCTTTGTTCAAAATCACTCGGCCAAGCAAGCATTCAGCGTTAGGCCCTTTATAAGCGAGCTACACCACGCCCTGTGCACTTTCAGGCCTATGTCTCGCTGCTGAACACTGCCTTAAGATCCTATACAATAGCTCACGTTAGGTTCCAGTATGGATAGTCCGCGAGGAGACAAAAGTGAAGCCGACATAAAGACTGATCTGTTATTCAATAAATTTCAAATATACTTCGATAAAAAATTCGAAAAGCTCTCGGATAGAAAACCCGCCGCGGACCCTAATATTAGAGAGCTACGTAATAAGTTAGAGGCTCAAGAGCTTACGAGACCAGGGAACGTAGCCCAATTTCTTTTTTGCGGAGAGCTTCAAATTGTAATCGACAAGATTAAGACCGCCGTTCTCCAGTCCGGTAACACTGACACCGCGATCTCGGCCATCCAACAAGCGGAGGATCTACTTGCGGACCGAAAACAAAAAATTAAAATCGCCGATACAAGCAGGGCTGGGTGGATGACCGTCCAACAGCTGGAAAAGGGTGACAAGAAGAACCAGTCTTCGGAGCAGCTGAAGAAGGTTCAACTGGCCGAAGAAGCTGCCTGCAAGGAGCTTGAAGCGAGAAAGAAGCTTAAAAGATCATCCACTGATAGACAACATGCGTCTGATTTCAAGACTCCTCCTGACCGTTCTCTTTTTCGAGGTAAATACGTCTACCCCGAGGGATCTTTGTCAAATTTCAGGAGCAGCTGACACTAGGTACACTCCCATGCTGTACAATAAAACATCAGAATTTACCCACTGTATCCTGTGTAGTTTTCTTGAAGTATTGAGTTAGAATGAAACTGTTTTTCATGCGGATGAGCGAAGCGAAGGAGCATGAAAAAAGTGATTTGAGCACACATATCAACTGATTATTCATTTTAACAGTTTTCAACCTGCCGCTGTAACATGTTATGACGTCACCTGTATTTTTTGTGAAAAGCACTACTAGCCAGAGACTAACATCGTTGAAACTAAGTTCACATTATGGTCCACTTTCAAATTATAAGCCACTTCCGGTTTCGACCCAAAGGAAGGGTCACGGGATTTACGCACATGAGATAAAATGAAGATCCTGGATTTAATATTATATCAATTCCCACAAACTTTAAGCTCCGATCATACGCGGTTGATTTTGTATTAATTTTCAAACATTAAATCTATTGCGCGTTTAAGACGAGTCACGTGACCCATGATGACGTCATCACGACGCCTGTCCACAAGGTACGAGTGCACTATAGAGTATTTACGGAGGTTAAGTTTGATGAGAATACCAATTTGTGTTCTGTTAAAAGTACTTGTGCAAAAGTTCGCGTACATCTATTATATGGTATAATTCACGTGTAGTTTTGCGTTGCCGAAGGAACGTTTACCTACCTGCCGTAAGCGGCGCCCTTCCTCATGGCCTATGTTGATGACTCTCGTGTTTCACATGTCACCGTACAAATGGATACCACTGTCCCGCCTTCCCTTCTCTATTGTACAATGTATGGAGCGTACTGACATCGTATGTACACGTACGCTCAATACAATGTACACGTATACTTGCGCCTTGCAATCAAGGACATAAAACATGAAATTTCAAGGGTGTCCCAGGGTATGTCCAAGTTCGCCTTTTGCTACAAAACACAGGGAAGTTTGAGAAGTACTTTTACATTAACCTTTAGAGCAAAAAACAAGATTATATCTGTCAGGGTTAATTTTTTATGAATTTTTAAAGGAAAAGAGGTATTTTCATTATAACTTCCGGTCTGGTGACGTCATATTTTTTTCTTTCCGTCAACCTGTTCCTATTATGAAGCTGATTATATACATCAGTTATAAAGTGATTTGAACAAACTTCGCCACACACATCAACTGATTATTCATTTTAAACATTTTTCAACCTGCCGCTAGAGGGCGCTAAAACGATGTATGATGTCACCGGTCACTTTTTTGGAGAGCGCAGCCCCGCTAGAGACTAACATCGTTGAAAGTAAGTTCAAATCATTTTCCACTTTCAAATTATAAGTCACTTCCGGTTTGGACCGGAAGGAAGGGTCACGTGATTTTACGCACACGAGATAAAATGAAGATCCTTAATTATTCTATCGATTCCCACAAACATTATTGCCAAGAACAAGAAGAAGAAGAAGAAGAAGAAGAAACTAGAGATATGTCTGTTCTATGAACAGAGCATATGGCTTTTTCGCAATTTTTGTCATTGTTCATTATATTTATGATTTTATTTGTTAAATTTCCTTAGCATTCTATTTTCAAAAATGAAAATTGAAAAACATTCATTGGATTAAATCTCGCGGTTTATTTTAGGCAATGTTTAAACGTTTAAAGGTCTTTTCATTGTAACTTCCGGTCTAGTGACGTCATATTTGTTTCTCATTGCCAACTTGTTCCTAACAAGATGCTGATTATAAATACCAGTTATAAAGCGATTTGAGCAAACTTCGCCATACACATCAACTGATTATTCATTTTAAACATTTTTCAAACTGCCACTAGAGGGCGCCATAACAATTTATGACGTCGCCGGTAACTTTTGTGTAGAGAGCAGCCTAGCCAGAGACTATCATCGTTGAAAGTAAGTTTATATCATTTTCAACTTTCAAATTATAAGGTACTTCCGGTTTGGACCGGAAGGAAGGGTCAAGTCATTTTGCATGTAATACGAAATATTAAGACCCTAGATTATTCTATCAATTCCCGTTAAAATCTAAATCAAATCTCTTACAGTTGATTTTATATTGATTTTTAAAGATTAAATCTAGAAATCATTAGTTGCTTGTAATCTGATACTTGATGACGTCATCGTGACGTCATTAACATAAAGCTCGAGAGCTGTCAGAACTTGTCTATTTAAAGCAAAAAAAAGAATTATATCTATCGCGGTTGAATTTTCAGCAATTATTTAAGGTTTAAAGTTCTTTTCATTGTAACTTCCGGTCTAGTGACGTCATATTTTTTTCTTTCCGCCAACTTGTTCCTAACATGAAGCTGATTATATACATCAGATATAAAGTGATTTGGGCAAACTTCGCCACACACATCAACTAATTATTCATTTTTAACAGTTTTCAACCTGCCGCTAGAGGGCGCCATAACAATTTATGACGTCACCGTTAACTTGTTTGTAGAGCGCAGCCTAGCTAGAGACTAACATCGTTGAAAGTAAGTTCGAATCATTTTCCACTTTCAAATTATAAGCCACTTCCGGTTTGGACCGGAAGGAAGGGTCATGTGATTGTACGCACACGAGATAAAATGAAGATCCTTAATTATTCTATCGATTCCAACAAACTTCAAGTTACGGTCTTTTGCGGTTGATTTTGTATTGATTTTCAAAGATTAAATTATTAAAACTTTAAGATGACGTCACGTGTCACGTGATGACGTCATGATGACATCCGAGTTTTAGGCACTAGCTCAGTATGAGTTCTGACTCTGTGCAAAGTTTCATTGACATTGAAGTCTGTTTAATGACAAAAGTGACCTCCAGAATGAAACGTGTACAAAGTCTATGCGATGGATGGCCGAATAACAAGAAGAAGAAGAACTAGACATGTGTTTGTGGACAAACACAGAGCTGTTTCGGATGTCTAAAATGTCTTTCATTATGTGTGTGTGGTGGTCTAAGTGTGTGCCAAGTCTAAAGTCGATCGGATTTACCAAAGTGCCAAAGATATATTGGTTGAACAAAAACGTGTACAAATCCTATGGGAAAAACTGAACCTTTAATGTGATGTAACATGACACCCGGCGATGTCATCATGACGTCATCTTAATTTTCGTCTATAACACATCCTCGAATACTTGCAAACCAAGTTTAACCCCAACCGGACTTGTACTTTCAGAGTTAGAGGGTCTTAAAAACTACACCTTTAATGTGACGTCACATGACCCGCGATGACGTCCTCTTGATATTTTTTTTCTTGGCCCTCCTCAGGATGGTGGTCGAGGTCTGTGCTAAGTCTCAAGTCGATCGAATTTACAGAAGTGTAAAATTCAATATTTTGAAGAAAAACGTGTACAAAACCTATGGAGAAAATTGAACCTTTAATGTGACGTCACATGACACCCGATAATGTCATAATTACGTTATCTTAATTTTCGTCTATAACACACCCTCGAATACTTGCAAACCAAGTTTGACCCCAACCGGACTTGTACTTTAAGAGTTAGAGGGTCTTAAAAACTACACCTTTAATGTGACGTCACATGACCCGCGATGACGTCATCTTGATTATTTTTTTCTTGGCCCTTCTAAGGATGGTGGTCGAGGTTTGTGCTAAGTCTCAAGTCGATCGAATTTACAGAAGTGTCAAAGTCAATAGTCTGAAGAAAAACGTGTACAAACCCTATGGGGAAATAAATTACACCTTTAACGTCACGTCATGTGACCTTGAATGACGCAATCGTGCCAAATTTCGTCCAGGACTATCTGTGAGTGGTGTTCTAAGTGTATGCTAAGTCTCAAGTCGATCGAATTCATTAAAGTGTCAAAGTCAACAGTTTGAAGAAAAACGTGTACAAAACCTATGGGGAAAATGTTACCTTTAACATGACGTCACGTGACCTTGAATGACGGAATCGCGACGAATTTCTTCTAGGACCGTCCTTGGGTGGTTGTCTAAATGTATGCCAAGTCTCAGGTCGATCGGATTTACCAAAGTGTCAAAGTGTATTGGCAGAAAAAACGTGTACAAATCCTATGGGAAAAAGTGACAAAAAAAAAAAAAAAAAAAAAAAAAAGAAAACTAGACATGTGTTTGTGGACAAACACAGAGCTGTTTCGAGTGTCTTTCAATATGTGTGTGATGGTCTTTTGTGTGTCGATCAGATTTACTAAAGTCTCAAGTCGATCAGATTTACTAAAGTGTCAAAGTCAATAGTCTAAAGAAAAACGTGTACAAAACCTATGTGGGAAAATTTAACCTTTAACGTGACACCCCGTGACCTTGAATGACGTAATCGTGCCAAATTTCTCCTACGACCGTCTGTGGATGGTGGTCTATGTGTGTGCCAAGTCTCAAGTCGATCGGATTTACTAAGTGTCAAAGTCAAGAGTCTAAAGAAAAACGTGTACAAAACCTATGGGAGAAAAATGTGAACCTTTAATGTGACGTCACATGACACCCGATGATATCATCACAATGTCATCTTAATTTTCGTCTATAACACATCCCGGAATACCCGAATACCAAGTTTGACCCTAATTGGACTTGTACTTCCAGAGATAGAGGGTCTTAAAAACTACACCTTTAATGTGACGTCACATGACCCACAATGATGTCATCATGACGTCACCCTGATTTTCGTCTATAACACATCCTGGAATACTTGCAAACCAAGTTTGACCCCAACCGGACTTGTACTTTAAGAGTTAGAGGGTCTTAAAAACTACACCTTTAATGTGACGTCACATGACCCACGATGACGTCATCGTGACGATTTTTCCCTTGGCCCTCCTGGGGATGGTGGTTGAGGTGTGTGCTAAGTCTGAAGTCGATACAATTTACGAAAATTTCAAAGTTAATATTCTGAAGAAAAACGTGTACAAAACCTATGGGGGAATAATTTTCACATTTAACGTGACGTCACGTGACCTTGAAAGACGCAATCGTGCCGAATTTCTTCCAATATCATTTGTGGGTGGTGTTCTAAGTGTATGCCAAGTCTCAAGTCGGTCGGATTTACCGAAGTGCCAAAGTCAATAGTCTGAATAAAAACGTGTACAAAACCAATGGGAGAAAAATGTGAACCTTTAATGTGACGTCACGTGACCTTGAATGACGCAATCGTGCCGAATGTCTTTCAGAAACATCTGGGGGTGGTGTTCTAAGTGTATACCAAGTTTCAAGTCGGTCGGATTTACCGAAGTGCCAAAGTCAATAGTCTGAAGAAAAACGTGTACAAAACCTATGGGGAAAATTAAACCTTTAACGTGACGTCACGTGACCTTGAATTACGCAATCGAGCCAAATTTCTTCTAGGACCATCTGTGGGTGGAGGTCTAAGTGTATACCAAGTCTCAAGTCGATTGGATTTACCAAAGTGCCAAAGTGTATTGGCAGAACAAACGTGTGTAAATCCAATGGGTAAAAACACTGAAAGTGGAAAAAAAAAAAAAAAAAAAGAAAAAAAAAAACTTTAACGAAAACAAAAGCTGTTTCGGTGAAAAACCGAAACAGCTAAAAAAAAAAAAGAAACTAGACATGTGTTTGTGGACAAACACAGAGCTGTTTCGGATGTCTAAGATAACTTTCATTATGTGTGTGCCAAGTCTAAAATCGATTGGATTTGTCAATTTTCCCAAGATATATAAGTTGAAAAATACGTGTACAAATCCTATGGGAAAAACTGCACCTTTAATGTGACGTCACATGACACCCGATGATGTCATCATGATGTCATCTTAATTTTCGTCTATTACACATTCTGGAATACTTGCATACCAAGTTTGGCCCCAATCAGACATGTACTTCAAGAGATAGAGGGTCCTAAAATCTGCCCCTTTAATGTGACGTCATATGACCCACGATGACGTCATCCTGACGATTTGCCCCTTGGCCCTCCTGGGTATGGTAGTCGAGGTGTGTGCCAAGTCCGAAGTCGATCGGATTTACCAAATTGTCAAATTCAATAGTCTGAAGAAAAACGTGTACAAAACCTATGGAGAAAATTGAACCTTTAATGTGACGTCACATGACACCCGATGATGTCATAATTACGTCATCCTATTTTTTGTCTATAACACATCCTCGAATACTTGCAAACCAAGTTTGACCCCAATCGGACATGTACTTTCAGAGTTAGAGGGTCTTAACAACTACACCTTTAATGTGACGTCACATGACCCGCGATGACGTCATCTTGATTATTTTTCTCTTGGCCCTCCTGGAGATTGTGGTCGAGGTGTGTGCTAAGTTTCAAGTCAATCAGATTGACGAAAGTGTCAAATTCAATAGTCTGAAGAAAAACGTGTACAAAACCTATGGGGGAAAATTGAAGCTTTAACGTGACGTCACGTGACCAGGAATTACGTAATCGCGACGAATTTGTTTTAGGATCATCCTTGGGTGATGGTTCAACTGTGTGCCAAATCTCAAGTTCATCGAATTTTTCAAAGTGCCAAAGTGTATTGGTAGAAGAAAAAACGTGCACAAACTCTATGGAAAAGTGTCTGAAGAATAAAAAAATAAAACTAGACATGTGTTTGTGGACAAACACAGAGCTGTTTCGGATGTCTAAAATGACTTTCAATATGTGGGTGGTGGTCCAGTGTGTATCAAGTCTGAAATCGATCGGATTTACCAAAGTGCCAAATATATTGCTTGAAAAAAACGTGTAAAAATGCTATTAAAAAAACTGAACCTTTGATGTGACGTCACATGACCCACGATGACGTCATCATCACGAGTTTTCTCTTGGCCCTCCTGGGGATGGTGGTCGAAGTGTGTGCTAGGTCTCAAGTCGATCAAATTTACGAAAGTGTCAAAGTCAATAGTCAAAAGAAAAACGTGTACAAAACCTATGGGTGGAAAATTGAACCTTTAACGTCATGTCACGTGACCTTGAATTACGCAATCGTGCCAAATTTCCTCCAGAACCATCTGTGGGTGGTGTTCTAAGTGTATGCTAAGTCTGGAGTCAAGTGTATTTACCAAAGTGTCAAAATCAATAGTCTGAAGGAAAACGTGCACAAAACCTATGGGGAAAACTACACCTTTAATGTGACGTCACATGACACTTGATGACGTCATCATGACGTCAACTTAATTTTCGTCTATAACACATCCCGGAATACCTGAATACCAAGTTTGACCCTAATTGGACTTGTACTTCCAGAGATATAGAGTCTTAAAAACTACACCTTTAATGTGACGTCACATGACCCACGATGACGTCATTATGACGATTTTTTCCTTGGCCCTCCTGGGGATGCTGGTCGAGATGTGTGCTAAGTCTCGAGTCAATCAAATGTACGAAAGTGTCAAAGTCAATAGTCTGAAGACAAACGTGTACAAACCCTATATGGAAATAAATTACACCTTTAACGTCACGTCACGTGACCTTGAATGACGCAATCGTGCCGAATTTCGTCCAGGACTATCTGTGAGTGGTGTTCTAAGTGTATGCTAAGTCTCAAGTCGATCGAATTCATTAAAGTGTCAAAGTCAACAGTTTGAAGAAAAACGTGTACAAAACCTATGGGGAAAATGTTACCTTTAACATGACGTCACGTGACCTTGAATGACGGAATCGCGACGAATTTCTTCTAGGACCGTCCTTGGGTGGTTGTCTAAATGTATGCCAAGTCTCAAGTCGATCTGATTTACCAAAGTGTCAAAGTGTATTGGCAGAAAAAACGTGTACAAATCCTATGGGAAAAAATGACAAAAAAAAAAAAAAAAAAAAAAAAAAAAAAACTAGACATGTGTTTGTGGACAAACACAGAGCTGTTTCGAGTGTCTTACATTACTTTCAATATGTGTGTGTGGTGGTCTATGTGTGTGCCAAGTCTCAAGTCGATCAAATTTACGGAAGTGTCAAAGTCAACAGTCTAAAGAAAAACGTGTACAAAACCTATGGGGGAAAATTGAATCTTTAACGTGACGCTCCGTGACCTTGAATGACGTAATCGTGCCGATTTTTTTCTAGGACCGTCTGTGGATGGTGGTCTAAGTGTGTGCTAAGTCTTAAGTCGATCGGATTTACTAAAGTGTCAAAGTCAATAGTCTAAAGAAAAACGTGTACAAAACCAATGGGAGAAAAATGTGCACCTTTAACGTGACGTCACTTGACGTTCAATGACGTAATCGTGCCAAATTTCTCCAACGACTGTCTGTGGATAGTGGTCTATGTATGTGCCAAGTCTCAAGTCGATCGGATTTACTAAGTGTCAAGGTCAATAGTCTAAAGAAAAACGTGTACAAAACCTACGGGGGACAAATTAAACCTTTAACTTGACGTCACGTGACCTTGAATAACGCAATCGTGCTGAATTTCTTTCAGAAACATCTGGGGGTGGTGTTCTAAGGGCATGCCAAGTTTCAAGTCGGTCGGATTTATCGAAGTTTCAAATTCAATAGTCTGAAGAAAAACGTGTACAAAACCTATGGGGAAAATTTCACCTTTAACGCGAAGTCACGTGACCTTGAATGACGTAATCGCGACGAATTTCTTCTAGGACCGTCCTTGGGTGGTTGTCTAAGTGTATGCCAAGTCTCAAGTCGATCGGATTTCCCAAAGTGTCAAAGTGTATTGTCTGAACAAACGTGTACAAATCCTATGAAGAACAAAAGGCAAAGAAAAAAAAAAAAAAAAAAAACCAGAACGAAAACAAAAGCTGTTTCGGTGAAAAACCGAAACAGCTAAAAAAAAAAGAAAAAAAAAAAAAAGAAAAAAAAAAAATTTAACGAAAACAAAAGCTGTTTCGGCTGAAAGGCCGAAACAGCTAACTAGAAATGTGTTTGTGGACAAACACAGAGCTGTTTCGCATGTCTAAAATGACTTTCAATATTTGGGTGGTGGTCTAAGTGTCTGCCAAGTCTAAAGTCGATCGAATTTAGTGCCAAAGATATATTGGTTGAAAAAAACGTGTACAAATCCTATGGGCAAAATTAAACCTTTAATGTGACGTCACATGACACCCGATGATGCCATCATGATGTCATCTTAATTTACGTCTATAGCACATTCTGGAATACTTGCATACCAAGTTTGGCCCCAATCAGACATGTACTTCCAGAGATAGAGGGTCCTAAAATCTGCCCCTTTAATGTGACGTCACATGACCCACGATGACGTTATCCTGACGATTTTCCCCTTGGCCCTCCTGGGTTTGATGGTCGAGGTGTGTGCTAAGTCTGAAGTCGATCGGATTTACCAAATTGTCAAATTCAATATTTTGAAGAAAAACGTGTACAAAACCTATGGAGAAAATTGAACCTTTAATGTGACGTCACATGACACCCGATGATGTCATAATTACGTCATCTTAATTTTCGTCTATAACACATCCTCGAATACTTGCAAACCAAGTTTGACCCCAACCGGACTTGTACTTTCAGAGTTAGAGGGTCTTAAAAACTACACCTTTAATGTGACGTCACATGACCCGCGATGACGCCATCTTGATTATTTTTTTCTTGGCCCTCCTAAGGATGGTGGTCGAGGTCTGTGCTAAGTCTCAAGTCGATCGAATTTACAGAAGTGTCAAATTCAATATTTTGAAGAAAAACGTGTACAAAACCTATGGAGAAAATTGAACCTTTAATGTGACGTCACATGACACCCGATGATGTCATAATTACGTCATCTTAATTTTCGTCTATAACACATCCTCGAATACTTGCAAACCAAGTTTGACCCCAACCGGACTTGTACTTTCAGAGTTAGAGGGTCTTAAAAACTACACCTTTAATGTGACGTCACATGACCCGCGATGACGTCATCTTGATTATTTTTTTCTTGGCCCTCCTAAGGATGGTGGTCGAGGTCTGTGCTAAGTCTCAAGTCGATCGAATTTACAGAAGTGTCGAATTCAATAGTCTGAAGAAAAACGTGTACAAATCCTATGGGAAAAAATTGCACCTTTAACGTGACGTCACGTGACCACGAATGACGTAATCGCGACGAATTTCTTCTAGGACCGTCCTTGGGTGGTTATCTAAATGTATGCCAAGTCTCAAGTCGATCAGATTTACCAAAGTGCCAAAGTGTATTGGCTGAAGAAAAAACGTGTACAAACCCTATTGAGAGGAGTCTGAAACAGAAGAAAAAAAACAAAAAACTAGACATGTGTTTGTGGACAAACACAGAGCTGTTTCGGATGTCTAAAATGACTTTCATTATGTGTGTGCCAAGTCTGAAATCGATTGGATTTGCCAATTTTCCCAAGATATATAAGTTGAAAAATACGTGTACAAATCCTATGGAAAAAAACTGCACCTTTAATATGACGTCACATGACACCCGATGATGTCATCATGATGTCATCTTAATTTTTGTCTATAACACATTCTGGAATACTTGCATACCAAGTTTGGCCCCAATCAGACATCTACTTCCAGAGATAGAGGGTCCTAAAATCTGCCCCTTTAATGTGACGTCACATGACCCACGATGACGTTATCCTGACGATTTTCCACTTGGCCCTCCTGGGTATGGTGGTCGAGGTGTGTGCTAAGTCTGAAGTCGATCGGATTTACCAAATTGTCAAATTCAATAGTCTGAAGAAAAACGTGTACAAAACCTATGGAGAAAATTGAACCTTTAATGTGACGTCACATGACACCCGATGATGTCATAATTACGTCATCTTAATTTTCGTCTATAACACATCCTCGAATACTTGCAAACCAAGTTTGACCCCAACCGGACTTGTACTTTCAGAGTTAGAGGGTCCTAAAAACTGCCCCTTTAATGTGACGTTACATGACCCCCCGATGACGTCATCATGACGATTTTCCCCTTGGCCCTCCTGGAGTTGATGGTCGAGGTGTGTGCTAAGTCTCAAGTCGATCAAATTTACAAAAGTGTCAAAGTCAATAGTCTGAAGAAAAACGTGTAGAAACCTTATGGGGAAAGAAATTGCACCTTTAACGTTACGTCACGTGACCTCGAAAGACGCAATCGTGCCAAATTTCTTTCAGGGACTTCTGGGAGTGGGGTTCTAAGTGTATGCCAAGTTTCAAGTCGGTCGGATTTACCAAAGTGTCAAAGTCAATAGTCTGAAGAAAAACGTGTACAAAACCTATGGGGAAAAAATTTACCTTTAACATGACGTCACATGACCTTGAAAGACGTAATCGCGACGAATTTCTTCTAGGACCGTCCTTGGGTGGTTGTCTAAATGTATACCAAGTCTCAAGTCGATCGGATTTACCAAAGTGTCAAATTGCTATGCCAGAAAAAAATGACAAAAAAGAAAAAAAAAAAGAAAAAAAAAAAGAAACTAGACATGTGTTTGTGGACAAACACAGAGCTGTTTCGATTGCTAACGTTACTTTCATGTGTGTGTGGTGGTCTATGTGTGTGCCAAGTCTGAAGTTGATTGGATTTACACAAGTGCCAAATATATATTAGTTGAAAAAACGTGTACAAATCCTATGGGGAAACAAAATTGACCTTTAATGTGACGTCACATGATACCCGATGATGTCATCATGATGTCATCTTAATTTTCGTCTGTAACACATCCTGGAATACTTGCATACCAAGTTTGACCCCAATCGGACATGTACTTCTAGAGTTATAGGGTCTTAAAAACTAAACCTTTAATGTGACGTCACATGACCCCCGATGACGTCATCATGAAGGATTTTCTCCTTGGCCCTCCTGGAGATGGTGGTCGAGGTGTGTGCTAAGTATCAAGTCGATCAAATTTACGAAAGTGTCAAAATAAATAGTTTGAAGAAAAACGTGTACAAACCCTATGGGGAAAACAATTAGACGTTTAACTTCACGTCACGTGACCTTGAATGACGCAATCGTGCCGAATTTCTTCAATGGCCATCTGTGGGTGGTGTTCTAAGTGTATGTCAAGTTTCAAGTCGGACGGATTCACCAAAGTGTCAAAGTCAAAAGTCTGAAGAAAAACGTGTACAAAACCTATGGGGAAAATTTTACCTTTAACATGACGTCACGTGACCTTGAATGACGTAATCGCGACGAATTTCTTCTAGGACCGTCCTTGGGTGGTTGTCTAAATGTATGCCAAGTCTCAAGTCGATCGGATTTACCAAAGTGTCAAAGTGTATTGGCAGAAAAAACGTGACAAAAAAGAAAAAAAAAAAGAAAAAAAAAAACTTTAACGAAAACAAAAGCTGTTTCGGTGAAAAACCGAAACAGCTAAAAAAAGAAAAAACTAGACATGTGTTTGTGGACAAACACAGAGCTGTTTCGGATGTCTAAGATGACTTTCATTATGTGTGTGCCGAGTCTGAAATCGATTGGATTTGCCAATTTTCCCAAGATATATAAGTTGAAAAATACGTGTACAAATCCTATGGGAAAAACTGCACCTTTAATGTGACGTCACATGACCCCCGAAGACGTCATCATTATTTCATCCTAATTTTCGTGAATAACACATCATAGAATACTTGAATACCAAGTTTGATCGCAATCGGGCCTGTACTTCCAGAGATAGAGGGTCTTAAAAATTGAACGTTAAATGTGACGTCACATAACCCATGATGACGTCATCATGACGATTTTCCTCTGGGCCCTCCTGGAGATGGTGGTTGAGGTGTGTGCTAAGTCTCAAGTCGATCAAATTTACGAAAATGTCAAAGTCAATAGTCTAAAGAAAACGTGTACAAAACCTATGGGGGGAAAATTGAACCTTTAACGTGACGTCACGTGACCTTGAATGACGCAATTGTGTCGAATTTCTTCTAGGACCATCTACATATGCTGGTCTAACTATGTGCCAAGTCTCAAGTCGATCGGATTTACCAAAGTGCCAAAAATATATTGATTGAACAAAAATGTGTACAAATCCTATGGGAAAAACTGCACCTTTAATTTGACGTCACATGACACCCGATTATGTCATCATGATGTCATCTTAATTTTCATCTATAACACATCGTGGAATACTTGCATACCAAGTTTGACCCCAATCGGGCCTGTACTTCCAGAGATATAGAGTCTCAAAAACTGCACCTTTAATGTGAGGTCACAAGACCCACGATGACGTCATCATGACGATTTTTCTCCTGGCCCTCCTAGGGATGGTGGTCTAAGTGTATGCCGTCTCAAGTCGATCGGATTTACTAAAGTGCCAAAGTCAATAGTCTGAAGAAAAACGTGTACAAACCCTATGGGACAAAATTGCACCTTTAACGTGACGTCACGTGACCATGAATGACGTAATCGCAACGAATTTCTTCTAGGACCGTCCTTGGGTGGTTGTCTAAATGTATGCCAAGTCTCAAGTCGATCGGATTTAACAAAGTGCCAAAGTGTATTGTCCGAACAAAAAACGTGTACAAACCCTATGGGGAAAAGTCTGAAGGAGAAAAAGGAAAAAAAAAAAAAAACTAGACATGTGTTTGTGGACAAACACAGAGCTGTTTCGAATGTCTAAAATTACTTTCAATATGTGTGTGGTGGTCTTTTGTGTGTGCCAAGTCTCAAGTCAATCAGATTTACTAAAGTGTCAAAGGCAATAGTCTAAAGAAAAACGTGTACAAAACCTATGAAAAAAAAATGAAACTTTAACGTGACGCCCCGTGACCTTGAATGACGTAATCGTTCCGAATTTCTTCTAGGGCCGTGTGTGGATGGTGGTCTAAGTGTGTGTCAAGTCTCAAGTCGATCGGATTTACTAAAGTGTCAAAGTCAATAGTCTAAAGAAAAACGTGTACAAAACCAATGGGAGAACAATGTGAATCTTTAATGTGACGTCACGTGACCCTGAATGACGCAATCGTGCCAATTTTCTTTCAGAAACATCTGGGGGTGGTGTTCTAAGTGTATGCCAAGTTTCAAGTCGGTCGGATTTACTGAAGTGCCAAAGTCAATAGTCTGAAGAAAAACGTGTACAAAACCTATGGGGAAATTTTCACCTTTAACGTGAGGTCACGTGACCTTGAATGACGTAATCGCAACGAATTTCTTCTAGGACCGTCCTTGGGTGGTTGTCTAAATGTATGCCAAGTCTCAAGTCGATCGGATTTACCAAACTGTCAAAGTGCCCTGTCTGAACAAACGTGTGCAAATCCTATAAAGAAAAGTCTGAAAAAGGAGAAAAAAAAAAAAAAAAAAAAGAAAAAAAAAAACTTTAACGATTACAAAAGCTGTTTCGGTGAAAAACCGAAACAGCTAAAAAAAAAAAGAAAAAAAAAAATCTTAACGATTACAATAGCTGTTTCGGCTGAATTGCCGAAACAGCTAAAAAAACTTTAACGAAAACAAAAGCTGTTTCGGCTGAAAGGCCGAAACAGCTAAAAAAAACTTTAACGAAAACAATAGCTGTTTCGGCTGAATTGCCGAAACAGCTAACTAGAGATATGTCTGTTCAAAGAACAGAGCATATGGCTTTTTCGCATTTTTTGTGTGTATTGTTCATTACATTTATGATTTCATTTAATAAATTTCTTTATTAAATTTTTTCAAAACTGCAAATTTTAAATTATTAATTGGATTATATCTCTCGCGGTTAATTTTCAGAAATGTTTAAAGGTCTTTTAATTGTAATTTCCGGTCTAGTGACGTCATATTATTTTGTTTTTATCCGCCAACTTGTTCCTAACAAGATGCTGATTATAAATACCTATTATAAAGCGATTTGAGCAAACTTCGCCACGAAAATGAACTGATTATTCATTTTAAACATTTTTCAACCTGCCACTAGAGGGCGTTATAACAATTTATGACGTCACCGGTAACTTTGTTTGTAGAGTGCAGGCTACCTAGAGACTATCATCGTTGAAAGTAAATTCATATCATTTTCAACTTTCAAATTATAAGGCACTTCCGGTTTGGACCGGAAGGAAGGGTCAAGTCATTTTGCATGTAATACGAATATGAAGACCCTGGATTATTCTATCAATTCCCGTTAAAATCTAAATCAGATCTGTTACATTTGATTTGATATTGATTTTCAAAGATTAAATCTACAAATCATTAGTTGCTTGCAATCTGATACTTGATGACGTCATCGTGACGTCATTAACATACAGCTCGAGAGCTGTCTGAACTTGTCTATTTAAAGCAAAAATAAATTGATATCTATCGCGGTTGATTTTTTTAGCAATTATTTAAGGTTTAAAGGTCTTTTCATTGTAACTTTCGGTCTAGTGACGTCATATTTGTTTGTCTTCGCCAACTTGTTCCTCACAAGATGTTGATTATATAAACCAGTTATACAGTGATTTGAGCAAACTTCGCAAAACAAATCAACTGGTTATTCATTGTTAAAAGTTTTCAAACTGCCGCTAGAGGGCGCTGTAACATGTTATGGCGTTACCGGTATTTTTGTGTGAAAAGCACTACTAGCCAGAGACTAACATCGTTGAAACTATAAGTTCACATTATGGTCCACTTTTAAATTATAAGCCACTTCCGGTTTCGACCGGAAAGAAGGGTCACGGGATTTCACGCACACGAGATAAAATGAAGATCATGGATTTAATATTATATCAATTCCCACAAACTTCAAGTTCCGATCATGCATACGCGGTTGATTTTTTTATTAATTTTCAAACATTAAATCTATTGCACGTTTAAGACGACGTCACGTGACCCACGGTGACGTCATCACGACGCCTGTCCGCAAGGCACGAGTGCACTATAGAGTATTTACGGAGGTTAAGTTTGATGGGAATACCAATTTGTTTTCTGTTAAAAGTACTTGTGCAAACGTTCGCGTACATCTATTATATGGTACAGTCAGTCCGCAGCGCACTGAAAAGCCGTTTCTTTTATGTGCGATTTATGCATGGCACTTTGTGCGTGACCTCGTTTTTGAATACTTAATGAGCTGGCGACAACGCCTGGAATTTGGTCCGAAACATCCGTTTTATTCACTGGCTGTCAATATTATGTATATTTTCTTTTGAATAAGGAAACATTTTGTTATATTATCAAATCAGATTGGAATTTATATGACATTTAGAGGGTAAAATTTATAACGTAAAAAAAGCTCCCGAACCAACAAATTGACCTTTAAAAAAAGACGAATTTTGTCCATCTTCTGGCAGCGGCCACAACCCAATTTCACACTGATGTTAAAGATAATTTCATATTCTATCACAAAACTGTAGTTTTGGGGTTGATTTTAACTTAGTCCAGTCAGGGCGCAGAAAATTATAACGTTCTCAATAAATTAACAAACGGAACATCCCGCCATGACAGTCCATAGTCTTCCTGCGCCCTCATTGGTCGAAAATGACTTCATTGAAAAAGGCTTCGTGGTAACGTGTAGTTCATGCACATTTCAATACGCAGTTGTTTTTTGTGTATTTTTTTAATTGTAAGCTCGAGCGAAAAGGATTTATTTGCTATTCAGGTTTTTTTCTTTTTAACAGTGGACTGATTAAAAAATAATAATATTGCCTGCATAATACAATGTATACAGCCAAATAAACAAAAAACAAGCGACAAATGAAGTCGTTGTTTAAAATGTATTGACAACAATAACATTGAGAAATACAAATGTTTACAACAATTTATATCAGTTTCTGTATTGTGAGGTTGGTTTATAAAGGAAACTGCACTTTTTATCTGAAACTTGAATTTTATCGCTTACATTAACATACCCTGTTGATGTTATATGGCTTGAATAAAATTGTTAAATTAAACCCTGAAATTGTTAAAACTTATTCATCTTTGGCATAATGTTCAATGTGCAAACCATTGAGATTTATTATAAAAGTAAATAAAGCTTGTTTTATCTTTGCTTGATGTTTTTGCCATAGTTTCTTTGGCATTAAATTATTGTAAATATTAAATTACAATGTATGCCCGCTTCTAACATTGCAAAAACAAAATATTTTAAATAAGACATAAATTTTGCTAATATAAGTGTTAATGCACATAAATTATATCACTGATAATAGAAATAATACAATCTGCATTAATAAAGTTATATGCCGTTTGTGTCAAATTTACATTGTAGCTCAAAACTTTGTTGGCATAGTTTGGGGCATTATTCCTAGATGTTTTGACAAACTCACCCGACTCGGCCAGACTCGGTTTTGATCTGTTTTAACTGCATTGCGTTTGCACAACACTGACACAAAGTCATGTATATTATTTAAAACACTAAAATACAAAACCTTTAAATATACATGTACAAAGCACGTGCTGCATATCCACCAGTACATTTAAATCTTCAACTATTTTCAACACTTCTTTGGAAACCCAACTCTAGATCATTTGTCCCAACATGAATCATTACAAATACAATGTCAGGCCATGGAGGAATAAGAGCAGATGTCATGCTGATGAAGCAGATACTTTCTAAGGTCAGAAAATGTAGTACCGCGATGAGTCACTACCTGCAAATCAACCAACTTTAGTAGTGATGTTCTCTTTGAGATACTTTGTGAGAGAATATCCAAGGAGAAGAGTTGCCTTTGGCCTTCTGTAGAGGCTCCCGACATGCTGGCAATGGCTGCGATGGCTGCGGTGGGCATGGTGGTGGGCATGGCCATGGTGGTGGACGAGTGCTACCTAGTATAAGAAACATATTGGAAGACAGAAATAGGAACTATGAAGTTTAGCACAATAATAGTAGTAACTAAATTTATTATTATTAAACAATTTGTTATAATTTTGAACAAAAACATAGGCCTTTTTATACATGAAAGAAACCTAACTTTATCATATAAATAAGGCTACTGTGCAATCACCATCGCATCTAGTGCATATCCAGCACATGTACACATGTGCTTGTGTGCATAATGAAATACACGTTCTGTGTATGTAAAGCCGAAAGACATGGCCGAAAAAGTTGAAATCGCGCGCACGAAAATCGTCGCAAAATACATGAACAAAATGTCGCCACAGGCTAAATTGTATATCAAACGAAATATCATTGCTTCTTTTATCAATGTGTAGTGATCATTTTTGGTAATATTTGTTAGTCCAGTCAGGGCGCAGAAACTAAACACACGACAAAAACATTTCTTGAAATTATACTCTAACTTCGAGTGAACAAAATTCTGCCAAAAACACACTGAATCTCGTCATATTTTATATCATTCGATTCAGAAAATCGTTCGCTTTCCACTTACCACGCCATCTTGGAAAATCACTGCTTCGTTTGCAACGTGTAGCTCGTGAAAACAAAGCGGTCGAACTCCTGCAATTACTCGCGTAAATCTCGTGGCCGATTTGCGACGCCGGCCCTGCAAATAAAGTTCGGGATATGACCTTATTAACGCGTGCGCTGCGGACTGACTGTGGTACGTGTATAATTCACGCGTAGTTCTGCGTTGCCGAAGGCACGTTTACCTACCTGCCATAAGCGGCGCCCTTCCTCGTGGCCTATGTTGATGACTCTCGTGTTTCACATGTCACCGTACAAATGGATACCAGTGTCCCGCCTTCCCTTCTCTATTGTACAATGTATGGAGCGTACTGACATCGTACGTGCAAGTACGCTTAATACAATGTACACGTATACTGGGGCCTTGCAATCAAGGACAAAAAACATGAAATTTCAAGGGTGTCTCAGGGTATGTCCAAGTTCGCCTTTTGCTACAAAACACAGGGAAGTCTGAGAAGTACTTTTACATTAACCTTTAGAGCAAAAAACAAGATTATATCTGTCTGGGTTAATTTTTTAGGAATTTTTTAAGGAAAAGAGGTAATTTCATTATAACTTCCGGTCTGGTGACGTCATATTTTTTTCTTTCCGTCAACCTGTTCCTATCATGAAGCTGATTATATACATCAGTTATAAAGTGATTTGAACAAACTTCGCCACACACATCAACAGATTGTTCATTTCAAACATTTTTCAACCTGCCGCTAGAGGGCGCTAAAACAATTTATGATGTCACCGATCACTTTTTTGTAGAGCGCAGCCTAGCTAGAGACTAACATCGTTGAAAGTAAGTTCAAATCATTTTCCACTTTTAAATTATAAGCCACTTCAGGTTTGGACCGGAAGGAAGGGTCACGTGATTTTACGCACACGAGATAAAATGAAGACCCTTAATTATTCTATCGATTCCCACAAACATCTAGTTTCGGTCTTTCGCGGTTGATTTTGTATTGATTTTCAAAGATTAAATTATTAAAACTTTAAGATGACGTCACATGTCACGTGGTGACGTCATGATGACATCCGAGTTTTAGGCACTAGCTCAGTATGAGTTCCGAGTATGTGCAAAGTTTCAATGACATTGAAGTCTGTTTAATGACAAAAGTGACCGCCAGAATGAAACGTGTACAAAGTCTATGCGATTTATGGCACAAGAACAAGAAGAAGACTAGAACTACGTCTGTTCGAGGAACAGAACATAGGGCTTTTTCGTATTCGGAATTTTTTTGAATATTTGTTTTCAAAATTTGAACTTTGTTACTATCAAAACAATTTGAAATCATTAAAAACGAATTTAAATTAATTTAAACAGATTACAATTATTTCAAAATGATTAAAACGTTGACGTCACACGTTTGTGAACTTTGTTTGCAACTATCTATAACCTAACTATACAAAATGAGGTGGTATATTAACAAGATCCGTTGCTGAGATATGGCTTCAAGGTCTAAAAACGTAACAATTCAAATATAATCGTAATATGCCGTAACATTTGTCAACATGCCGCTATAGGGCGCCTTAACATTTTATGAAGTCACCGTTAACTTTTTTGTTACTTACAACCTAGCCAGCGCCTAACATTGTTAAAAGTAAGTTCACATCGTTTTCCACTTTTAAGTTATAAGGCACTTCCGGTTTGGACCGGAAGGAATTGTCAGGTTTTGTTTGCATGTAATACAATTATGAAGACCATGGATTAATCTATCAATCCCCCTTAAAAATCTAAATCAGATCTTTTACAGTTGATTTTATATTGATTTTCAAAGATTAAATCTATAAATATTTGGTTGCTTATAATCTGACACTTGATGACGTCATCGTGACGTAATTAACAGAAAGCTCAAGAGCTGTCTTAACTTTGCTATTTGAAGCAAAAATCTGGAATATATCTATCGCGGTTGATTTTTAAGCGACTTTTTAAGGTTTAAAGGTCTTTTCATTGTAACTTCCGGTTTGGTGACGTCATCAATATTTCTCTTTTTCAATATGTTCTTAGCACGAAGCTGATTATATACACCGGTTATACAGTGAATTCAGCAAACTTCGCCACACACATCAACAAATTATGCATTTTAACGATTTTTCAACCTGCCGCTAGAGGGCGCTATAACGTATTATGACGTCGCCGGTAATTTTTTTGAAAAGTTTATTCTAGCCAGACACTAACATCGTTGAAAGTAAGTTCATATCATTTTCCAGTTTTAAATTATAAGGCACTTCCGGTTTGGACCGGAAGGAAGGGTCACGTGATGTTACGCACACGAGATAAAATGAAGATCCTGGATTATTCTATATGTTGCCACAAAAATCAAGTTTCGGTCTTTTGCGGTTGATTTGTTATTTAATTTCAAAGATTAAATCAATTACACCTTTAAGATGACGTCACGTGACCCCTGATGACGTCACCATGACGTATTTCTGCGAGACACGAGTTCACTATAGGGTCGTCACCTGGGTTAAGTTTTATAAAAATACGACTTTGTTTTCTGGTAAAAGTACTTGTGCAAAAAAACGTGTACAAAGTCTATGGGGTTTAGGTTACTAAAAGAAAAAAAGAAAAAAAGAAGAAGAAGAAAAAAAAAAATCAGAACAAAAACAAAGGCTTTTTCGCAACTTGCGAAAAAGCCAAAGAAGAAGAAGAAGAAAAAATAAAACAAACAGAACGAAAAGAAAGGGTTTTTCGCTTTTAAGCGAAAAACCCAACTAGACATGTGTTTGTGGACAAACACAGAGCTGTTTCGAGTGTCTAAAATTACTTTCAATATGTGTGTGGTGGTCTTTTGTGTGTGCCAAGTCTCAAGTCGATCAGATTTACTAAAGTGTCAAGTGTAAAGAAAAACGTGTACAAAACCTATGGGGAAAAAATTGAAGCTTGAACGTGACGCCCCGTGACCTTGAATGACGTAATCGTGCAAAATTTCTCCTACGACCGTCTGTGGATAGTGGTCTATGTGTGTGCCAAGTCTCAAGTCAATCGGATTTACTTAGTGTCAAAGTCAATAGTCTAAAGAAAACGTGTACAAAACCTATGGGGGACGAATTAAACCTTTAACTTGACGTCACGTAACCTTGAATGACGCAATCGTGCTGAATTTGTTTCAGGAACAACTGGTGGTGGTGTTCTGAGTGTACGGCAAGTTTCAAGTCGGTCGGATTTACCAAAGTGTCAAATTCAATAGTCTGAAGAAAAACGTGTACAAAACCTATGGGGAAAATTTCACCTTTAACGCGAAGTCACGTGACCTTGAATGACGTAGTCGCGATGAATTTCTTCTAGGACCATCTGTGGGTGGTGTTCTACGTGTATGCCAAGTTTCAAGTCGATCGAATTTACCAAAGTGTCAAATTGCCATGGCAGAAAAAACGTGTACAAATCCTATGGGAAAAAGTCTGAAGAAAAAAAAGAAAAAACTAGACATGTGTTTGTGGACAAACACAGAGCTGTTTCGGATGTCTAAGATAACTTTCATTATGTGTGTGCCAAGTCTGAAATCGATTTGATTTGTCAATTTTCCCAAGATATATAAGTTGAAAAATACGTGTACAAATCCTATGGGAAAAACTACACCTTTAAAGTGACGTCACATGACACCCGATGATGTCATCATGATGTCATCTTAATTTTCGTCTATTACACATTCTGGAATACTTGCATACCAAGTTTGGCCCCAATCAGACATGTACTTCCAGAGATAGAGGGTCCTAAAATCTGCCCCTTTAATGTGACGTCATATGACCCACGATGACGTCATCCTGACGATTTCCCCCTTGGCCCTCCTGGGTATGTTGGTCGAGGTGTGTGCCAAGTCCGAAGTCGATCGGATTTACCAAATTGTCAAATTCAATAGTCTGAAGAAAAACGTGTACAAAACCTATGGAGAAAATTGAACCTTTAATGTGACGTCACATGACACCCGATGATGTCATAATTACGTCATCCTATTTTTTGTCTATAACACATCCTCGAATACTTGCAAACCAAGTTTGACCCCAACCGGACTTGTACTTTCAGAGTTAGACGGTCTTAAAAACTACCTTTAATGTGACGTCACATGACCCCCGATGACGTCATCTTGATTATTTTGTTCTTGACCCTCCTAAGGATGGTGGTCGAGGTCTGTGCTAAGTCTCAAGTCGATCGAATTGACAGAAGTGTCAAATTCAATATTTTGAAGAAAAACGTGTACAAAACCTATGGAGAAAATTGAACCTTTAATGTGACGTCACATGACACCCGATGATGTCATAATTACGTCATCGTAATTTTCGTCTATAACACATCCTCGAATACTTGCAAACCAAATTTGACCCCAATCGGACGTGTACTTCCAGAGATAGAGGGTCTTAAAAACTGCACCTTTTGTGTAACGTCACATGACCCACGATGACGTCATCATGACGATTTGTCTCCTGGACCTCCTGGGGATGGTGGTCGAGGTGTGTGCTAAGTTTCAAGTCAATCAGATTCACCAAACTGTCAAATTAAATAGTCTGAAGAAAAACGTGTACAAAACCTATGGGGGAAAATTGCACCTTTAACGTGACGTCACGTGACCAAGAATTATGTAATCGCGACGAATTTGTTCTAGGACCGTCCTTGGGTGGTTGTCTAAATGTATGCCAAGTCTCAAGTAGATTGAAATCACCAAAGTGCCAAAGTGTATTGGCAGAACAAACGTGTGTAAATCCTATGGGTAAAAACACTGAAAGTGGAAAAAAAAAAAAGGAAAAAAAACTAGACATGTGTTTGTGGACAAACACAGAGCTGTTTCGATTGTCTAACGTTACTTTCAATATGTATGTGTGGTGGTCTATATGTGTGCCAAGTCTGAAGTCGATTGGATTTACACAAGTGCAAAAGATAAATTAGTTGAAAAAAACGTGTACAAATCCTATGGGGAAAATTGAACCTTTAATGTGACGTCACATGATACCCGATGATGTCATCATGATGTCATCTTAATTTTTGTCTGTAACACATCCTGGAATACTTGCATACCAAGTTTGACCCCAATCGGACATGTACTTCTAGAGATAGAGGGTCCTTAAAACTGAACCTTTAATGTGACGTCACATGACCCACGATGACGTCATTATTACGATTTTTCCCTTGGCCCTCCTGGGGATGGTGGTCGAGTTATGTGCTAAGTCTGAAGTCGATCAAATTCACGAAAGTGTCAAAGTCAATAGTCTAAAGAAAAACGTGTACAAACCCTATGGGAAAAAAAACTGCACCTTTAACTTCACGTCACGTGACCTTGAATGACGCAATCGTGCCGAATTTATTTCAGAAACATTTGGGGCTGGTGTTCTAAGTGTATGCCAAGTTTCAAGTCGGTCGGATTTACCAAAGTGTCAAAGTCAATAGTCTGAAAAAAACCGTGTACAAAACCTATGGGAAAAATTTACCTTTAACATGACGTCACGTGACCTTGAATGACGTAATCACTACGAATTTCTTCTAGGACCGTCCTTGGGTGGTTGTCTAAATGTATGCCAAGTCTCAAGTCGATCGGATTTACAAAAGTGTCAAAGTGCTATGCCAGAAAAAACGTGTACAAATCCTATGGGAAAAAGTCTGAAGAAAAAAAAGAAAAAACTAGACATGTGTTTGTGGACAAACACAGAGCTGTTTCGAGTGTCTAAAATTACTTTCAATATGTGCGTGGTGGTCTTTTGTGTGTGCCAAGTCTCAAGTCGATCAGATTTACTAAACTGTCAAAGCCAATAGTCTAAAGAAAAAGGTGTACAAAACCTATCTGAAAAAAATAGAAACTTTAACGTGACGCCCCGTGACCTTCAATGACGTAATCATGCCGAATTTCTTCTAGGGCCGTCTGTGTATGGTGGTCTAAGTGTGTGCCAAGTCTCAAGTCGATCGGATTTACTAAGGTGTCAAAGTCAATAGTCTAAAGAAAAACGTGTACAAAACCAATGAGAGAAAAATGTGAACCTTTATTGTGACGTCACGTGACCTTGAATGACGCAATCGTGCCGAATGTCTTCCAGAAACATCTGGGGGTGGTGTTCTAAGTGTATGCCAAGTTTCAAGTCGGTCGGTTTTACCGAAGTGCCAAAGTCAATAGTCTAAAAAAACGTGTACAAAACCAATGGGAGTAAAATGTGAACCTTTAATGTGACGTCATGTGACCTTGAATGACGCAACCGTGCCGAATTTCTATCAGAAACATCTGGGGGTGGTGTTCTAAGTGTATGCCAAGTTTCAAGTCGGTCGGATTTACCGAAGTGCCAAATTCAATAGTCTGAAGAAAAACGTGTACAAAACCTATGGGGAAAATTAAACCTTTAACGTGACGTCACGTGACCTTGAATGACGCAATCGAGCCAAATTTCTTCTAGGACCATCTGTGGGTAGAGGTCTGAGTGTATACCAAGTCTCAAGTCGATTGGATTTACCAAAGTGCCAAAGTGTATTGGCAGAACAAACGTGTGTAAATCCTATGGGTAAAAACACTGAAAGTGGAAAAAAAAAAAAAGAAAAAAAAAAACTTTAACGAAAACAAAAGCTGTTTCGGTGAAAAACCGAAACAGCTAAAAAAAAAAGAAAAAAAAAAACTTTAACGAAAACAAAAGCTGTTTCGGTGAAAAACCGAAACAGCTAAAAAAAAGAAAAAAAAAAACTTTAACGAAAACAAAAGCTGTTTCGGTGAAAAACCGAAACAGCTAAAAAAAAAAAAAAAAAAAAACTAGATATGTGTTTGTGGACAAACACAGAGCTGTTTCGGATGTCTAAAATGTCTTTCATTATTATATATATGTGTGTGTGGTGGTTTAAGTGTGTGCCAAGTCTAAAGTCGATCTGATTTACCAAAGTGCCAAAGATATATTGGTTGAACAAAAACGTGTACAAATCCTATGGGAAAAACTGAACCTTTAATGTGATGTAACATGACACCCGGCGATGTCATCATGACGTCATCTTAATTTTCGTCTATAACACATCCTCGAATACTTGCAAACCAAGTTTGACCCCAACCGGACTTGTACTTTCAGAGTTAGAGGGTCTTAACAACTACACCTTTAATGTGACGTCACATGACCCGCGATGACGTCATCTTTATTATTTTTTTCTTGGCCCTCCTAAGGATGGTGGTCGAGGTCTGTGCTAAGTCTCAAGTCGATCGAATTTACAGAAGTGTAAACTTCAATATTTTGAAGAAAAACGTGTACAAAACCTATGGAGAAAATTGAACCTTTAATGTGACGTCACATGACACCCGGTGATGTCATAATTAATTCATCTTAATTTTTGTCTATAACACACCCTCGAATACTTGCAAACCAAGTTTGACCCCAACCGGACTTGTACTTTCAGTGTTAGAGGGTCTTAAAAACTACACCTTTAATGTGACGTCACATGACCCGCGATGACGTCATCTTGATTATTTTTTTCTTGGCCCTCCTAAGGATGGTGGTCGAGGTCTGTGCTAAGTCTCAAGTCGATCGAATTTACAGAAGTGTCAAATTCAATATTTTAAAGAAAAACGTGTACAAAACCTATGGAGAAAATTGAACCTTTAATGTGACGTCACATGACACCCGGTGATGTCATAATTAATTCATCTTAATTTTCGTCTATAACACACCCTCGAATACTTGCAAACCAAGTTTGACCCCAACCGGACTTGTACTTTCAGAGTTAGAGGGTCTTAAAAACTACACCTTTAATGTGACGTCACATGACCCGCGATGACGTCATCTTGATTTTTTTTTTCTTGGCCCTCCTAAGGATGGTGGTCGAGGTCTGTGCTAAGTCTCAAGTCGATCAAATTTACAGAAGTGTCAAATTCAATATTTTAAAGAAAAACGTGTACAAACCCTATGGGGAAATAAATTACACCTTTAACGTCACGTCACGTGACCTTGAATGACGCAATCGTGCCGAATTTCGTCCAGGACTATCTGTGAGTGGTGTTCTAATTGTATGCTAAGTCTCAAGTCGATCGAATTCATTAAAGTGTCAAAGTCAACAGTTTGAAGAAAAACGTGTACAAAACCTATGGGGAAAATGTTACCTTTAACATGACGTCACGTGACCTTGAATGACGGAATCGCGACGAATTTCTTCTAGGACCGTCCTTGGGTGGTTGTCTAAATGTATGCCAAGTCTCAGGTCGATCGGATTTACCAAAGTGTCAAAGTGTATTGGCAGAAAAAACGTGTACAAATCCTATGGGAAAAAGTGACCAAAAAAAAAAAAAAAAAAAAAAAAAACTAGACATGTGTTTGTGGACAAACACAGAGCTGTTTCGAATGTCTAAAATGACTTTCAATATGTGGGTGGTGGTCTAGTGTGTATCAAGTATGAAATCGATCGGATTTACCAAAGTGCCAAATATATTGCTTGAAAAAAACGTGTACAAATGCTATTAAAAAAACTAAACCTTTAATGTGACGTCACATGACCCACGATGACGTCACCATCACGAGTTTTCTCTTGGCCCTCCTGTGGATGGTGGTCGAAGTGTGTGCTAGGTATCAAGTCGATCAAATTTACGAAAGTGTCAAAGTCAATAGTCTAAAGAAAAACGTGTACAAAACCTATGGGGGGAAAATTGAACATTTAACGTCATGTCACTTGACCTTGAATTACGCAATCGTGCCAAATTTCCTCCAGAACCATCTGTGGGTGGTGTTCTAAGTGTATGCTAAGTCTGGAGTCGAGTGAATTTACCAAAGTGTCAAAGTCAATAGTCTGAAGGAAAACGTGTACAAAACCTATGGGGAAAACTACACCTTTAATGTGACGTCACATGACACCTGATGACGTCATCATGACGTCAACTTAATTTTCGGCTATAACACATTCTGGAATACTTGCATACCAAGTTTGGCCCCAATCAGACATGTACTTCCAGAGATAGAGGGTCCTAACATCTGCCCCTTTAATGTGACGTCACATGACCCACGATGACGTCATCATGACGAATTTCCCTTGGCCCTCCTGGGGATTGTGGTCGAGATGTGTGCCAAGTCTCAAGTCGATCAAATTTACGAAAGTGTCAAAGTCAATAGTCTAAAGAAAAACGTGTACAAAACCTATGGGGGACAAATTGAACCTTTAACGTGACGTCACGTGAGCTTGAATGACGCAATCGCGCCGAATTTCTTTCAGGAACATCTGGGGGTGGTGTTCTAAGTGTATGCCAAGTTTCAAGTCGGTCGGATTTACTAAAGTGTCAAAGTCAATAGTCTGGAGGAAAACGTGTACAAAACCTATGGGGAAAAATTGCACCTTTAACGTGACGTCACGTGACCATGAATGACGTTATCGTTACGAATTTCTTCTAGGACCGTCCTTGGGTGGTTGTCTAAGTGTATGCCAAGTTTCAAGTCGATCGGATTTACCAAAGTGTCAAAGTGTATTGGCAGAAAAAACGTGTACAAATCCTATGGGGAAAAATGACAAATAAAAAAAAAAAAAAAAAAAAAAAAAAAAAAACTAGACATGTGTTTGTGGACAAACACAGAGCTGTTTCGAGTGTCCAAAGTTACTTTCAATGTGTATGTGGTGGTCTTTTGTGTGTGCCAAGTCTCAAGTCGATCAGATTTACTAGTGTCAAAGTCAATAGTCTAAAGAAAAACGTGTACAAAACCTATGGGGGACAAATTAAACCTTTAACTTGACGTCACGTGACCTTGAATGACGCAATCGTGCTGAATTTCTTTCAGAAACATCTGGTGGTGGTGTTCTGAGTATATGGCAAGTTTCAAGTCGGTCGGATTTACCAAAGTGTCAAATTCAATAGTCTGAGGAAAAACGTGTACAAAACCTATGGGAAAAATTTCACCTTTAACGCGAAGTCACGTGACCTTGAATGACGTAATCGCGACGAATTTCTTCTAGGACCGTCCTTGGGTGGTTGTCTAAATGTATGCCAAGTCTCAAGTCGATCGGACTTACCAAAGTGTCAAAGTGTATTGGCAGAAAAAACGTGACAAAAAAGGAAAAAAAAAAGAAAAAAAAAAACTTTAACGAAAACAAAAGCTGTTTCGGTGAAAAACCGAAACAGCTAAAAAGAAAAAAAAAAACTTTAACGAAAACAAAAGCTGTTTCGGCTGAAAGGCCGAAACAGCTAAAAAGAAAAAAAAAAAAAAAAAGAAAAAAAAAAAATTTAACGAAAACAAAAGCTGTTTCGGCTGAAAGGCCGAAACAGCTAAAAAAAACTTTAACGAAAACAAAAGCTGTTTCGGTGGAAAACCGAAACAGCTAATAAAAACAAACAGAAGAAACACAAAGGCTTTTTCGCTGAAAGCGAAAAAGCCAAAAATAAAACAAACAGAAGAAAAAGAAAGGCTTTTTCGCTTTTTAGCGAAAAAGCCAAAAAAAAAAAAAAAAAAAAAAAAAACTTTAACGAAAACAAAAGCTGTTTCGGTGAAAAACCGAAACAGCTAAAAAAAACTTTAACGAAAACAAAAGCTGTTTCGGTAAAAAACCGAAACAGCTAAAAAACTAGACATGTGTTTGTGGACAAACACAGAGCTGTTTCGGCTGTCTAAGATGACTTTCATTATGTGTGTGCCAAGTCTGAAATCGATTGGATTTGCCAATTTTCCAAAGATATATAAGTTGAAAAATACGTGTACAAATCCTATGGGAAAAACTGCACCTTTAAAGTGACGTCACATGACACCCGATGATGTCATCATGATGTCATCTTAATTTTTGTCTATAACACATTCTGGAATACTTGCATACCAAGTTTGGCCCCAATCAGACATGTACTTCTAGAGATAGAGGGTCCTAAAATCTGCCCCTTTAATGTGACGTCACATGACCCACGATGACGTCATCCTGACGATTTTCCCCTTGGCCCTCCTGGGTATGGTGGTCGAGGTGTGTGCTAAGTCGGAAGTCGATCGGATTTACAGAAGTGTCAAATTCAATATTTTGAAGAAAAACGTGTACAAAACCTATGGAGAAAACTGAACCTTTAATGTGACGTCACATGACACCCGATGATGTCATAATTACGTCATCTTAATTTTCGTCTTTAACACATCCTCGAATACTTGCAAACCAAGTTTGACCCCAACCGGACTTGTACTTTCAGAGTTAAAGGGTCTTAAAAACTACACCTTTAATGTGACGTCACATGACCCACGATGACGTCATCTTGATTATTTTTTTCTTGGCCCTCCTAAGGATGGTGGTCAAAGTCTGTGCTAAGTCTCAAGTCGATTGGGTTTACAAAAGTGTCAAATTCAATATTCTGAAGAAAAACGTGTACAGATCCTATGGGAAAAAATTGCACCTTTAACGTGACGTCACGTGACCACGAATGACGTAATCGTGACAAATTTCTTCTAGGATCATCTGTGGGTGGTGGTCTAAGTGTATGCCAAGTCTCAAGTCGATCGGATTTACCAGAGTGTCAAAGTGTACTGGCTGAAAAAAAAAACGTGTACAAATCCTATGGAGAATAGTCTGAAACAGAAGGAAAAAAAACTAGACATGTGTTTGTGGACAAACACAGAGCTGTTTCGGCTGTCTAAGATGACTTTCATTATGTGTGTGCCAAGTCTGAAATCGATTGGATTTGCCAATTTTCCAAGATATATAAGTTGAAAAATACGTGTACAAATCCTATGGGAAAAACTGCACCTTTAAAGTGACGTCACATGACACCCGATGATGTCATCATGTTGTCATCTTAATTTTTGTCTATAACACATTCTGGAATACTTGCATACCAAGTTTGGCCCCAATCAGACATGTACTTCTAGAGATAGAGGGTCCTAAAATCTGCCCCTTTAATGTGACGTCACATGACCCACGATGACGTCATCCTGACGATTTTCCCCTTGGCCCTCCTGGGTATGGTGGTCGAGGTGTGTGCTAAGTCGGAAGTCGATCGGATTTACAGAAGTGTCAAATTCAATATTTTGAAGAAAAACGTGTACAAAACCTATGGAGAAAACTGAACCTTTAATGTGACGTCACATGACACCCGATGATGTCATAATTACGTCATCTTAATTTTCGTCTTTAACACATCCTCAAATACTTGCAAACCAAGTTTGTTTGACCCCAACCGGACTTGTACTTTCAGAGTTAGAGGGTCTTAAAAACTACACCTTTAATGTGACGTCACATGATCCACGATGACGTCATCTTGATTATTTTTTTCTTGGCCCTCCTACGGATGGTGGTCAAGGTCTGTGCTAAGTCTCAAGTCGATTGGGTTTACAAAAGTGTCAAATTCAATATTCTGAAGAAAAACGTGTACAAATCCTATGGGAAAAAATTGCACCTTTAACGTGACGTCACGTGACCACGAATGACGTAATCGTGACAAATTTCTTCTAGGATCATCTGTGGGTGGTGGTCTAAGTGTATGCCAAGTCTCAAGTCGATCGGATTTACCAGAGTGTCAAAGTGTACTGGCTGAAAAAAAAACGTGTACAAATCCTATGGAGAATAGTCTGAAACAGAAGGAAAAAAAAACTAGACATGTGTTTGTGGACAAACACAGAGCTGTTTCGAGTGTCTTACATTATTTTCAATATGTGTGTTCTTGTCTTGCATTACGATCGAGGATCGAAACACAAAAGAGAACAAAGGGAACAAAGGATCCTCGATCGACGGTTTGCTTGTCCGAATTCTGTCCTCGATCGACGGTGCAATGGCAAAGCAATGGGGATTGGGTTAAGTAAAGGAAGAAAGGAAAACACAATATCGATCCTCGGTCGTTATGTGGTTCACGACTGTGTGTGTGGTGGTCTATGTGTGTGCCAAGTCTCAAGTCGATCAAATTTACGAAAGTGTCAAAGTCAATAGTCTGAAGAAAAACGTGTACAAAACCTATGGGGGAAAATTAAATCTTTAAGGTGACGTCACGTGACCTTGAATGACGCAATCGTGCCGAAGTTCTTTGAGGAACATATGGGGGTGGTGTTCTAAGTGTATGCCAAGTTTCAAGTCGGTCGGATTAACCAAAGTGTCAAAGACAATAGTCTTAAGAAAAACGTGTACAAAACCTATGGGAAAAATTTCACCTTTAACGCGAAGTCACGTGACCTTGAGTGACGTAATCACAACGAATTTCTTCTAGGACCGTCCTTGGGTGGTTGTCTAAATGTATGCCAAGTCTCAAGTCCATCGGATTTACCAAAGTGTCAAAGTGTATTGTCTGAATAAACGTGTGCAAATCCTATGGAGAAAAGTCTGAAAAAAGAGAAAAAAAAACTAGACATGTGTTTGTGGACAAACACAGAGCTGTTTCGAGTGTCTAAAATTACTTTCAATATGTGTTTGTGGTCTTTTGTGTGTGCCAAGTCTCAAGTCGATCAGATTTACTAAAGTGTCAAAGGCAATAGTCTAAAGAAAAACGTGTACAAAACCTATGGGAAACAATTGAAACTTTAACGTGACGCCCCGTTACCTTGAATGACGTAATCGGGCCGAATTTCTTCTAGGGCCGTCTGTGGATGGTGGTCTAAGTGTGTGCCAAGTCTCAAGTCGATCGGATGTACTAAAGTGTTAAAGTCAATAGTCTAAAGAAAAACGTGTACAAAACCAATTGGAGAAAAATGTGAACCTTTAATGTGACGTCACGTGACCTTGGATCACGCAATCGTGCCGACGTTCTTTCAGAAACATCTGGGGGTGGTGTTCTAAGTGTATGCTAAGTTTCAAGTCGGTCGGATTTACCGAAGTGCCAAAGTCAATAGTCTGAAGAAAAACGTGTACAAAACCTAAGGGGAAAATTAAACCTTTAAAGTGACGTCACGTGACCTTGAATGACGCAATCGAGCCAAATTTCTTCTAGGACCATCTGTGGGTGGAGGTCTAATTGTACACCAAGTCTCAAGTCGATTGGAATCACCAAAGGGCCAAAGTGTATTGGCAGAACAAACGTGTGTAAATCCTATGGGTAAAAACACTGAAAGTGGAAAAAAAAAAAAAAAGGAAAAAAAAACTAGAGATATGTCTGTTCAAGGAACAGAGCATATGGCTTTTTCGCATTTTTTTTTTGTATTGTTCATTACATTTATGATTTAATTTAATAAATTTCTTTATTTAATTTTTTCAAAACTGCAAATTTTAAATTATTAATTGGATTATATCTCTCGCGGTTAATTTTTAGAAATGTTTAAAGGTCTTTTAATTGTAATTTCCGGTCTAGTGACGTCATATTATTTTGTTTTTATCCGCCAACTTGTTCCTAACAAGATGCTGATTATAAATACCAATTATAAAGCGATTTGAGCAAACTGATCGCCACGAAAATGAACTGATTATTCATTTTAAACATTTTTCAACCTGCCACTAGAGGGCGTTATAACAATTTATGACGTCACCGGTAACTTTGTTTGTAGAGTGCAGGCTACCTAGAGACTATCATCGTTGAAAGTAAATTCATATCATTTTCAACTTTCAAATTTAAGGCACTTCCGGTTTGGACCGGAAGGAAGGGTCAAGTCATTTTGCATGTAATACGAATATGAAGACCCTGGATTATTCTATCAATTCCCGTTAAAATCTAAATCAGATCTGTTACATTTGATTTGATATTAATTTTCAAAGATTAAATCTACAAATCATTAGTTGCTTGCAATCTGATACTTGATGACGTCATCGTGACGTCATTAACATACAGCTCGAGAGCTGTCTGAACTTGTCTATTTAAAGCAAAAAAAAGAATTATATCTATCGCGTTGATTTTTCAGCAATTATTTAAGGTTTAAAGGTCTTTTCATTGTAACTTTCGGTCTAGTGACGTCATATTTTTTTGTCTTCGCCAACTTGTTCCTAACAAGATGTTGATTATATAAACCAGTTATACAGTGATTTGAGCAAACTTCGCAAAACAAATCAACTGGTTATTCATTGTTAACAGTTTTCAAACTGCCGCTAGAGGGCGCTGTAACATGTTATGGCGTTACCGGTATTTTTGTGTGAAAAGCACTACTAGCCAGAGACTAACATCGTTGAAACTATAAGTTCACATTATGGTCCACTTTTAAATTATAAGCCACTTCCGGTTTCGACCGGAAAGAAGGGTCACGGGATTTCACGCACACGAGATAAAATGAAGATCATGGATTTAATATTACTAGCAGAATGCCGCGCTTCGCGCGGCACCTGCTGGCTGGGTGAAATCGTAACTTAATATAGATACACCTTGTTGACGTCTTAAAAACATAATGGATTGTATGACAAACAAATCGCGAAACTTAGCGAGTAGAGTACCAGCTAGAAAGTATTTCGAGCGCACGAAATTATTTCGAGCTCACGAACCGATATTCTTGGAGTGCACGAAGTCATTTCGGGGCCACGAAAACATTTCCAGCTCACGAAATAAGTTATTTTGAGTGCACGAAATAAAATACTCAAATTATTTCGTAACGGTGATTTTTATTCGTCATATGTCCCTTTAGGGGCTCCGTAGAAGACCATCGACTCTGAATAACAAACAATCTTTGTAAAAATACTTCTTGACTTCCGAACTAATAATACTCAATAGGCAGTCCATCTTCGCTTGCATGCTGCCTGCGTCTCGTGATTTTTTAACAGGAATCGTACGGGAAACAATACGAACCACTTCGGGATTTCTGATTTACATCATCGTGAAAATCGTGATTAAAAAACCCAACAGGCCGGCCATCTGACAGTGCGCCCTCAACTGACGTAATGCAGTCACGTTTCTAAATTTGCATATTCATATCCACCATCGCCATACAATTTCGCGACATTTTTGCGCGATCAAAGTTGAAATTGAGGCAATAGCGATATGTTTCGGAGTGTTTTGAGACAGATAATGTTGTAATATTTAAGTATCGACGATGTGAAGCAAAGACATTTGCCCCAAAAGCAACACGAAAGGAATAAATCATTTTTTAACGTTCCCAACCTGTGACTGAAACGTGGTAGACGCGCACGAATTCGAAGCCGGCGCTCAACTGGTACTATGTTTACTCCGCAATAACCAAGGAAGTATAAATCGGGGCACCAGCTCAAATAACACGTGACGGGGTCGCCCAATCGCGAAAAACAAACTCGGCACCAACTCGGCCACCGCGCAAGCAAGGCGGATACAATCAATTTGCGAAGGCTTCGCGTAACGCATGCAGCTGCCGCTTAATCGCAAACAGCCAACAATTCGGCAACCGAGTTACTGTAGTACGATTTCGGGAAGGCTTCGGCCCGAACTCCGGGCAAGGACAATGCAAAAATAACGCAATAGTTCACGCAAAAAGGCCCACAGACATCGACAGGCAATCGAAAAGCGATTACGCGTTTATCGGTAACGTCCGTTTCTTTTAAATCTCACCACGGGACGAATACGATTTTTTTTTAAATCTTATTCCCCGGGGGATTCCCCGGGGGATTCCCCGGGGGATTCCCCGTCGCGAACGGTCCGGCACCCCGCCGCACCGACGCCGGCGGCACACGCGCGCGGCGACGAGTCGCCCGACCAAAAGCCAACATGGCGCCAACCACGCGCCAAGATGGCGCGGCCCTGTGTTTCCAAGATGGCGGCGCCCAGGGACAAGATGGCGAATTTAACATCTTTTATAGTATAGATATCAATTCCCACAAACTTCAAGTTCCGATCATACGCGGTTGATTTTTTTATTAATTTTCAAACATTAAATCTATTGCACGTTTAAGACGACGTCACGTGACCCATGGTGACGTCATCACGACGCCTGTCCGCAAGGCATGAGTGCACTATAGAGTATTTACGGAGGTTAAGTTTGATGGGAATACCAATTTGTTTTCTGTTAAAAGTACTTGTGCAAAAGTTCGCGTACATCTATTATATGGTACAGTCAGTCCGCAGCGCACTGAAAAGCCGTTTCTTTTATGTGCGATTTATGCATGGCACTTTGTGCGTGACCTCGTTTTTGAATACTTAATGAGCTGGCGACAACGCCTGGAATTTGGTCCGAAACATCCGTTTTATTCACTGGCTGTCAATATTATGTATATTTTCTTTTGGATAAGGAAACATTTTGTTATATTATCAAATCAGATTGGAATTTATATGACATTTAGAGGGTAACATTTATAACGTAAAAAAAGCTCCCGAACCAACAAATTGACCTTTAAAAAAAGACGAATTTTGTCCATCTTCTGGCAGCGGCCACAACCCAATTTCACACTGATGTTAAAGATAATTTCATATTCTATCACAAAACTGTAGTTTTGGGGTTGATTTTAACTTAGTCCAGTCAGGGCGCAGAAAATTATAACGTTCTCAATAAATTAACAAACGGAACATCCCGCCATGACAGTCCATAGTCTTCCTGCGCCCTCATTGGTCGAAAATGACTTCATTGAAAAAGGCTTCGTGGTAACGTGTAGTTTATGCACATTTCAATACGCAGTTGTTTTTTGTGTATTTTTTTAATTGTAAGCTCGAGCGAAAAGGATTTATCTGCTATTCAGGGTTTTTTTCTTTTTAACAGTGGACTGATTAAAAAATAATAATATTGCCTGCATAATACAATGTATACAGCCAAATAAACAAAAAACAAGCGACAAATGAAGTCGTTGTTTAAAATGTATTGACAACAATAACATTGAGAAATACAAATGTTTACAACAATTTATATCAGTTTCTGTATTGTGAGGTTGGTTTATAAAGGAAACTGCACTTTTTATCTGAAACTTGAATTTTATCGCTTACATTAACATACCCTGTTGATGTTATATGGCTTGAATAAAATTGTTAAATTAAACCCTGAAATTGTTAAAACTTATTCATCTTTGGCATAATGTTCAATGTGCAAACCATTGAGATTTATTATAAAAGTAAATAAAGCTTGTTTTATCTTTGCTTGATGTTTTTGGCATAGTTTCTTTGGCATTAAATTATTGTAAATATTAAATTACAATGTATGCCCGCTTCTAACATTGCAAAAACAAAATATTTTAAATAAGACATAAATTTTGCTAATATAAGTGTTAATGCACATAAATTATATCACTGATAATAGAAATAATACAATCTGCATTAATAAAGTTATATGCCGTTTGTGTCAAATTTACATTGTAGCTCAAAACTTTGTTGGCATAGTTTGGGGCATTATTCCTAGATGTTTTGACAAACTCACCCGACTCGGCCAGACTCGGTTTTGATCTGTTTTAGCTGCATTGCGTTTGCACAACACTGACACAAAGTCATGTATATTATTTAAAACACTAAAATACAAAACCTTTAAATATACATGTACAAAGCACGTGCTGCATATCCACCAGTACATTTAAATCTTCAACTATTTTCAACACTTCTTTGGAAACCCAACTCTAGATCATTTGTCCCAACATGAATCATTACAAATACAATGTCAGGCCATGGAGGAATAAGAGCAGATGTCATGCTGATGAAGCAGATACTTTCTAAGGTCAGAAAATGTAGTACCGCGATGAGTCACTACCTGCAAATCAACCAACTTTAGTAGTGATGTTCTCTTTGAGATACTTTGTGAGAGAATATCCAAGGAGAAGAGTTGCCTTTGGCCTTTTGTAGAGGCTCCCGACATGCTGGCAATGGCTGCGATGGCTGCGGTGGGCATGGTGGTGGGCATGGCCATGGTGGTGGACGAGTGCTACCTAGTATAATAAACATATTGGAAGACAGAAATAGGAACTATGAAGTTTAGCACAATAATAGTAGTAACTAAATTTATTATTATTAAACAATTTGTTATAATTTTGAACAAAAACATAGGCCTTTTTATACATGAAAGAAACCTAACTTTATCATATAAATAAGGCTACTGTGCAATCACCATCGCATCTAGTGCATATTCAGCACATGTACACATGTGCTTGTGTGCATAATGAAATACACGTTCTGCGTATGTAAAGCCGAAAGACATGGCCGAAAAAGTTGAAATCGCGCGCACGAAAATCGTCGCAAAATACATGAACAAAATGTCGCCACAGGCTAAATTGTATATCAAACGAAATATCATTGCTTCTTTTATCAATGTGTAGTGATCAGTTTTGGTAATATTTGTTAGTCCAGTCAGGGCGCAGAAACTAAACACACGACAAAAACATTTCTTGAAATTATACTCTAACTTCGAGTGAACAAAATTCTGCCAAAAACACACTGAATCTCGTCATATTTTATATCATTCGATTCAGAAAATCGTTCGCTTTCCACTTTGTCAGAGTCGCCTGTATTCCCAGTCCTATTAGAACTAGGAAAGTCTATGTTTGTTACGTAAGCCATGGTCGGAATGTGCAAAGGGTGTGTGCTCTTTGTTATGCCCCAGTGATTTTCTTTATTGCATGAGTGTGTGAGCGAGGAGGGAAAGCGCGCGTTTCAGACAGACATGATATCCGTGTGGTAAAAGCAACATCAGCGCCGGGTGGATTACCGTTTCGTCACAGTACCACCTTCGGTGTGTTGCAATCCGTATTTTCTATGTAGAAAATCAAAAGTTTTCCCCTTAATTATTGTGAATATTAATATTCCCGGTTGTTTTCAATAAGGAAAAGAAGGTGGAATTATCCTCATGGTGTTTTCATGCCTGAAGTTAACACTCACTGTTTTGTACGTTAGCATTCCAGTTTCAAGTGGGCCTTTTAAATTTAAGTTGTGTTTTTATATTGATCTGGCGACGGAATACTTTAATTCTTGTTGCATAGATGGCTTTTTGGAGCAGGGTTTAACTATACCCACTTCAAGTGCACTGGAGGTGCTAAAGAGTGGCCAAGAGAGGGCGCTATTGACGGTCCTAGGACAAAATGGCGCAGACGCTACCTGGACCATACTACATTGCGTGAAGCAAGTGTGAAGCGACCCTGAGCCCTAGCGGAGTTGTGGTTTCCAAGCTCAGTCACCGCTGTATTACTCACCAGTCCGGAATATTGTTGCTGCCTAGGCGGTGAACCAAGCAAGGTTGGTGTGGGAGTAGAACTCGACCCATATCCGTCGGGAGTACAGAGACTGAGCGGGGCACTTGAACCGCATTAACGATCAGCTGATCAGGAGATCAGAAGAGGTCATATATTTGTGCTAGGCCTGAATGAAAGTTGAACCCTACAAGCTCACTTGTCTGCAATTGTGATTGTGTGGAGTATAACATTTAACTTGTAAGTTATTTCATATTCTCCAGGAACCAGTGTACTATGCTATGCTAAAATTTAAGGTATGTACCTGACTTGAGTCACTCAAGCTAACCTGCATGTGCATGTACCATTTACTTGATTTGTGTATAATTGCTGTTGGCGACAATTAACTTGGAGTTCCTTGATTGTGCTTTATTTGTTCTGTTGCTTAAGGTTGAGACTTGCAGGGTGTATGCTTGGTTGAGAGCGGGTTGTGCATAATTCAAGGTTTTGCATGATTGCTTGAAAGTCGCTTGGTGTACTTTCATTTAAGTGATTACTGGGTTGAGTGGGTTTTTTTTTGTGTATACTTATATTTTGGGTTCTGGTTACTAGTGTATAATTTTCTCCTAGTTCATTGTAATAAATAAGAGCCTGTTTGTTATTTATTTGATCCTGTTGGTTAGACTGGAATAATTGTGTGCATCACCTTGGGTGGGCTAACGACCCTTGTTTAAATTATTTTTTCTTTTTTTTTTGCTGGCTACATTCGCGCATGACACACTTACCACGCCATCTTGGAAAACCACTGCTTCGTTTGCAACGTGTAGCTCGTGAAAACAAAGCGGTCGAACTCCTGCAATTACTCGCGTAAATCTCGTGGCCGATTTGCGACGCCGGCCCTGCAAATAAAGTTCGGGATATGACCTTATTAACGCGTGCGCTGCGGACTGACTGTGGTACGTGTATAATTCACGCGTAGTTCTGCGTTGCCGAAGGCACGTTTACCTACCTGCCATAAGCGACGCCCTTCCTCGTGGCCTATGTTGATGACTCTCGTGTTTCACATGTCACCGTACAAATGGATACCAGTGTCCCGCCTTCCCTTCTCTATTGTACAATGTATGGAGCGTACTGACATCGTACGTGCAAGTACGCTTAATACAATGTACACGTATACTGGGGCCTTGCAATCAAGGACAAAAAACATGAAATTTCAAGGGTGTCTCAGGGTATGTCCAAGTTCGCCTTTTGCTACAAAACACAGGGAAGTCTGAGAAGTACTTTTACATTAACCTTTAGAGCAAAAAACAAGATTATATCTGTCTGGGTTAATTTTTTAGGAATTTTTTAAGGAAAAGAGGTAATTTCATTATAACTTCCGGTCTGGTGACGTCATATTTTTTTCTTTCCGTCAACCTGTTCCTATCATGAAGCTGATTATATACATCAGTTATAAAGTGATTTGAACAAACTTCGCCACACACATCAACAGATTGTTCATTTCAAACATTTTTCAACCTGCCGCTAGAGGGCGCTAAAACAATTTATGATGTCACCGATCACTTTTTTGTAGAGCGCAGCCTAGCTAGAGACTAACATCGTTGAAAGTAAGTTCAAATCATTTTCCACTTTTAAATTATAAGCCACTTCCGGTTTGGACCGGAAGGAAGGGTCACGTGATTTTACGCACACGAGATAAAATGAAGACCCTTAATTATTCTATCGATTCCCACAAACATCTAGTTTCGGTCTTTCGCGGTTGATTTTGTATTGATTTTCAAAGATTAAATTATTAAAACTTTAAGATGACGTCACATGTCACGTGGTGACGTCATGATGACATCCGAGTTTTAGGCACTAGCTCAGTATGAGTTCCGAGTATGTGCAAAGTTTCAATGACATTGAAGTCTGTTTAATGACAAAAGTGACCGCCAGAATGAAACGTGTACAAAGTCTATGCGATTTATGGCACAAGAACAAGAAGAACTAGACATGTGTTTGTGGACAAACACAGAGCTGTTTCGATTGTCTAACGTTACTTTCATGTGTGTGTGGTGGTCTATGTGTGTGCCAAGTCTGAAGTCGATTGGATTTACACAAGTGCCAAATATATATTAGTTGAAAAAACGTGTACAAATCCAATGGGGAAAATTGAACCTTTAATGTGACGTCACATGATACCCGATGATGTCATCATGATGTCATCTTAATTTTCGTCTGTAACACATCCTGGAATACTTGCATACCAAGTTTGACCCCAATCGGACATGTACTTCTAGAGTTATAGGGTCTTAAAAACTAAACCTTTAATGTGACGTCACATGACCCCCGATGACGTCATCATGAAGGATTTTCTCCTTGGCCCTCCTGGAGATGGTGGTCGAGGTGTGTGCTAAGTATCAAGTCGATCAAATTTACGAAAGTGTCAAAATAAATAGTTTGAAGAAAAACGTGTACAAACCCTATGGGGAAAACAATTAGACGTTTAACGTCACGTCACGTGACCTTGAATGACACAATCGTGCCGAATTTCTTCAATGGCCATCTGTGGGTGGTGTTCTAATTGTATGTCAAGTTTCAAGTCGGACGGATTTACCAAAGTGTCAAAGTCAAAAGTCTGAAGAAAAACGTGTACAAAACCTATGGGGAAAACTTTACCTTTAACATGACGTCACGTGACCTTGAATGACGTAATCGCGACGAATTTCTTCTAGGACCGTCCTTGGGTGGTTGTCTAAATGTATGCCAAGTCTCAAGTCGATCGGATTTACCAAAGTGTCAAAGTGTATTGGCAGAAAAAACGTGACAAAAAAGAAAAAAAAAAAGAAAAACTAGAAATGTGTTTGTGGACAAACACAGAGCTGTTTCGCGTGTCTAAAATGACTTTGAATTATGTGGGTGGTCGTCTATGTGTGTACCAAGTCTGAAGTCGATCGGATTTACCAAAGTGCCAAATACATATTGGTTGAAAAAAACGTGTGCAAATCCTAGGGGGGAAACTACACCTTTAATTTAACATCACATGACACCTGATGACGTCACCATGGCGTCACCTTTATTTTCGTCTATAACACGTCCCGGAGCTGTATACCAAGATTGACACCAATCGGGCCTGTACTTTCAGAGATATAAGGTCTTAAAAACTGAACCTTTAATGTGACGTCACATGACCCACGATGACGTCATCATGATGTCACCTTAATTTTCGTCTATAACACATCCCGGAATACATGCATACCAAGTTTGACCCCAATCACACCTGTACCTACGGAGACAGAGGGTCTTAAACACTGCACCTTTAATATGACGTCACATGACCCGAGATGACGTCATCGTGACGATTTTTCTTCTTGCCCTCCTAGGGATGCTGGTCTAAGTGTATGCCAAGTCTCAAGTCGATCGGATTTACGAATGTGTCAAAGTCCATAGTCTGAAGAAAAACGTGTACAAACCCTATGGTGAAAAAAATTGCACCTTTAACGTCACGTCACGTGACCTTAAATGACGCAATCGTACCGAATTTCTTCAAGAGCCATCTGTGGGTGGTGTTCAAAGTGTATGCCAAGTTTCAAGTCGGTCGGATATACCAAAGTGTCAAAGTCAATAGTCTGAAGAAAAACGTGTACAAAACCTATGGGGAAAATTGTACCTTTAACATGACGTCACGTGACCTTGAATGACGGAATCGCGACGAATTTCTTCTAGGACCGTCCTTGGGTGGTTGTCTAAATGTATGCCAAGTCTCAAGTCGATCGGATTTACCAAAGTGTCAAAGTGCTATGCCAGAAAAAACGTGTACAAATCCTATGGGGAAAAGTCTGAAAGAGGAAAAAAAAAAAAAAAAAAAGAAAAAAAAGAAAAAAAAAAACTTTAACGAAAACAATAGCTGTTTCGGTGAAAAACCGAAACAGCTAACTAGAAATATGTCTGTTCTATGAACAGAGCATATGGCTTTTTCGCATTTTTTTTTCATTGTTCATTACATTTATGATTCTGTTCATTAAATTTTCATTGTATACAAAATAAAAATTGAAAAAGAAACTAATTGATCGTACCTCTCGCGGTTGATATTCAGGCACTTCCGGTTTAGACCGGAAGGAAGGGTCAAATTATTTCGCATGGTATACGAAATATGAAGACCATGGATTATTCTATCAATTACTGTAAAAATCAAAATCGGATCTTTTACAGTTGATTTTATATTGATTTTTGAAGATTAAATCCAGTAATCATTGGTTTCTTGTAATTTGATACCGGATGACGTCATCGTGACGTCATTAACAGAACGCTCAAGAGCTGTCTTAACTTTGTTATTTGAAGCGAAAATCGGGATTATATCTATCGCGCCAACATATTTCTAACAAAATGCGGTTTATAAATACCAGTTATAAAGCGATTTGAGCAAACTTTGCCACACACATCAACTGATTATTAATTTAAAACATTTTGCAACCTGCCACTAGAGGGCGCTATAACAATTTATGACGTCACCGGTAACTTCTGTGTGAGTGCAGCCCAGCCAGAGACTATCATCGTTGAAAGTAAGTTCATATCATTTTGAACTTTCAAATTATAAGGCACTTCCGGTTTGGACCGGAAGAAAGGGTCAAGTCATTTTGCATGTAATACAAAATATAAAGACCCTGAATTATTCTATCAATTTCCGTTAAAATCTAAATCAGATCTGTTACAGTTGATTTTATATTGATTTTCAAAGATTAAATCTACAAATCATTAGTTGCTTGTAATCTGATACTTGATGACGTCATCGTGACGTCATTAACATAAAGCTCGAGAGCTGTCTGAACTTGTCTATTTAAAGCAAAAAAAAGAATTCTATCTATCGCGGTTGATTTTTCAGCAATTATTTAAGGTTCAAAGATCTTTTCATTGTAACTTCCGGTCTAGTGACGTCATATTTTTTTCTCTCCGCCAACTTGTTCCTAACATGAAGACGATTATAAACACCAGATATAAAGTGATTTGGGAAAATTCGCCACACACATCAACTGATTATTCATTTTTAACAGTTTTCAACCTGCCGCTAGAGGGCGCTGTAACATGTTATGACGTCACCGGTATTTTGTGTGAAAAGCACTATCTAGCCAGAGACTAACATCGTTGAAACTAAGTTCACATTATGGTCCACTTTCAAATTATAAGCCACTTCCGGTTTCGACCGGAAGGAAGGGTCACGGGATTTTACGCACACGAGATAAAATGAAGATTTGTATCAACTTTGTAAAGAGCGCTATACAAATGTTATTATTATTATTATTATTATTATTATTATTAAGATCCTGGATTTAATATTATATCAATTCCCACAAACTTTAAGTTCCGATCATACGTGGTTGATTTTTTATTAATTTTCAAACATTAAATCTATTGCACGTTTAAGACGACGTCACGTGACCCATGATGACGTCATCACGACGCCTGTCCACAAGGCACGAGTGCACTATAGAGTATTTACGGAGGTTAAGTTTGATGAGAATACCAATTTGTTTTCTGTTAAAAGTACGCGTACATCTATTATATGGTATAATTCACGTGTAGTTCTGCGTTGCCGAAGGCACGTTTACCTACCTGCCGTAAGCGGCGCCCTTCCTCATGGCCTATGTTGATGACTCTCGTGTTTCACATGTCACCGTACAAATGGATACCAGTGTCCCGCCTTCCCTTCTCTATTGTACAATGTATGGAGCGTACTGACATCGTATGTACAAGTACGCTCAATACAATGTACACGTATACTTGCGCCTTGCAATCAAGGACATAAAACATGAAATTTCAAGGGTGTCTCAGGGTATGTCCAAGTTCGCCTTTTGCTACAAAACACAGGGAAGTTTGAGAAGTACTTTTACATTAACCTTTAGAGCAAAAAACAAGATTATATCTGTCAGGGTTAATTTTTTATGAATTTTTAAAGTAAAAGAGGTATTTTCATTATAACTTCCGGTCTGGTGACGTCATATTTTTTTCTTTCCGTCAACCTGTTCCTATCATGAAGCTGATTATATACATCAGTTATAAAGTGATTTGAACAAACTTCGCCACACACATCAACTGATTATTCATTTTAAACATTTTTCAACCTGCCGCTAGAGGGCGCTAAAACAATGTATGACGTCACCGGTCACTTTTTTGGAGAGCGCAGCCTAGCTAGAGACTAACATCGTTGAAAGTAAGTTCAAATCATTTTCCACTTTCAAATTATAAGCCACTTCCGGTTTAGACCGGAAGGAAGGGTCACGTGATTGTACGCACACGAGATAAAATGAATATCCTTAATTTTTCTATCGATTCCCACAAACTTCAAGTTACGGTCTTTTGCGGTTGATTTTGTATTTATTTTCAAAGATTAAATTATTAAAACTTTAAGATGACGTCACGTGTCACGTGATGACGTCATGATGACATCCAAGTTTTAGGCACTAGCTCAGTATGAGTTCTGAGTATGTGCAAAGTTTCAATGAAATTGAAGTATGTTTAATGACAAAAGTGACCTCCAGAAGAAACGTGTACAAAGTCTATGCGATGTATGGCCGAATAACAAGAAGAAGAAGCATAAAAACAAACAGAAGAAACACAAAGGCTTTTTCGCTGAAAGCGAAAAAGCCAACTAGACATGTGTTTGTGGACAAACACAGAGCTGTTTCGAGTGTCTAAAATTACTTTCAATATGTGTGTGGTGGTCTTTTGTGTGTGCCAAGTCTCAAGTCGATCAGATTTACTAAAGTGTCAAAGGCAATAGTCTAAAGAAAAACGTGTACAAAACCTATGGGAAACAATTGAAACTTTAACGTGACGCCCCGTGACCTTGAATGACGTAATCGTGCCGAATTTTTTTTAGGGCCGTCTGTGGATGGTGGTCTAAGTGTGTGCCAAGTCTCAAGTCGATCGGATGTACTAAAGTGTTAAAGTCAATAGTCTAAAGAAAAACGTATACAAAACCAATGGGAGAAAAATGTGAACCTTTAATGTGACGTCACGTGACCTTGAATGACACAATCGTGCCGAAGTTCTTTCAGAAACATCTGGGGGTGGTGTTCTAAGTGTATGCTAAGTTTTAAGTCGGTCGGATTTACCGAAGTGCCAAAGTCAATAGTCTGAAGAAAAACGTGTACAAAACCTATGGGGAAAATTAAACCTTTAAAGTGACGTCACGTGACCTTGAATGACGCAATCGAGCCAAATTTCTTCTAGGACCATCTGTGGGTGGAGGTCTAAGTGTACACCAAGTCTCAAGTCGATTGGAATCACCAAAGTGCCAAAGTGTATTGGCAGAACAAACGTGTGTAAATCCTATGGGTAAAAACACTGAAAGTGGAAAAAAAAAAAAGGAAAAAAAAACTAGAAATGTGTTTGTGGACAAACACAGAGCTGTTTCGCATGTCTAAAATGACTTTCAATATTTGGGTGGTGGTCTAAGTGTCTGCCAAGTCTAAAGTCGATCGAATTTAGTGCCAAAGATATATTGGTTGAAAAAAACGTGTACAAATCCTATGGGCAAAATTAAACCTTTAATGTGACGTCACATGACACCCGATGATGCCATCATGATGTCATCTTAATTTACGTCTATAACACATTCTGGAATACTTGCATACCAAGTTTGGCCCCAATCAGACATGTACTTCCAGAGATAGAGGGTCCTAAAATCTGCCCCTTTAATGTGACGTCACATGACCCACGATGACGTTATCCTGACGATTTTCCCCTTGGCCCTCCTGGGTTTGATGGTCGAGGTGTGTGCTAAGTCTGAAGTCGATCGAATTGACAGAAGTGTCAAATTCAATATTTTCAAGAAAAACGTGTACAAAACCTATGGAGAAAATTGAACATTTAATGTGACGTCACATGACACCCGATGATGTCATAATTACGTCATCTTAATTTTCGTCTATAACACACCCTCGAATGCTTGCAAACCAAGTTTGACCCCAACCGGACTTGTACTTTCAGAGTTAGAGGGTCTTAAAAACTACACCTTTAATGTGACGTCACATGACCCGCGATGACGTCATCTTGAAAAAAAATTTCTTGGCCCTCCTAAGGATGGTGGTCGAGGTCTGTGCTAAGTCTCAAGTCGATCGAATTTGCAGAAGTGTCAAATTCAATATTTTGAAGAAAAACGTGTACAAAACCTATGGAGAAAACTGTACCTTTAATGTGACGTCACATGACACCCGGTGATTTCATAATTACGTCATCTTAATTTTCGTCTATAACACATCCTCAAATACTTGCAAACCAAGTTTGACCCCAACCGGACTTGTACTTTCAGAGTTAGAGGGTCTTAAAAACTACACCTTTAATGTGACGTCACATGACCCGCGATGACGTCATCTTGATTATTTTTTTCTTGGACCTCCTGGGGATGGTGGTCGAGGTGTGTGCTAAGTTTCAAGTCAATCGGATTCACCAAACTGTCAAATTAAATAGTCTGAAGAAAAACGTGTACAAAACCTATGGGGGAAAATTGCACCTTTAACGTGACGTCACGTGACCAAGAATTATGTAATCGCGACGAATTTGTTCTAGGACCGTCCTTGGGTGGTTGTCTAAATGTATGCCAAGTCTCAAGTCGATCGGATTTACCAAAGTGTCAAAGTGTATTGGCAGAAAAAACGTGTACAAATCCTATGGGAAAAAGTGACAAAAAAAAAAAAAAAAAAAAAAAAAAACTAGAAATGTGTTTGTGGACAAACACAGAGCTGTTTCGCTTGTCTAAAATGACTTTGAATATGTGAGTGGTGGTCTATTTGTGTACCAAATCTGAAGTCGATCGGATTTACCAAAGTACCAAATATATCTTGGTTGCAAAAAAAACGTGTACAAATCCTATGGGGAAAACTGCACCTTTAATGTGACGTCACATGGCCCACGATGACGTCGTCATGGCGTCATCTTAATTTCCGTCTATAACACATCCTGGAATACTTGCATACCAAGTTTGACCCCAATTAGACCTTTACTTCCAGAGATAGAGGGTCTTAAAAACTACACCTTTAAAGTGACGTCACCTGACCCACGATGACGTCATCATGACGATTATCCTTGTGGCCCTCCTAGAGATAGTGGTCGAGGTGTGTACTAAGTCTCGAGTCGATTGGATTTACCAAAGTGTCAAATTCAATAGTCTGACGAAAAACGTGTACAAAACCTATAGGGAAAACTACACCTTTAATGTGACGTCACATGGCCCATGATGACGTCGTCATGACGTCATCTTAATTTTCGCCTATAACACATCCTGGAATACTTGCATACCAAGTTTGACCCCAATCAGACCTTTACTTCCAGAGATAGAGGGTCTTAAAAACTACACCTTTAAAGTGACGTCACATGACCCACGATGACGTCATCATGACCTTTATCCTTGTGGCCCTCCTAGAGATGGTGGTCGAGGTGTGTACTAAGTCTCGAGTCGATTGGATTTACCAAAGTGTCAAAATCAATAGTCTGACGAAAAACGTGTACAAAACCTATAGGGAAAACTGCGCCTTTAATGTGACGTCACATGACACCTGATGACGTCATCGTAATGTCATCTTAATTTTCGTCTATAACACATCCCGGGATACTTGCATGTCAAGTTTGTCCCCAATCGGGCCTGTACTTCCAGAGATAGAGGGTCTTATAAACTGCACCTTTAATGTGACGTTAAATGACCCACGATGACGTCATCATGACGATTTTTCTTCTGGCCCCTCTGGGGATGGTGGTCGAGGTGTGTCTTAAGTCTCAAGTCGATCGGATTTACCGAAGTGTCAAATTCAATATTCTGAAGAAAAACGTGTACAAATCCTATGGGGAAAAATTGCACCTTTAACATGACGTCACGTGACCACGAATGACGTAATCGTGACAAATTTCTTCTAGGATCATCTGTGGGTGGTGCTCTAAGTGTATGCCAAGTCTCAAGTCGATCGGATTTACCAAAGTGTCAAAGTGTATTGTCCGAAGAAAACTGTGTACAAACCCTATGGGGAAAAGTCTGAAGGAGAAAAAGGAAAAAAAAAAAAGAAAAAAAAAAATCTTAACGATTACAATAGCTGTTTCGGCTGTTGCCGAAACAGCTAAAAAGAAAAAAAAGAAAAACTAGACATGCGTTTGTGGACAAACACAGAGCTGTTTCGATCGTCTAAAATTACTTTCAATATGTGTGCGGTGGTCTTCTGTGTGTGGCAAGTCTCAAGCCGATCGGATTTACTAAAGTGTCAAAGTCAATAGCCTAAAGAAAAACATGTACAAAACCTATGGGGGAAATTGAGGCTTTAACGTGACGCCCCGTGACCTTGAATGACGTAATTGTGCCGAATGTCTTCTAGGACCGTCTGTGGATGGTGGTCTAAGTGTGTGCCAAGTTTCAAGTCGATCGGATTTACTAAGTGTCAAAGTCAATAGTCTAAAGAAAAACGTGTACAAAACCAATGGGAGAAAAATGTGAACCTTTAATGTGACGTCACGTGACCTTGAATGACGCAATCGTGCCGAATTTCTTTCAGAAACATCTGGGGATGGTGTTCTAAGTGTATGCCAAGTTTCAAGTCGGTCGGATTTACCGAAGTGCCAAAGTCACTAGTCTGAAGAAAAACGTGTACAAAACCTATGGGGAAAATTAAACCTTTAACGTGACGTCACGTGACCTTGAATGACGTAATCGCGACGAATTTCTTCTAGGACCGTCCTTGGGTGGTTGTCTAAATGTATGCCAAGTCTGAAGTCGATCGGATTTACCAAAGTTTCAAAGTGCTATACCAGAAAAAACGTGTACAAATCCTATGGAGAAAAGTCTGAAGAAAAAAAAGAAAAACTAGACATGTGTTTGTGGACAAACACAGAGCTGTTTCGGGTGTCTAACATTACTTTCTATATGTGTATCTGATGATGGTCTATGTCTGTGCCAAGTCTGACGTCGATGGATTTACACAATTGCCAAAGATATATTAGTTGGAAAAAACGTGTACAAATCCTATGGGAAAAATTGCACCTTTAATGTGACGTCACATGACACCCGATGATGTCATCATGATGTCATCTTAATTTTCGTCTGTAACACATCCTGGAATACTTGCATACCAAGCTTGACCCCAATCGGGCCTGTATTTCCAAAGATAGAGGGTCCTTAAAACTGCACCTTTAATGTGACGTCACATGACCCACGATGATGTCATTATAACGATTTTCCCCTTGGCCCTCCTGGGGATGGTGGTCGAGATGTGTGCTAAGTCTCGAGTCGATCAAATGTACGAAAGTGTCAAAGTCAATAGTCTGAAGACAAACGTGTACAAACCCTATGGGAAAAAAATGTACACCTTTAACGTCACGTCACGTGACCTTGAATAACGCAAATCGTGCCGAATTTCGTCCAGGACCATCTGTGGGTGGTGTTCTAGGTGTATGCTAAGTCTTAAGTCGAACGGATTCATTAAAGTGTCAAAGTCAATAGTTTGAAGAAAAACGTGTACAAAACCTATGGGGAAAACTGTACCTTTAACATGACGTCACGTGACCTTGAATTACGGAATCGCGACGAATTTCTTCTAGGACCGTCCTTGGGTGGTTGTCTAAGTGTATGCCAAGTTTCAAGTCGATCGGATTTACCAAAGTGTCAAAGTGTATTGGCAGAAAAAACGTGTACAAATCCTATAGGGGAAAATGACAAATAAAAAAAAAAAAAAAAAGAAAAAAAAAAAGAAAAAGAAAAAAAAAAACTTTAACGAAAACAAAAGCTGTTTCGGCTGAAAGGCCGAAACAGCTAAAAAAAAAAAAAAGAAAAAAAAAAACTTTAACGAAAACAAAAGCTGTTTCGGTGAAAAACCGAAACAGCTAAAAAAAACTTTAACGAAAACAAAAGCTGTTTCGGTGAAAAACCGAAACAGCTAAAAAAACTAGACATGTGTTTGTGGACAAACACAGAGCTGTTTCGAGTGTCTAAAATTACTTTCAATATGTGTGTGGTGGTCTTTTGTGTGTGCCAAGTCTCAAGTCGATCAGATTTACTAAAGTGTCAAAGGCAATAGTCTAAAGAAAAACGTGTACAAAACCTATGGGAAAAAAATAGAAACTTTAACGTGACGCCCCGTGACCTTGAATGACGTAATCGTGCCGAAGTTCTTCTAGGGCCGTCTGTGGATGGTGGTCTAAGTGTGTGCCAAGTCTCAAGTCGATCGGATTTACTAAAGTGTCAAAGTCAATAGTCTAAAGAAAAACGTGTACAAAACCAATGGGAGAAAAATGTGAACCTTTAATGTGACGTCACGTGACCTTGAATGATGCAATCGTGCCGAATTTCTTTCAGAAACATCTGGGGGTGGTGTTCTAGGTGTATGCGAAGTTTCAAGTCGGTCGGATGTACCCAAGTGCAAAAGTCAATAGTCTGAAGAAAAACGTGTACAAAACCTATGGGGAAAATTAAACCTTTAACGTGACGTCACGTGACCTTGAATGACGCAATCGAGCCAAATTTCTTCTAGGACCATCTGTGGGTGAAGGTCTAAGTGTATACCAAGTCTCAAGTAGATTGGAATCACCAAAGTGCCAAAGTGTATTGGCAGAACAAACGTGTGTAAATCCTATGGGTAAAAACACTGAAAGTGGAAAAAAAAAAAAGGAAAAAAAAAAAAAAAAAGAAAAAAAAAAACTTTAACGAAAACAAAAGCTGTTTCGGTGAAAAACCGAAACAGCTAAAAAAAAGAAAAAAAAAAACTTTAACGAAAACAAAAGCTGTTTCGGTGGAAAACCGAAACAGCTAACTAGAAATATGTCTGTTCTGTGAACAGAGCATATGGCTTTTTCGCATTTTTTGTTCATTGTTCATTACATTTATGATTCTTTTCATTTAATTTTCATCGTATACAAAATGAAAATTAAAAAAGAAAGTAATTGATTATACCTGATTGATTTTTAGGCACTTCCGGTTTGGACCGGAAGGAAGGGTCAAATTATTTTGCCTGGTATACGAAATATGAAGACCTTTGATTATTCTATTAATTACCGTAAAAATCAAAATCGGATCCATTACAGTTGATTTTATATTGATTTTTGAAGATTAAATTCAGTAATCATTGGTTGCTTGTAATCTGATACTGGATGACGTCATCGTGACCTCATTAATAGAACGCTCAGGAGCTGTCTTAACTTTGCTATTTGAAGCAAAAATCTGGATTATATCTATCGCAGTTGATTTTTTACCAATTATATAAGGTTTAAAGGTCTTTTCATTGTAACTTCCGGTCTGGTGACGTCATAATTTTTTCTTTACCACAACCTGTTCCTAACATGAAGGTAATTATATATACCAGTTATAAAGTTATTTGAGCAAACTTCGCCACACACATCAACTGCTTATTTATTTTACACATTTTTCAATCTGCCGCTAGAGGGCGCTATAACAATTTATGACGTCACCGTTAACTTTTGTGTAGAGAGCAGCCTAGCCAGAGACTATCATCGTTGAAAGTAAGTTCATATCATTTTCAACTTTCAAATTATAAGGCACTTCCGGTTTGGACCGGAAGGAAGGGTCAGGTCATTGTAAAGGTTATACGAAATATGAAGACCCTGGATTATTCTATCAATTCCCGTTAAAATCTAAATCAGATCTTTTACAGTTGATTTTATATTGATTTTTAAAGATTAAATCTATAAATCATTAGTTGCTTGTAATCTGATACTTGATGACGTCATCGTGACGTCATTAACATAAATCTCGAGAGTTGTCTGAACTTGTCTATTTAAAGCTAAAAAAAAAATTATATCTATAGCGGTTGATTTTTCAGCAATCATTTAAGGTTTAAAGGTCTTTTCATTGTAACTTCCGGTCTAGTGACGTCATATTTTTTTCTCTCCGCCAACTTGTTCCTAACATGAAGCCGATTATACACACCAGATATAAAGTGATTTGGGCAAACTTCGCCACACACATCAACTGATTATTCGTTTTTAACAGTTTTCAACCTGCCGCTAGATGGCGCTGTAACATGTTATGACGTCACCGGCAATTTTGTTGAGAAGCACTACCTAGCCAGAGACTAACATCGTTAAAAGTAAGTTCATATTGTTTTCCACTTTCAAATAATAAGCCACTTCCGGTTTGGACCGGAAGGAAGGGTCACGTGATTTTACGCACACGAGATAAAATGAAGATCCTCAATTATTCTATCGATTCCCACAAACTTCAAGTTACGGTCATTCGCGGTTGATTTTGTATTGATTTTCAAAGATTAAATTATTAAAACTTTAAGATGACGTCACATGTCACGTGGTGACGTCATGATGACATCCGAGTTTTAGGCACTAGCTCAGTATGAGTTCTGAGTATGTGCAAAGTTTCAATGACATTGAAGTCTGTTTAATGACAAAAGTGACCGCCAGAATGAACGTGTACAAAGTCTATGCGATTTATGGCACAAGAACAAGAAGAAGAAGAAACTAGAGATATGTCTGTTCAAGGAACAGAGCATATGGCTTTTTCGCATTTTTTTTGGTATTGTTCATTACATTTATGATTTCATTTAATAAATTTCTTTATTTAATTTTTTCAAAACTGCAAATTTTAAATTATTAATTGGATTATATTTCTCGCGGTTAATTTTCAGAAATGTTTAAAGGTCTTTTAATTGTAATTTCCGGTCTAGTGACGTCATATTATTTTGTTTTTATCCGCCAACTTGTTACTAACAAGATGCTGATTATAAATACCAATTATAAAGCGATTTGAGCAAACTTCGCCACGAAAATGAACTGATTATTCATTTTAAACATTTTTCAACCTGCCACTAGAGGGCGTTATAACAATTTATGACGTCACCGGTAACTTTGTTTGTAGAGTGCAGGCTACCTAGAGACTATCATCGTTGAAAGTAAATTCATATCATTTTCAACTTTCAAATTATAAGGCACTTCCGGTTTGGACCGGAAGGAAGGGTCAAGTCATTTTGCATGTAATACGAATATGAAGACCCTGGATTATTCTATCAATTCCCGTTAAAATCTAAATCAGATCTGTTACATTTGATTTGATATTGATTTTCAAAGATTAAATCTACAAATCATTAGTTGCTTGCAATCTAATACTTGATGACGTCATCGTGACGTCATTAACATACAGCTCGAGAGCTGTCTGAACTTGTCTATTTAAAGCAAAAAAAAGAATTATATCTATCGCGGTTGATTTTTCAGCAATTATTTAAGGTTTAAAGGTCTTTTCATTGTAACTTTCGGTCTAGTGACGTCATATTTTTTTGTCTTCGCCAACTTGTTCCTAACAAGATGTTGATTATATAAACCAGTTATACAGTGATTTGAGCAAACTTCGCAAAACAAATCAACTGGTTATTCATTGTTAACAGTTTTCAAACTGCCGCTAGAGGGCGCTGTAACATGTTATGGCGTCACCAGTATTTTTTGTGAAAAGCACTACTAGCCAGAGACTAACATCGTTGAAACTAAGTTCACATTATGGTCCACTTTCAAATTATAAGCCACTTCCGGTTTCGACCGGAAGGAAGGGTCACGGGATTTTACGCACACGAGATAAAATGAAGATCCTGGATTTAATATTATATCAATTCCCACAAACTTTAAGTTCCGATCATACGCGGTTGGTTTTTTATTAATTTTCAAACATTAAATCTATTACACGTTTAAGACGACGTCACATGACCCATGATGACGTCATCATGACGCCTGTCCACAAGGCACGAGTGCACTAGAGAGTATTTACGGAGGTTAAGTTTGATGAGAATACCAATTTGTTTTCTGTTAAAAGTACTTGTGCAAAAGTTCGCGTACAACTATTATAATTATGGTATAATTCACGCGTAGTTCTGCGTTGCCGAAGGCACGTTTACCTACCTGCCGTAAGCGGCGCCCTTCCTCATGGCCTATGTTGATGACTCTCGTGTTTCACATGTCACCGTACAAATGGATACCAGTGTCCCGCCTTCCCTTCTCTATTGTACAATGTATGGAGCGTACTGACATCGTACGTACACGTACGCTCAATACAATGTACACGTATACTTGCGCCTTGCAATCAAGGACATAAAACATGAAATTTCAAGGGTGTCTCAGGGTATGTCCAAGTTCGCCTTTTGCTACAAAACACAGGGAAGTTTGAGAAGTACTTTTGCATTAACCTTTAGAGCAAAAAACAAGATTATATCTGTCAGGGTTAATTTTTTAGGAATTGTTAAACTAAAAGAGGTATTTTCATTATAACTTCCGGTCTGGTGACGTCATATTTTTTTCTTTCCGTCAACCTGTTCCTATCATGAAGCTGATTATATACATCAGTTATAAAGTGATTTGAACCAACTTCGCCACACACATCAACTGATTATTCATTTGTCAACCTGCCGCTAGAGGGCGCTAAAACAATTTATGACGTCACCGGTCACTTTTTTGGAGAGCGCAGCCTAACTAGAGACTAACATCGTTGAAAGTAAGTTCAAATCATTTTCCACTTTCAAATTATAAGCCACTTCCGGTTTGGACCGGAAGGAAGGGTCACGTAATTTTACGCACACGAGATAAAATGAAGATCCTTAATTATTCTATCGATTCCCACAAACATCTAGTTACGGTCTTTCGCGGTTGATTTTGTATAGATTTTCAAAGATTAAATTATTAAAACTTTAAGATGACGTCACGTGTCACGTGATGACGTCATGATGACATCCGAGTTTTAGGCACTAGCTCAGTATGAGTTCTGAGTATGTGCAAAGTTTCAATGAAATTGAAGTATGTTTAATGACAAAAGTGACCTCCAGAAGAAACGTGTACAAAGTCTATGCGATTTATGGGACAAGAACAAGAAGAAGAAAAAAACTAGACATGTGTTTGTGGACAAACACAGAGCTGTTTCGGATGTCTAAGATAACTTTCATTATGTGTGTGCCAAGTCTGAAATCGATTGGATTTGTCAATTTTCCCAAGATATATAAGTTGAAAAATACGTGTACAAATGCTATGGGGAAAACTGCACCTTTAAAGTGACGTCACATGACACCCGATGATGTCATCATGATGTCATCTTAATTTTCGTCTATTACACATTCTGGAATACTTGCAAACCAAGTTTGACCTCAACCGGACTTGTACTTTCAGAGTTAGACGGTCTTAAAAACTACACCTTTAATGGGACGTCACATGACCCCCGATGACGTCATCTTGATTATTTTGTTCTTGACCCTCCTAAGGATGGTGGTCGAGGTCTGTGCTAAGTCTCAAGTCGATCGAATTGACAGAAGTGTCAAATTCAATATTTTGAAGAAAAACGTGTACAAAACCTATGGAGAAAATTGAACCTTTAATGTGACGTCACATGACACCCGATGATGTCATAATTACGTCATCTTAATTTTCGTCTATAACACATCCTCGAATACTTGCAAACCAAATTTGACCCCAACCGGACTTGTACTTTCAGAGTTAGAGGGTCTTAAAAACTACACCTTTAATGTGGCGTCACATGACCCGCGATGACGTCATCTTGATAATGTTTTCTTGGCCCTCCTAAGGATGGTGGTCGAGGTCTGTGCTAAGTTTCAAGTCAATCAGATTTACGAAAGAGTCAAATTCAATAGTCTGAAGAAAAACGTGTACAAAACCTATGGGGGAAAATTGAAGCTTTAAAGTGACGTCACGTGACCAGGAATTACGTAATCGCGACGAATTTGTTTTAGGATCATCCTTGGGTGATGGTTCAACTGTGTGCCAAGTCTCAAGTTCATCGAATTTTTCAAAGTGCCAAAGTGTATTGGTAGAAGAAAAAACGTGCACAAACTCTATGGAAAAGTGTCTAAAGAATAAAAAAAACAAAAAAAAAAAAAACAAAAAAAAAACAAAAAAAAAAATCTTAACGATTACAATAGCTGTTTCGGCTGAAGTGCCGAAACAGCTAAAAAACAAACAGAAGAAAAACAAAGGCTTTTTCGCTTTTTAGCGAAAAAGCCAAAAATAAAACAAACAGAAGAAAAAGAAAGGCTTTTTCGCTGAAAGCGAAAAAGCCAAGAAGAAGAAGAAACTAGAACTACGTCTGTTCGAGGAACAGAACATAGGGCTTTTTCGCTTTCGCAATTTTTTAGATTAAATTTTGCAAAAATTGAACTTTTATACCATCAAAATGATTTAAAATCATCGAAAACGAATTTAAGTTAATTTAAACAGATTAAAATGAATCCAAACTGATTAAAACGATGACGTCACATGTTTGTGAACTTTTTGTGCAACTATCTATCACCTAACAATACAAACGTATGTTATGTTAGCACGTTCCGTTGCTGAGATATGACTTAAAGGTCGAAAAACGTAATAATTCGAATATAATCGTAATATGACGTAACATTTGTCAACATGCCGCTAGAGGGCGCTATAACATTTTAAGAAGTCACCGTTAACTTGTTTGTTACTTACAACCTAGCCAGCGCCTAACATCGTTGAAAGTAAGTTCACATCGTTTTCCACTTTTAAATTATAATGCACTTCCGGTTTGGACCGGAAGGAAGGGTCAGGTTTTTTTGCTTGTAATACAAATTATGAAGACCAAGGATTAATCTACCAATTCCCTTAAAAATCTAAATCAGATATCTTACAGTTGATTTTATATTGATTTTCAAAGATTAAATCTAGAAATATTTGGTTGCTTGTAATCTGACATTTGATGACGTCATCGTGACGTAATTAACAGAAAGCTCGAGAGCTGTCTTTACTGTGCTATCTGATGCAAAAATCTGGATTATATCTATAGCGGGTGATTTTTAAGCGATTGTTTAAGGTTTAAAGGATTTTTCATTGTAACTTCCGGTTTGGTGACGTCATAAATATTTCTCCTTCCCAATATGGTCTAAGCATGAAGCTGATTATATACACCGGTTATAAAGTGGTATCAGCAAACTTCGCCACACACATCAACAGATTATTCATTTTAACCATTTTTCAACCTGCCGCTAGAGGGCGCTATAACATATTATGACGTCGCCTGATTTTTTTTGGGGGAAAAGTTTATTCTAGCCAGAAACTAACATCGTTGAAAGTAAGTTCATATCATTTTTCACTTTCAAATTATGAGGCACTTCCGGTTGGACCGGAAGGAAGGGTCACGTGATTTTAGCACACGAGATAAAATGAAGATTCTGGATTATTCTATCTATTGCCACAAAAATCAAGTTTCGGTCTTTTGTGGTTGATTTGTTATTTATTTTTAAAGATTAAATCAATTGCACCTTTAAGATGACGTCACGTGACCCCTGACGACGTAACCATGACGTATGTCTGCGAAACACGAGTTTACTATAGGGTCTTCACCTGGGTTAAGTTTTATGGAAATACGACTTTGTTTTTCGTTAAAAGTGCTTGGAATTGTGCAAACAACGTTTACAAAGTCTATGGGATTGGATTCTGCGTAGCCGAGAGCCTGTTTACCTACCTGTCGCACACGGCGCCCTTCCCCATAGGCAATTTGATGACGTCGTCCTGTTTCGCATGTTGGCGGCTAGTGTCCTCTTGGGTGAGCGTACATTTGCATGCACGTACGATGTCAGTAGTGATACATTCGCTCAATGCATAGTACACTATCAGTGTATACGTACGTACATACAAGCATGTACACCCCTATTATACGTGTGCCATGCACATATAAGGGGTCAATGCTTTATGCGCCTAGGCCAAAACGATTAAATTTCAAGGGTGCCCAGGGTATGTCCAAGTTCGTTTTTTTGCCAAAAAACACAGGAAAGTTCGAGAACTACTTTTACACTAACCTTTAGAACAAAAATCAAGATTATATCTGTCAGGTTTAATTTTTTAGGAATTTTCAAAAGAAAAGAAGTCTTTTCATTGTAACTTCCGGTCTGGTGACGTCATAATTTTTTCTTCTCGTCGACTTGTTCCTAGCATGAAGCTGATTAAATACACCGGTTATAAAGTGATTTCCGCAAATTTCGCCACACACATCAACAGATTATTCATTTTAACCATTTTTCAACTTGCCGCTAGAGGGCGCTATAACATGTTATGGCGTCGCCGGTATTTTTGTTGTTAAATACAATCTAGCCAGACACTAACAGCGTTGAAAGTAAGTTCATATCATTTTTCACTTTTAAATTATAAGGCACTTCCGGTTTAGACCGGAAGGAAGGGTCACGTGATTTTACGCACATGAGATAAAATGAAGATCCTGGATTATTCTATCTGTTGCCACAAAAATCAAGTTTCGGTCTTTTGCGGTTGATTTGTTATTGATTTTCAAAGATTAAATCAATTGCACCTTTAAGATGACGTCACGTGACCCCTGATGACGTCACCATGTCGTATGTCGGCTAGGCACGAGCTTACTATAGGGTCTTCACTTGGGTTAAGTTTTATGGAAATACGACTTTGTTCTCTGGTAAAAGTACTTGTGCAAAAAAACGTGTACAAAGTCTATGGGGTTTAGGTTACTAAAAGAAAAAAAAAGAAGAAGAAACTAGAACTACGTCTGTTCGAGGAACAGAACATAGGGCTTTTTCGCTTTCGCAATTTTTTGATAAAAATTTTAAAAAATGGAACTTTTATACCATCAAAATAATTTAAAATCATCGAAAACGAATTTAAGTTAATTTAAACAGATTAAAATGAATCCAAACTGATTAAAACGATGACGTCACACGTTTGTGAACTTTTTTGTGCAACTATCTATCACCTAACAATACAAACATATGTGTTATATTAGCACATTCCGTTGCTGAGATATGGCTTAAAGGTCGAAAAACGTAATAATTCAAATATAATCGTAATATGATGTAACATTTGTCAACTTGCCGCTAGAGGGAGCCATAACATTTTAAGAATTCACCGTTAACTTGTTTGTTACTTACAACCTAGCCAGTGCCTAACATCGTTGAAAGTAAGTTCGCATCGTTTTCCACTTTTAAATTATAATGCACTTCCGGTTTGGACCGGAAGGAAGGGTCAGGTCTTTTTGCATGTAATACAAATTATGAAGACCATGGATTAATCTATCAATTCCCTTACAAATCTAAATCAGATCTTTTACAGTTGATTTTATATTGATTTTCAAAGATTAAATCTAAAAATATTTGGTTGCTTGTAATCTGACACTTGATGACGTCATCGTGACGTAATTAACAGAAAGCTTGAGAGCTGTCTTTACTTTGCTATCTGATGCAAAAATCTGGATTATATCTATAGCGGGTTTTTTTTAAGCGATTGTTTAAGGTTTAAAGGATTTTTCATTGTAACTTCCGGTTTGGTGACGTCATAAATATTTCTCCTTCCCAATATGGTCTAAGCATGAAGCTAATTATATACACCGGTTATAAAGTGGTTTCAGCAAACTTCGCCACACACATCAACAGATTATTCATTTTAACCATTTTTTTACCTGCCGCTAGAGGGCGCTATAACATATTATGACGTCGCCTGATTTGTTTTGGAAAAGTTTATTCAAGCCAGAAACTAACATCGTTGAAGGTAAGTTCATATCATTTTTCACTTTCAAATTATGAGGCACTTCCGGTTGGACCGGAAGGAAGGGTCACGTGATTTTACGCACACGAGATAAAATGAAGATTCTGGATTATTCTATCTATTGCCACAAAAATCAGGTTTCGGTCTTTTGCGGTTGATTTGTTATTGATTTTCAAAGATTAAATCAATTGCACCTTTAAGATGACGTCACGTGACCCCTGATGACGTCACCATGACGTATGTATGTTAGGACCGAGCTCACCATAGGGTCTTCACTTGGGTAAAGTTTTGTTTGGATACGACTTTGTTGTCTATGAGAAGTGCTTGTGCAAAAAAACGTGTACAAAGTCTATGGGGTTTAGGTTACTAAAAGAAAAAAAAAAAAGAAAAAAAAAATCAGAACAAAAACAAAGGCTTTTTCGCAAATTGCGAAAAAGCCAAAAAAAAAAAAAAAAAAAAATCAGAACAAAAACAAAGGCTTTTTCGCATTTGCGAAAAAGCCAAAAATAAAACAAACAGAACGAAAAGAAAGGGTTTTTCGCTTTTAAGCGAAAAAACCCCCCCCCAAAAAAAGAAGAAAAAAAAACTTTAACGAAAACAAAAGCTGTTTCGGTGAAAAACCGAAACAGCTAAAAAAAGAAAAAAAAAACTTTAACGATTACAAAAGCTGTTTTGGTGAAAAACCGAAACAGCTAAAAAGTACATGTACCAAAAGCTGCCAATGATGGCGCTGATACGTGGCACTGCTATTCTGAAACAGTTATTTGTGTAAGGCCACCCAGTGGCACGCAGCTAGCTGTGTATCTTGCAATTGGCCTCGAGGCGTTGACTCTATCATGGCGTATTTTCTGTTTAGTCATTAAATTATTTTGGAAGCTCTGATCGGAATGCAAACAAAGTGCTAAGTTGTAAATACAGGGTGTCCTAAAACGTTGTGCAAGAGGAGCACATCTTTTTATTCATAAAGTTTTAAAAAGCTCGGAAAGACTACAAATTTGTCTTTCAGATGATTGTTATTTCATCTGATTTGGTTTTGTCAGTCCAGAGATACAAGCAATTAACTTGAGATTGAATAGGTCCAGTCAAATAATTGTGAAGAGGTTTCATCAAAAATTGTCATCAGGCCTACATTCTGTAGACAATCCCCCTTTTGTGAAATGCTGGCGCTTGCGGAAGCATTTTTCTAAGGTGTGGCACACTCGATTTTGAGTGTTGGTGGTTAATTAAACATATCTTTGAATAGACAAAAGCAAAAAGGGTAAAATAAACGGCATTTGAAATATAATTTTAGTTATCTTGAAGCCTATACAAACATCAATAGCAAATGCTGAACAATTAAGGAGAAAAATGATGTGTTCCATTTGCACTTTTTTTTTTTTGGGGGGGGGGGCACCCTGTACATGTACCTTGACTTGCTTCCCCCATTCGGGATGTTCTTCGATGATCTTCGCTGCTCCGTCGAAGAACTTGAAGTCGTTGTTAGGAATAATGGCCAACATCTCCCCTCCAGATTTAAGACAGCTGATCATGTTCCTTACAGGGGAGGACTTCTCGAGAAAGAACATGATGCGGATCACACTGACCACTTTGTCGAAAGCGCCTTTCCACTTGGGAAGGTTGGGGCTGGCATCTCCAAGATTATCAAACAAGTACTCCACGTTGTCAGCCGGGTAGCTCGTCTTGGCAATCTCCAGAATGGATTGATCAACATCGATACCTGTATAGAAGTAAGAAGGTTCGAACATTGTAGCAATTCGTGACAATCAAACTGGTGGGAGGAAGCTATATAGTTACTCCTAGCAAACCACAACTACACGGTCAAAACTAAAGTGTTGAATCAACACTAGTTTGAGGGGCAGTGACTACTCTTTAAAAGTTGGGATTTCAACCGGCATTAAACTGATGAATTCAACACACTGAGTGTTGAATTCATCCGTTTTATGTATAGCATGTCAACTTTTAAAGAGTAGTCACTGACAGTTCACTGATAAGGTTGATTCAACACTTTAGTTTTAAGCGTTTAGAATGTTGAACCAATGTAAACAAAAAACGCTCACCGACAACACTCTGTACCCCAGTCGCTAACATAACTGCTTCCTCTCCAGCGCCACACCCAACATACAACACGTTGTCCTGTGGACTGCAGTTGAGCTTGTCAAAATGCTCCATGGCCAGTCGGGTACAGGTGGACCGAATGCCGCCTTTTGAGTGCCTCACGTACAGAGACACCAGGAACTTCAATTTCATCTTGGTAACCGGATTCATGATGACCACTTTCAAGTTACTTTAAAAAAGAAAAACGATTTGGCGGGGTAATTGTAAATCAGGGCACATAGCAGCGGTCTAATGATAGTTAAGTCAATGACTGTACACCTTGCAGTAAAGAACGTACATGTACATGCACAATCAATTGCACAGTTGATTGCACATCTACATTCAATAGCCAGGGTGCCTATAATACTAGGCTATGTTATTCAATAGCATACTGACCGTTTGTGATGCAGCATCCGAGAGCTTGCATATATTGTTCAAACGAACTAGTGCCATAAGCTACTAGTAAACAATTCGCGACAAAACAAATCATGACTTGCATGCATGTCGTGAATAAAAAGTCGTAACAAAATTGTGTGATGTCGTAAATACAATATGTGATGTCGTAAGTGCAATATGTAATGTCGTTAATAAATATGTGAAGTCGTAAACAAATATGTGATGTCGTAAAAGAAATTATGTGATGTCGTAAAACAGTATGTGATGTCGTAAATGAAATTCGCGTCTTTGATGTCCCTTCAGGGCCACCATAGGTCACTGATCTCTACAAACTGGATAGGTCGAGCGCACTGATCTCTACAAACTGGATAGGTCGACAGCTCTGCACGTGAAGCCATTGGCGGCCATATTGGGATATTCAAAACATTGCAGGCGTACACACGTTTGTATAGCGCACGACCGAGAAAACTCATTTAATATCAAAGGAAACGAAGTTAACGTCACAAAAACGATCCAGTTTGATTAGGAAAATTAAGTTAAACATAATAACACCCAAGAATGAGATGTATACGCCAAGTTCGAATGTTAAAAAGCCCTATTTTCGGGAAAAGATATGAGACATTCGTGAGACGATGCAATGCAGTGCAAAGAGTATGGGATTTGTCGGACAAGTTTTTTCAAAAAAAATTGTTTAACATTTCCAACATCATTACCTTATGCACAAACCATAGGAAAAGGAAAAACAAGTTTTTGGGGATCAAGGAAATTGTTAAATTTTGGGGTTTAATTTTATATCCAGACACTAAAAAGTGCCAGTTTTATAATAAAATAAATTAGAAAATTTCAGTGTGTTTTAGGAAAATTGTATTGGCACATAGGGTTTGTTCGTGGGGTTTTAAGGCAGTGTCTAGATTTGGAATCTACCTAAATGATTAGTAAATATTTTAGGAAGGGTCCAAAAAATGCTAGCTGGACAAGTTATGTGGTTTTTAGCTTAAACGGCTTGAACTATGAACTTGATAAACTTTTAAAAAATCACAATTAAAAATATATCAATCACACGTGTAAATAATAACATATAAGTCCCACAGTGGATTCAATTTTGCTTGCTTTTATTTTGCGTTACACTAAACAAAATATGAAACTGCTCCCACTGTAATAACTTACAATACTTTTCTGATTCACTTTTCACATCAGACGTCAGACAATTACTTGCAGCACAATTAAGCACAGTTACATCAATGTTAAACCGAAATAGCAGTTGACCACAATTTCAATTAAAATCTTTATATATTAAATATAAAGAAAATTATATATTAGATCATATTAAAATCTTTATATTTCTCATTTTTTTACAGGTTCGTTCCCACAGTAAAAAAGAATGCACATGTGCATATAGCAGGGAAATTTCATGTACTTTCTATAACACTCATCTGTCGAAACACTCATCTAAAAAGTGCCTTGAGCAAACAAGTGAAGTCTTTGATGGCTTCCAGTTCTTTCTTCTCATATTGAAGCCTCTGTGGTTGGCTATGGGGAAATCTATATGAAGGTACATACATTATTTGAATACTGCGAGTTAATTATTTATTAAAATATAATTACCGGTGCAGAGGTCCCAATGAAGCCAACCCAATGTCACAAATTTAACCCCAAATGTTGCACTCATTCAGTCATTGTATATTGTTATTAAGGCAAAATTAATTCCACACTCAAGCACTGCATTCAACTCTGTGCATAGTACTAATTTAATTACCAAGTTTTTCCTCAGCCCCTGAGTAATTGAATCATTAATGTCTATGTGGTTTTTATTTGTTGGTCCTCAAATCCTTCTCAGTGGAAATCATTCCGTAAACATGTCAACTTAGGAATTAAAAAGAAAAATAATGATTGTGCAACATAACTTACTTATGAAATGTTATGCCTTTTTCATAATTGGAGTGGTTTGCCCTGTTTGTGCTGTGCAGCCGGACATCGTAGAAAGTGGACTTGGTACTACTACTAGTGAGTACTATTATGCCATGGGATAAACATATTAGCCTAGCTGTAATGTACAAAGAAACAAAATAAACATGTATCATTAAATGAAATGCCAACTCCATGTACACACTGGGCCTTACTGTAATCAAATCATGTCATGAATATTCTTCTTAATTGCCTCAGTATACTAGCCCGTTATTTGTGTTATTGTATAAAGTCTGTAAATTATCATCAGAACTGCAGCACGGGGCTGATGTAAAAACATCAAACAAGTTCAAACATTTTCTCAGGAACAAATTTACATTTTTTGATCAGCCTCGTCAGCTCATGATTTGAAGAAGGCCTATACCATTATTAGCTACATGCCTATACCATGGAGCTTCATAGCTGCCTATACAGAGTTTCAAGCAAAAACCAGCTGAATATTAATAACAACAAACAATATACATCACCTAAACGTTGGTTTGTAACCCTGGTTTTTTTTCCAAAATATAAATTGTCATGCTAATACCCCAGTCACAATTGGCTTGCGATGGGTTTGCGATTAGTTTGCGGCGGATTTCTAGGCATTTTCGACCGGGGCCCCACGGGACTCCTTGCGGCTGCCGGGTCATTTTTTGGCATCGGGCGGGCATCGAGTTACTTTTAACTCGGACTTAAAACCTGGTGCGGCGTTTCGCATCGCAAACTGATCGCCAATAAATCGGTCGATGCCTAGCCGATGTCCGGCAGGGCATCGCACACGTCGGGCGGGCGCCGAGCCAAATTTTAGACAACCCAGACAATCAATATATCGGCCAGGCGCCGCCCACATGCCGGCCGGGTCCCGCCCGCTTTCCGGCCGACTTGGCGGTGCCTGGCCGGAAATCGGCCGGGGGCCAGACGGCGCCCTGCCGGCGCCCAGCCTGAAATCGGTCATGCATCGGCCGGGGCTCGAAGGGTAAAAAAAGCCACCAATGCAACATGAACCAGGTTGTAGCGGTATAGCGTGCAAACGCCAACCTCTCCCTCAACCGGGCGACCTACACGCGCTGTGCAGGTGCCCGCAAGCGTTGTGGAGGTATCAACGGCATTTTCTTATTTAATGGCCCTGTCACACCAGAACATTTTAGGCCAACGCGTGAGTAGCGTGTTGTAATTTTGGCAACACGCTGGCAAACGCTAACCAACGCTAGGCCAGCGTTAGCAACACGATGAGCGCGTTACTCACACACTGGGACACGCTGTCATACGCTGAGGAAATTGTTTTTTTCAAAATAGCTACAATTTCCAGCGTTTGCCAGCGTGTGACTGCACACGCTGGCGGCGCGTTTTAGATTCGTTACACACGCGTCGAACACGCTAGGCGATTGTTATCAACCCGCTACTCACACGCTGGCGTACGCCGGCGTACGCTTGCGACACGCTGGTTATGGCCCTGCCACACCAGGACGTTTTAGGCCAATGCATGAGTAGCGCGTTAAAAATAGTTGATACGCTGGCAATTGCTGAACTTTCACAGAAAAAGTCAAGTGGAACCGTGATTTCAGCGTGTTCATACAGGTTGATAACGGGTTCATAGCGTATGCCGGCGCGTAAGTAGCGTGTGAGGAACGCGCTCAGCATGTAATGAACGCATCACTGATTTATATAAAAAATACGACAGCGGGTCGCCAGCGTGAGAGTAGTGGGTTGGTAACGATCGTCTAGCGCGTTCGACGCGTAAGTAACGGCCTTCTTGCGCGCCGCTAGCGTGTGCAGTCACACGCTGACAAACGCTCAATTTGTTTAGGTATGTTGAAAAACGTATTTTTGTCTCAGCGTGTGACAGCGTGTTCCAGCGTGTGGGTAACGCGCTCAGCGCGTTGCGAACGCTGGCCTAGCGTTGGTCAGCGTTTACCCGCGTGTTGCCGAAATTTCAACACGTTTGCCTAAAACGTTCTGGTGTGACAGGGCCATTACTGTAGTAGCGCGTCATCTTTTTGTACAACTAATCATGTGTTCGTTGCCGTACGCTGGCGCGCGTTGGACCGCGCTACTCACGCGCTGGGCAGTCGTTCATCAGTCGTCGAGCGCGTTACTAACGCGTTATTCACGCGCTGGCGAACGCTATGAACCCGTTATTAACGCGTTATGGACACGCTGAAATCACGGTTCAACTTGACTTTTTCTGTGGAAGTTCAGCGTTTGCCAGCATATCAACTATTTTTAACGCGCTACTCACGCGTTGGCCTAAAACGTTCTAGTGTGACAGGGCCATTAAGAAGGTCAGAGGAGAGCTTCTGCCGCCGGCCGTTGATCGCTGGCCACTCGACAGGCACACTACAGATGCCCGTCCGGCCGCCGTACGACCTGTACGAATTGGTTGGCACCCTGCCGGATACCGCAGGGGTATCGCAAGAACATAAGCAGGGCACCGGACGAGTGCCTGCCGGACACCGGCCAATAAACGGGGCAATAATTCGACCCCATTTCCAAGAAAGTCGGCCGATCGCCGGTCGGCGACCCCCCGGGCCCCGTCATGGCAGCGTACGGGGCACTTTTAATTGTGACTGTGACCGCCATATCGCACGATCTTTCGCCGACCTCTACACGCCGGCCGATGCCTAGAAATCGCACACGCCGCCCGGGCTCCGCTTTAATTGTGACTGGGGTATAAGCAATTTGTTGTGCTTGGAGTTTTATGAAATTGGCCCCTGGTTTTGGCGATGCTGCTGGCGGACGTGGTATTTAAAGGTGGATACACCATTGGTAATTGCTTGAATTATCATAAATGAGTAGATTTAGGGGGCTGTATCTTATAGTAAATATCGTTTAACTGACCTGTCCGAAGTTTTACAACCATGGGTGCCGAGAAAAGCGCGAAAAACAGCAATTGTTTTCAACCGGCGTCGAGCAGTTTTTCTTATGTTATCATTGGGTTTTTTGCGATCGCCGTCCGGCGATCGCGAATTTTTCTTTATACAATTTTATTTTCTCGGAATAATTAGAGAATATCTAGCGCAATTATTTTGCTAGATGCCTAGAATAATAATTCACTTTCAAATGAGTAAGATATTTCTTAATAATTCGGTAGTAAATATTTTCGATATCTGCAAATTAGTCAGAGAGCTGATGGTGATCCGTAGGAAATTAATGATTAGAAGATCCCACCCACCTAGTCATGTTATTTAGGTACTAGAGAGCACAAAAAAACATGTTGGCAATTTTGAAGTTTTGGCAGAGGGCGGCCATCTTGGATTTCAAAATGGCCGCTATATACATCTTCATTATGCCATAACTATGGCTCTGAATGCCGTGCAAAGCTGATTTTGGAGCCAAACCCTACATTTGCCATGATAAGGAAGCAGTTCCACATACATCTGATGTGATCAAAGTAAGTCATATTTGGTTTTTAGCATTATTTTTTCAAAAAATGGTCACCAGTATGTCATAATAGTAGTGTATCCTAAGCGTATCTTGGTACAATATATGATAATGTTTGCATTTAGACCTACATACCGATTTGTATTAAGGGTGTGAAGGGAGGGGGTAAGAACCAACTTGTTCGTGGCCATGAAGTTATCCTTGCTCAACCTCTACTCCTACCCCTAACTCTACAATTAGGTTACTAGGCATAGTTTTAGGAACTTCATCTTGTTCTTCGGTCAAGGGTTCCTCCACTATCTTGGGCTGGTACCCCCACGTCTCAAGATTCCCGCCGGTGTATGGCTTCAGTCGGTCGCCGTGAACTACAACCACCCTACTCCCAGGCTTCAGCTGAATAAGAGAGTCTGTTGACCACCAAGTATGGTCCTACCCATCGAAGTTCTAGCCTTCTTCCCTTCTTCCTCGCCCTCGTGCTTGTACAGCCAGGCAAACTGGCCTTCATTTAGGCCTTCGCCATGTACCCTGTGATCGTAATTTCGCTTCTGGTTTTTGGCACTCTGCTTCAGGCACTCTATGGCCCTGCCATGTGCCTCTTGCAGATTCTGCCGTAACCTCTGGGCAAAATCTGTCGCCGTTGCGTCCTCTACTGTAGGACCCTCAACCAGCAAATCAATTTGAAGCCTCGCCTCCCTTACAAACATCATCATGTTTGGAGACTCGCCAGTGGACTCTTGGGGAGTGCACCGATAAGCAAAACATGCGTACGGTAAACATTCGTCCCAGTCACGCTGTCTCCTCCTCGGATCAATCATCACAGCAACCATGTTAATGGTTCCCAGGACCTTACACATCCCGCCAAACACCGCCGACTTAAAGTTTGTTTCCTGATCGGAATGCAATTCCAAGGGAATGCCAAACCGACAGACAAACTCACTGACAAACTTGTTCGCTACCGTCTCTGCCTTAGCATCAGGCAGAGCGTATGCCTCCATCCATTTGGAGCAGTAGTAACCAACTACCATGATCCAGACGTTGCCACTGTCACTCCGGGGGCCGGGGAGTGGCCCCAGCAAGTCCACAGCCACTCTCTCCATGGGCTCGCCCACTAAATACTGTTGGATCGGGGAAACTCTCCTCTTTGCAGGAGATATCCTCTTCTCACACAGCTCGCAACTACTGATTTGTGAGTGATTTGTTAGTGACATGTGAGTTGCTCGATTGCAGCTCTGGCATTGGATGCAGTGTATATTGTATTATGATCTGTTACTCGTTATGAATTTTGGTATTTTTTAGGAATGCCAGTGGAAGCTGAATTTTTATGCTTTGTATGGTCACTCGTCCGGCTACCATGCAGCTCCTGAAGTACGACCTCTCTAAATCTCCCAGGAAGTAGTAGTCGTAACCTCACCGACTTCCCATCGTCGAACTCCCAAGCACCTCCAACTGATCACAAGAGGACCAGAGGCTGACACAGTCTCTAAACTGGGCCGACTGTGCCCGACTCATTTGACCTAATCATCCAACCAATACTTCCTTAATTCACCAAGTTGACCCTCTTTGACCGCATCCTTAGGCAAGTGTGGTTGAGCAAAAATGACCCTCACCCTTGCCTCTGGGATCGGCACGTCAGAGTCAACCTCATGGCGACCATCGTCAACCTCACTGATCGTTGTCACCTTGGCCTTATTCGAAGCCTCAACGGTCTCTGGCGCTTTATCAGCGTCAGCACGACCACACTGTTTGCAGGCCTTCTGGGACAACCCATCAGCATTTCCATGCTTCCGCCCAGGTCTGTGTTGAATCGTCAAATCGTACTTGCTGATCACTTCCAACCACCTGGCAAGCTGACCCTCGGGATCCTTAAAATTAAGCAACCACCTAAAAGCAGCATGATCGGTTTAGAGTATCACCTTCTGACTATACAGGTACTGTCTAAACTTCCTGAGGTAGACAACTTCCGCCAGAAGTTCTCTCCGAGTAACACAGTAGTTCCTCTCTGCCTTGTTGAGTTTACGGCTCGCAAAGTCGAGACCCTTCTCTTCTCCGTCATGGATCTGAGACAAAACTGTCTTCGCAATATATCACGTGCCCGCAAGTTCATGGATGAATCTACATGTCACCACGCTGTTCGTTCATTGGTACTTTCACGGCTTGATTATTGTAATGGTTTGTTATCTTCTGTACCCAATGTACACATACAACGACTGCAGCGGTTACAAAACTGGGCCGCATGTTTAGTTTTTGCTGTCAACCGCAAGCATGATCCCATACCCTTGATGCATTCGCTACACTGGTTACCAATGCAACAAAGAATAATGTTCAAGCATTTATTATTTGTCTACAAATCCTTCCATAACCTTGCTCCAGTCTATTTATCAGACTGCTTGTTAAAATATGTTCCAAGAAGAAATAATCTGAGATCTGGAGATGATATCCTACGACTTGAATATCCTAGAACAAGAGTACAAGCCGGTGATAGAACTTTCACTGTATGTGCCTCCCGTGCATGGAACAATCTCCCGATCTCAGTTAGATCTTCTACCTCTGTAAATAACTTCAAAAAATCTTTGAAAACGCATCTTTTTGTATAATTTTCCTACCTTTGTATTATTCTGCAATCATTGTTTCAATTGTTAGTTTTAATGTAACTATTTTATTGTAAGTATATAAAAGTAACATTTTATAATTGTACGCGCTTTGAGCCATTTGGGAAAAGCGCATTATAAATATTAATGTAATGTAATGTAATGTAATCCCATCTCCACTAGCATCTGTATCTAAGATGTAGTCACTATCAGGAACGGGGTATGCCAACACCGGTGCTGTCTGCAGCCTCTGCTTTAACCCAACAAATGCCTGTTGGCAGGCATCTGTCCACTGGAACTCACGCGACTTTTCAGTCAGCGCATGCAACGGTGAAGTCACCTCAACCTGGAGAAGACGACTCGTAGTCGTTCAATTCCTTCTTTCACAGTCTTGCCAAACACAATGACATCGTCCAGGTATATCAGCAGGATGTCCCACTGACGACCTGCCATCACCTTCTCCATCACCCTTTCAAAGGTAGCAGGGGCGTTGCAAAGACCAAAGGGCATGCATCGCCACCTGTATAAACCGTTCCGCACTACAAAGGTTGACTTCTGACTGGCATCCTCATCGAGGTCAACCTGCCAATACCCAGACGCTAAATCAAGAGTGGAAAACCACTCTGCACCCACCCACCAGCGCATATAGTGTCTCGTCGATAAAGTTTCAACCTTTGACATAAACAATAGGGGGTTTACAGCCTCAAAGATTGATTTCATATGACATTTAAACGTTGATTTAGGCCAAAAAGAGGCTAAAAATGGCGGCCATTTTGAAATCTAAGATGGCCGCCCTCTGCCACACTTAACATTTTGCCAACATGGTTTTTCTTATTCCTGAGGGTCTGATTTAGGTATCTAGATAGGTGGCATGTTCTAATCATTCGGTGCCTACGGGACCTAATTTCGTGTCATAAGCTCCCTGACTAAATGGTGTATCCTAACGTCGTTGTGGCCATATACCCATGCTAAAACAAAACTGGTGTAAATGTCAGGTTAGCCCTATTTTGAGCTCGCCTGATGGATGAGAATCACTGATCATACAGTCTACGAGTTTCTATCATAAATTTACTTATTTACAAAATATTTTAATGTAATTTTACCCACCATCGCTGCAGCTGTTTCGTCTGGCCTGCATATGTGTTTGTACGCGCGCACGTGCGATCACTGCAATGTTTTGAATATCCCAACATGGCCACCGGTGACTTTACGGCTCGCTATCCCATCAATGTACGATCGACCTATCCACTTTGTAGAGATCAGTGGTCGAGCGGCTGCACGTGAAGCTACTCGGCGGCCATAGTGGGATATTAAAAACATTGCAGTGTAACACACGTTGGTATAGCGCGCGACCGAAAACACGAAGTTAATATCACAAAAACAATCCAGTTTGATCATGAAAATTAGGTTAAACATAATAACACCTAAGAATGACATGTATACACTAAGTTTGAATGTTAAATAGGCCTATTTTTGAGAAAAGATATGGGACAGTCGTCTGTGAGACGATGAAATCCAGTGCAAAGTCTATCAGAGATATTTTCAAGAAAAATGTTAAACATTTCTAACTTCTAAATTCACTTCTTTTCGGGTTTTTTTTCGGGGAAGAATTTCACATCATAACCTCATGCACAAACCAAATATGGGAAAAGGCAAAACGAGCTCTTTTGAATTAAGGAAATTCTGAAAATTGTTGGTTTAATTCTATATCCAGTGCCAGTTTCATGATAACATTTAAAAGAAAAAAATGTCAATGTGTTTCAGGAAAATTGTATTGGCACAAAGTTTGTTCGTGGGGTCTTAAGGCAGTGTCTATTGTTGGAATCAGCCTAATGTTTAGTAATTTTTTTAGAAGGGTCTCAAAAAACATTGCTGAACAAGACAAGGTTAGACCATAAAGATACAGCTCTATGGCTTGAACTATTTTTCACAAATAAAAATACCAACCACACGTTTAAATAATAAAATATAAGTCACACAAGGGAATAGATTTTGCTTGCTTTTATTTTCCATTGGTACACTACAGATAACATATAATAACTGCTGCCATAGTAATAATATGCTTATTATATGTTATTTACTTATGTTATACAACCAAATACAAAAATTAAACCCCTGACTTTCTATGAATTTAAAACCAAAATTAAACTTGCGATGTCACTTTAGAAAAATAATTGTTCATATTATGCAAAGATACATTTGGCAGCGTTCTTCACAGGCCAAATGTTAATAAGACACCCTGTACGGCCTTAATGGTGAACTGTGAGTGTTGCTTGTTTCTAGATATTTGTGCGACATGAACATGACTATTAAAGATTTGTACACCACCAATTTTGTTTTGTAAGAGAGCAAAATAAAACCGTGATTAAAAAGCAAAATTTGACAGGGCGGCATAAAATGTTAAAGGGATCGTATACGTTTGGTAATTACTCCAAAAATTAATGGCAACAAAAACGTACTTGGTAAGAAGTACAGCAGCTTTGGATAGTATAATGCACTTTAGAAACTATTCACTTCGAAGTACTGCGGTTATGAAAAGAAATATCACTTGTTATATAGCCACAAATTTGAATCTGAGAAGCGTTACTGCAGTGACGTTTCTCAGATTGTGTATTCCAATGCAGATTATATTTTCTGCGTGAACATAACCGCTCAAAATTTTCGGCAAGAGGTTTCGCCTGCGAACGGATACAGTTAGCTTAACGGATACGTCATCAAGTTTCGCGGACTTATGACGTCACAGTTTCTCACTATCCGCTAACTGTGTACAAGGCACGGAAATCTCGCTCGCTACACGTAAGTATAAAACGCGTACGGGTAGCTAAACGTACGTGTACGCGTATCTGTTCGTATGCGAAACCTCTCTAAATTATCTCAAAATCGCTACCACCTTTTGAAATGAAATTTGTACAGGTTAGTTTAGGATTAAAACAAACAGAGGGGTCCAATAACCAAACTTATACGATCCCTTTAACGAGTAGGCATGAAATTATGACAGGACAGCATAACATTTTCACAGGGCGGACTACCATGCTAAAAGTGATTATGGAGAACACTGACTGTGTTATTAATCTATGTCATTTTAACATCTGTATAATTTGCTTTGAATATTAACAATAACAATTAACATTTTAACCAGATTTGTCAGTTTCTCATGAAACACTTGTTTACTATACGAAAGCTTTAAAAATATTCTGTATATTTCCATGTTACCAAGACAGGTTTGTTACTGTTACGACTGTTTTATTATAATATCATATTGTTGAAACATGAAATGCCAAGATGCGGAGTTCTGAGATATTTTTAAAGCACATCTCAGAAATGTGGAACACCGAGATAGCTTATCTTGGAAAACGGAGTTGGTCAATTAAGCTTCAGTAGTTTACTGATGGTTAAACAAAATAGATGTATAGGCCTAGACATTCGCTGTCATCTGTTACCCCTCTGTCATAATGGTAGCAGTTCGTCCTGTGACTTGTGCAGCCGTAAGCTGTACGGCCTGTAGTAAGTGGACTTGGGTAAACCAATTAGCTGTAGTTTACAAAGAAAGAAAATATACAGGTGTATAGAAATTGCAACATGTGTGCATTGGTTTTGTGTTATTTATGTGCGTTTGTATTGACCGGCAATCGTGGTCGTCGGACAAAAGAATTGGGAGTCAAACAATGGGTCCACGATTGACACAACGTCCACGATCTTTTCTCGTGTACAAATCCTATGGCGATCATCCGAAAACGTTAAAACAAAAGAGTATAAACAAAAGAGGGAAGACGGTCGGACAATGCCCCGTCCACGATTGCCGGTCTATACATGACTGGGTGTGTAAACAACCGTGTTTTTAGGTGTGTTTTTTTTAATAGGATAAATAAACAATCCAAGACATGACATTTTGGGGAATTTTAGGGCGTAATGCCTACTTAACACGAGTATGCGACTCGCGGGTTAGCCATGGTCAGGGTTAGAGTTAGGGTTAGAGTTAGGGTTAGGGTTACGTTATGATATCCCCACCGTAGTGTGGCTAGGGTTACATTTGTCAATTATTTGGTTGATTTCTTTAAAGGGAAATTCCAGGCTCAATAATATTTTACCTAGTCTAAAAGAATATATGGTAACATACTGACTCCGCAGAGAATTTGTTTTGATTTGTTATCGAGAACGACACACGCGCTCATTATATTCACCATTTCTTTCCATTTTAGGAGTACAAGGGCGCGGCCATATTGTTCAAATTTACCGCCTCGCCCGGGAAATTATGACGTAGTGTCTGCACCTCAATGCACATCGCTTTATTGCCTGTTGTTCGCACTGGTATCCCACCTTGACGCGGCCAACTACATTATGCAGACGTATGTTGTACGGCGCCCGACTATTGCGAGTACATGTAGGCCTATTGCATTTCTGTGTAGAATGTCGACTTGACGCGCCACAAACTATCGTTTATTTTTGTATAGTCTGAGAATAATTGAAAATCTGTTATTAATTATGGCATCTGGGGCCGGTTGCACTAAACATGTCCTACATGCTTGTCGTAAGATAAGAAATGTAGGACAGGAAAAATAAGTTTTGACCTCAAACAAATTGCAACAAATTGTTTTTCACCACAGTGCACTTCTAAAAGGTTCCTAGAATGACATACTACAAATCTACAAAAATCCAAGTGGTGGAAATATGTCTAATTTGCATAAATCGTTAATCCCTGCCATGTAATATGTTTATTCCCATATTTGGGTATATATTTTATTTTTATTTTTTGAAAAGTTTATTTTGGTGATTCTAAGTAGTGCATATCGCTGGTATAGTCGATATGACGTAGTCATTTCAGCCGCTCGACCAATCAGAACGCTGCATGTTCATTACGCGCACCTCATTTGCATATTGGAAGAGCCAATTTGAGAACAGTTTGACCCGTTGTACCGGAAATACTGTGAGGAACAACTATATAAATTTCTGGTACAGTTTGACCTTAGTTATGAATTTATTGCGTGTGATGGTGCAATAGTGGGCAACCGGTAAGTATTTGATAATCCTTAGTGTATACATCCGGGACGTACATCCGTGAAGTGTGGTAATAATGACCACTCTGTATGATTTGGAAGCGAATAAGACGAGACTAATAATTACTTGGTCATATACTGTGAGTGTATACATTGTATTTGCGTAGTAAATGTATTTTTACGGATGTTGTCACTTTCTATTTTTAACCTCTGAGTTTCGCAAGTGTTTTGAGTGAATCGTATTCGTACGTGAAAAAAATAGTTTGTTTTTATTTTATGTATATAATGTATTGGTAAGTATACAGTACACGGTATGGTATGTAATAGAACTAACGAATGAAAGAACGGGATATTGTGTTTTGTATTTTATATGCATAAGTTGCATGTATTGCATACCAATACAGTATAATACTTGGGAGGTGTTTTAATAAATAATATGGAATAGATAACATTTCCAGTTATTCCGTTGAATGCTATGCACAATAGTCTTTGTAATCGAACGGGGAACTCACGGACATCAAAGTGGTGAGTCATCGATCGAAGGACGGTGAAACAATCAGACAAGACAGGGCTTGTCCAGACTTCCGGTCCGAAATTCGCGGCACTTTTAAATGTGTGTACATGTGCATGTATATGTACAATCGCCCCGGATATACGCATACTTTGTGAACGCGTTGGGCGGGGCACGTTGAATGATATTGTATTTGTACGGATTGTTTGTATATTAAAATTATATGTTCATAAATTTGTCATGTCGAAGATGGTTTTTCTGGAGCGCACTGCGCAATGAGAACACTTTATTTATACGCTAAGTCATCTATTTCAATATTACTGGTATTCAATTTAATTCAATTTAATTCAATACAACTTTATTATCCTTTACGGGAAAAGTCACATTATGTAACTTGTTGAGTCCGAATTAAATGTGCACACACCCTCTTGTTCTGTTTGGCGTATCATTGTGTAATGTACACAGAATGTATATGTACATACATGTACACACCTGTAGCGATGACAGGCCTTGAGACTGTACACCTCTCAAAAACAAGAAATGAAGCGGGGAGCCATTACGAAGTGCAGATTTTTAGACAATACTGAGAGTATGTTAAACTGTAAGAAAAAGGCAACACTAAACAAAAAATACAAATAGAGAAGGTATGTAGGGGCCTACATTATAACATTGTTGCTTTATTGAAATCATTTATCTCTGAAACACAGTTCTTTGATTAGTCTTTGTACGTTTGATTTTATTTCTCAATTTGGTATTTTGTAACTTATATCGCTGTAACGTAATAGTATGAAATAACCATAATAATGGATTACTGTTAGAATGCACAGAGGTGACTATTTTATATATTATTTAGTTTTTTAACAAGGGAAAAAGATTATTGTTTAAATAGAGTAGTCTTTCGGAAACAATTTTTCTTTAATCATCAATGTCTTCCTCGTTATCTTCTTGTTCGACTTGCTGGAAAAGTCCTTCAAATTTGGCCGTGTGTTTAGGAATTACTCTGTTTAGTGCTCTGTTTACTTCCACGCCTTTATTGACCTTTTCTTCGAAATCTTCCAAAATATCTCGATGAGTATCATTATCTTTTAGATGTATGTAACTTGACAAGAAATCCTTGTAGTTGTTGAAAAAGCTTCGCTTGACTGCCCAGAGGGTCTTCCTGTCGGCTTGTTCCTTGGCTTGATCTTCCATGCCCCGGTTGACATACTTTTCGTATTTTCAATTCCACATCTCTGTAGTGGCTTCTTTAGCCTCTGCCAACCAGTCTAGATAGGTGGCGTTGTCTTCCAACTCAGAACTAGTCTAGACTCATCTTCATCAGATGATTCGTCATCATATTCTACCTCCGTTTCAGATTCCGAATCATCTTCTTCGACATCTTCGTCTTCGTCTTGCGAAGATTCAGTTTCACTGTTTTCTATTTCTAAAACGTTAAAACTACGCTCTTTTAAATCAGGTTCGGAATTATCCATCGTCAGAATGTTCGTCAAGATCATCGTCAACTTCGTTTATTGTAGATGCCTCTTTAGCATGTACATTTTGTGCATGCCTCCGTAGGTTATATCTCCATTCAAAGCGTTTACCACACTGGTGACAAGCATAGGGTTTAACTGCAGTAATTACATTCATGTTGAGTCTTTGAAGGTTAATCTCCGAATGGCAAGAAATGTAGGAAGTCGTTTAATATATAACTACTCTTGTTTACTCTTGTTTACTCTTGTTTACTCTTGTTTACTCTTGTTTACTCTTGTTTATTCTTTTCTACTCTTTTCTACTCTTTTCTACTCTTTTCTACTCTTTTCTACTCTTTTCTACTCTTTTCTACTCTTTTCTACTCTTTTCTACTCTTTTCTACTCTTTTCTACTCTTTTCTACTCTTTTCTACTCTTTTCTACTCTTTTCTACTCTTTTCTACTCTTTTCTACTCTTTTCTACTCTTTTCTACTCTTTTCTACTCTTTTCTACTCTTTTCTACTCTTTTCTACTCTTTTCTACTCTTTTCTACTCTTTTCTACTCTTTTCTACTCTTTTCTACTCTTTTCTACTTTTTTCTACTCTTTTCTACTCTTTTCTACTCTTTTCTATACTCTTTTTTATTCCTTTTTACTCTTTTTTACTCTTTTCGTTCTCTGTTTTCGTTCTCTGTTTTCGTTCTCTGTTTTCGTTCTCTGTTTTCGCTTATTTTATCCATTTCACGATTAGTATGATTAGTACCTTCCGCTGTAGCAGCTCAAGAAGATACCAGATTTGTCATTTTGTTGTCAGTTTGTATTTAAAACGTCAATGTACTTATTTAAGATGTATTTCTGCTCGATCATTAATTTTCGAATACACGTCCAAATTCCAACCCGCGCGTTGACTTTCTTTAGATGTCAACGATCGAGCATAAATACATCGTAAATAAGTACATTGACGTTGTAAATAAAAACTGACAACAAAATTACAAATCTGGTATCTTCTTGCGCTGCTACAGCGAAAGGTACTAATCATACTAATCGTGAAATGGATAAAATATGCGAAAACAGAGAACGAAAACAGAGAACGAAAACAGAGAACGAAAACAGAGAACGAAAAGAGTAAAAAAGAGACGAAAAGAGACGAAAAGAGACGAAAAGAGACGAAAAGAGACGAAAAGAGTAAAAAAAGAGTAGAAAAGAGTAGAAATAAGTAGAAAAGAGTAGAAAAGAGTAGAAAAGAGTAGAAAAGAGTAGAAAAGAGTAGAAAAGAGTAGAAAAGAGTAGAAAAGGGTAGAAAAGAGTAGAAAAGAGTAGAAAAGAATAAACAAGAATAAACAAGAGTAAACAGGAGTAAACAGGAGTAAACAAGAGTAAACAAGAGTAGTTATATATTAAACGACTTCCTATATTTCTTGCCATTCGGATATTAACCTTCAAAGACTCAAACCCTATGCTTGTCACCAGTGTGATAAACGCTTTGAATGGAGATATAACCTACGGAGGCATGCACAAAATGTACATGCTGAAGAGGCATCTACAATAAATGAAGTTGACGATGATCTTGACGAACATTCTGACGTGGATAATTCCGAACCCGATTTAAAAAAGCGTAGATTTAACGTTTTAGAAATAGAAAACAGTGAAACTGAATCTTCGCAAGACGAAGACGAAGATGTCGAAGAATATGATTCGGAATCTGAAACGGAGGTAGAATATGATGACGAATCATCTGATGAGTCTAGTTCTGAGTTGGAAGACAACGCCACCTATCTAGACTGGTTGGCAGAGGCTAAAGAAGCCACTACGGAGATGTGGAATTGAAAATACGAAAAGTATGTCAACCGGGGCATGGAAGATCAAGCCAAGGAACAAGCCGACAGGAAGACCCTCTGGGAAGTCAAGCGAAGCTTTTTCAACAACTACAAGGATTTCTTGTCAAGTTACATACATCTAAAAGATAATGATACTCATCGAGATATTTTGGAAGATTTCGAAGAAAAGGTCAATAAAGGCGTGGAAGTAAACAGAGCACTAAACAGAGTAATTCCTAAACACACGGCCAAATTTGAAAGACTTTTCCAGCAAGACGAACAAGAAGATAACGAGGAAGACAGTGATGATTAAAGAAAAATTGTTTCCGAAAGACTCTATTTAAACAATAATCTTTTTCCCTTGTTAAAAAACTAAATAATATATAAAATAGTCACCTCTGTGCATTCTAACAGTAATCCATTATTATGGTTATTTCATACTATTACGTTACAGCGATATAAGTTACAAAATACCAAATTGAGAAATAAAATCAAACGTACAAAGACTAATCAAAGAACTGTGTTTCAGAGATAAATGATTTCAATAAAGCAACAATGTTATAATGTACATACCTTCTCTATTTGTATTTTTTGTTTAGTGTTGCCTTTTTCTTACAGTTTAACATACTCTCGGTATTGTCTAAAAATCTGCACTTCGTAATGGCTCCCCGCTTCAATTCTTGTTTTTGAGAGGTGTACAGTCTCAAGGCCTGTCATCGCTACAGGTGTGTACATGTATGTACATATACATTCTGTGTACATTACACAATGATACGCCAAACAGAACAAGAGGGTGTGTGCACATTTAATTCGGACTCAACAAGTTACATAATGTGACTTTTCCCGTAAGGGATAATAAAGTTGTATTGAATTAAATTGAATTAAATTGAATACCAGTAATATTGAAATAGATGACTTAGCGTATAAATAAAGTGTTCTCATTGCGCAGTGCGCTCCAGAAAAACCATCTTCGACATGACAATTTTATGAACATATAATTTTAATATACAAACAATCCGTACAAATACAATATCATTCAACGTGCCCCGCCCAACGCGTTCACAATGTAGGCCCCCTATGCGTATATCCGGGGCGATTGTACATATACATGCACATGTACACACACGAATTTCGGACCGGAAGTCTGGACAAGCCCTGTCTTGTCTGATTGTTTCACCGTCCTTCGATCGATGACTCACCACTTTGATGTCCATGGGTTCCCCGTTCGATTACAAAGACTATTGTGCATAGCATTCAACGGAATAACTGGAAATGTTATCTATTCCATATTATTTATTAAAACACCTCCCAAGTATTATACTGTATTGGTATGCAATTCATGCAACTTATGCATATAAAATACAAAACACAATATCCCGTTCTTTCATTCGTTAGTTCTATTACGTACCATACCGTGTACTGTATACTTACCAATACATTATATACATAAAATAAAAACAAACTATTTTTTTCACGTACGAATACGATTCACTCAAAACACTTGCGAAACTCAGAGGTTAAAAATAGAAAGTGACAACATCCCTAAAAATACATTTCCTACGCAAATACAATGTATACACTCGCAGTATATGACCAAGTAATTATTAGTCTCGTCTTATTCGCTTCCAAATCATACAGAGTGGTCATTATTACCACACTTCACGGATGTACGTCCCGGATGTATACACTAAGGATTATCAAATACTTACCGGTTGCCCACTATTGCACCATCACACGCAATAAATTCATAACTAAGGTCAAACTGTACCAGAAATTTATATAGTTGTTCCTCACAGTATTTCCGGTACAACGGGTCAAACTGTTCTCAAATTGGCTCTTCCCATATGCAAATGAGGTGCGCGTAATGAAAATGCAGCGTTCTGATTGGTCGAGCGGCTGAAATGACTACGTCATATCGAGCGATATGCACTACTATTCTACTTACATATCCTTACTTGAATAACATTTGCTAAAGCATATAAGTGACTGAATAATTATGAGAACACAGTAATTATCCAAAATGACAACTTTGTGACCCTATAAATGTGCGCACATTACACTGTCTCCAGATATCATCATGTAGTCAGTATTGGTGAGCTTCAAATTCACCAAGTTGCTTACTGGCACAGTTATCATATTAAAACCTTATGAAAAATCATATGAACAATAATAACATTCTGATATTTAGCCCTTCAATACTTACTACTTGATGATATCTGGAGACAAGGTAAATGCGTGCAAATGATAGGGTATAATTGTAGTAATTTTGGACCATTACTATATTTTCATAATTATTTAGTCACTTACATGCTTTAGAAAATTTTATTGAAGTAAGGATGTTTAAGTATAATCGCCAAAATAAACTTTTCAAAAAATAAAAATAAAATATATACCCAAATATGGGAATATAAACATATTACACGGCAGGGATTAACGATTTATGCAGATTAGACATATTTGCACCACTAGGATTTTTGTAGACTTTTAGTATGTAATTCTAGGGACCTTATAGAAGTGCACTGTGGTGAAAAACAATTTGTTGCAATTTGTTTGAGGTCAATAAAACAAAATTATGTATTTTGCCTGGACTATGTCCTAAAATGCACATCTTACGACACGCCGTAGGACATGGCCTAGTGTATAGTTGTAACTGTATTGGGACCGACGCAGGTCACAATCCCGAAATTAAACAGCAACTGTACGCAGCATGTGTTCAATCAATTAAACTTGTTTAATTGTCCATAAAAAACAATTAAATTTGATACACCAATCACTCATTTGGAAACAAGAATTACCAAATGGATCCATGCTATCAAAAGTTATGCATGCGCATGGAATACTACTGGAAGCTGTTGAATTTAAATACAAATGAGATTTTAATAATTGAAATTAAGACTAAAAACCTTATTTGCATTGTCAGATTTTGCATTTAGAATTGGGAAAAAGTGAACACTTTCCCCCGAAATATTAATGGCAATTTGTGTATTTCGTTTTTTGCAAGTCAATAAAATGTACCTTATATCCCCGTAAAAATATATATATATTGGATTGAGCTAAATATTTTTCATTTTTTCCCTTTAAATTCGGTCACTTTTTTTTTACTCGTCTAGTGCGTGTCCCCCCCCCCCCCCCCCCACTAGACGTGATTATATGTCGTAAATCCATATTTTTTTATTAATAAAGTTATATTTCTTTTTTAATTTAATTTACAACCAAATGGTGTTAAAACATGCAGTAGTATTGTTTTCAATATTTTCATTGACAAATTATAATTGACACTGTACTTCAACCCGAATATATTGCCGCGAATGGCTACCCTAACTATTTAAGTCACTAGACGTAATTTTATGTCGTAAATCCATGTCCTACTAATGCGTAAGTTGTGATGGTGCAACAGTTGTGTCATAATGTCTTTCGGTTGCACGAAAGTTGTCTTACACCACACGTAAGTCAGAATGCGTACGGCGAGGAAGTTAGTACATGTCGTTAGACATCGATGGTGCAACCCATTTTCGTTCGTAACTTTAGTACAGCATTTAAGACCGTTGGTGCAACCGGCCCCAGGTCCGTCTCCGTAAGGTTTTGAGCCTACTTTCACATGTACATGCACATGCACGTTTGTTTATGGTGTAAATCGAGGAGTTTCCTTTGTGTATACACATAGGGCCTTTTCGAAACCGTTGCTTCGTCTTTGGCTGTGGCTTCGCCTCCGAATTCCGAATTACTGAGAAGCAAATAGAAATGGAAGAAAATTGAAATAGTCTAACTTTTGGGTTCACATCAATCGAGTGAATGTTTCTGAAGCACAACAGGCGTCAGAATGTGGCTGGAGATCTTGCAGTTGGGAGTCAAAAATCGCCTTAAGCCAAAGACGAAGACGAAGCCAGGGATTCGAAAAGGCCCTATGCCGTACACAAAAGGGTTCACTTGCATTCCTTGCGCATGCAGGGCCGCTATCGATCGGGCTTCGCGTACTGATGGTGCAGACACTACGTCACGATATCTCGGATGTACCGATAAACCAGAACAAAATGGCGGCTCGCATGACGGTAAGGGCAGTGCGAGAAAATCTCTGTTTTATTTATATTACCGAAACCGATAAAAATGAAAGAAAAATCAAGTTACAATGGCAATTGACACTCTTTAACATTATGCAATTATAAAATATGGGTGGAGTTTCCCTTTAAGTTACCGTTTTGTATTGTTATTTTATTAAAAGGTTAAAACTACATGTAGTCCAGGCAAAATACATAATTTTGTTTTATTGACCTCAAACAAATTGCAACGAATTGTTTTTCACCACAGTGCACTTCTATAAGGTCCCTAGAATTACATACTAAAAGTCTACAAAAATCCAAGTGGTGCAAATATGTCTAATTTGCATAAATCGTTAATCCCTGCCGTGTAATATGTTTATATTCCCATATTTGGGTATATATTTTATTTTTATTTTTTGAAAAGTTTATTTTGGCGATTATACTTAAACATCCTTACTTCAATAAAAATTTCTAAAGCTTGTAAGTGACTAAATAATTATGAAAATATAGTAATGGTCCAAAATTACTACAATTATACCCTATAATTTGCACGCATTTACCTTGTCTCCAGATATCATCAAGTAGTAAGTATTGAAGTGCTTCAAATTCACCAAGTTGCTTACTGGCACAGTTATCCTATTAAAACCTTATGGAAAATCATATGGACAATGATAACATTGTGATATTTAGCCCAGCAAACAAAAACTTGGAAAAAATGATGTGTCCCTAAATTGGGCTAACAAGTAGGTGAAGGGTTTCCTAAGGTAAGAGACTTTAACAAGTTCAAGGAAACCCCCCAAATTTAAGATTGTTGTTGCTTACAATAATCATATCTACGTTAAAATGTATTTTGGGGATTTCCTTGAACTTGTTCAAGTCTTCGATGTTAGGCAACCCTTTAACTACTTTTTAGCCCAATTTATAGACACACCATTTCCCCCCAGTTTTTGTTTTCTGGGCTAAATATCAGAATGTTATTATTGTTCATATGATTTTTCATAAGGTTTTAATATGATAACTGTGCCAGTAAGCAACTTGGTGAATTTGAAGCTCACCAATACGGACTACATGATGATATCTGTAGACAGTGTAATGTGCGCACATTTATGGGGTCACAAAGTTGTCATTTTGGATAATTACTGTGTTCTCATAATTATTCAGTCACTTATATGCTTTAGCAAATGTTATTCAAGTAAGGATATGTAAGTAGAATCACCAAAATAAACTTTTCAAAAAATAAAAATAAAATATATACCCAAATATGGGAATAAACATATTACATGGCAGGGATTAACGATTTATGCAAATTAGACATATTTCCACCACTTGGATTTTGGTAGATTTTTAGTATGTCATTATAGGAACCTTTTAGAAGTGCACTGTGGTGAAAAACAATTTGTTGCAATTTGTTTGAGGTCAAAACTTATTTTTCCTGGACTAATGTATCCACGTGACGGGCTCTCTACTAATATAAACGGTCAAACTGCCCCAGGTGTTGCCCATTATGCTCTCATTTCAGAGTATGCGTGTCTAATCCCCAATATGATTTATGGCATATAGAATGGTATACGTTAAAATGTACATGTACATGTATGTATGACAAGTTTTGCACAACGATAGATTTTCTTTATTCAATTTTGAAATTCCGTTGCATTGTTGAGAAGTGTTTGAGAACCTAGCTCGAAATGTTTGTGCATTACACTGCCAACTTGAATTGGGCACTGGTTAATTCGTTTTGTTTATAGACTTGAATGAACTTGTGTCACTAAACAGTATTTTAAAAGCAAATTTGAGTAAGGATAAACATCTTATAAATAAGCAGAGGTGTTTTATACAATGTATAGTTGTAATTAACAAAATAATTGATTTTATGGGAGCGCGTTCAGGACTACCGAGGTTCATATTCATCATCATCGTCGCCACCGTCACCACCGTAGTCGCCACCACCACCACTATCACTATCACTATCACCACCACCACCACCATCACCACCACGACCACCACAACCACCACCATAACCACCATTCACCACCACCACAGTCACCATCATCTCCACCATCATCATCACCACCATTCACATGTGTCAGTGTGAAGGAAGGGAGGGGGTAGGGAAAGGTTACTAAGGGTATAGGTGACCCATAGGCTGGAGAACTAAGTTTCCTAGGGGTATAGGAGACCTATCTGACTTGGAGGTGATGATTGGGCGCCAGATGTCGCTGATAATAAAGTAAACAATCCAAAACATACATTTTAGGGGGATTTCACGACATAGTACCCCTTTAAACTATTAAGATGTTCCATAGACCAAGAAGGGGGGCATCAATTTTTCAAGGGGGAACTGAATGACAACTGATATGTTGTTTGTGTGCAATTTGAAATGGGCGAAGGGCAGAGACCTTTAACATTGCTGCCTTTATGTCAATTTCACCACCAATAATTTACCCGAAAGCCCACAAATAGCCAAAAATAGTGCTTTTTCAACAACAACAAACAAATCTTTAAAACTTAAGAGTTAGTTGCAGAGTCCTCCGTCTAGTTCTTGACTCCGTAAACCACCATGAATTCGGATGGTTTGTTGAGTGCGTCTTCATCGTTGCATCCATACTCGACTTGAGCCCACTGCCACATCGCTTTGAGACATGCCTTCTGATGAGACTGACCAAGTCGCTCCACATCCTCGATACCATCTAGCCAAACGCCTGGCAAGAAGAAGAATATATTGAAGAGAAAACGAGGACGAGGGGATGTTATTCATCCATTGTTAACCGTTGCTAACCCGTGGTTGCGTGGTAACCCTCCCCCCCCCCCCATATTATTGTTACGCCACTGTACAAAACCGAACCAAGATCGACACAGTACATAAGTATAATCTAACCTTAGTGAAATACATGTACTTAATAGATTTGCTGTAACACTATGTAAAAAGGATCTCTTTTGAGAAGAGGTAGGATGGTTCTGATAACAACTGTTGTTTAACACGACGTTTTGACCAGTATGATCTGGTCGTCCTTAGGTGGAAAAGTGCCGAGCTGGGCATGGAAGAGAACAATGCGTGGAAGAGGAAGCTAGCGGGGGAAATGGGTGGATCTCTGGGTCGTTGATGCGTAAAGGGATGCTGGTGCTGGATGCTGGAGTGGCTTGACTTATCAGAACCACCTCTTCTCAAAAGAGATCCTTTCACATAGTGTGACCTCAAATCTGTCAAAGTCTAGTCTCCACCATGCAAAGCTTTAAATATCACTTAGTGGAATAGGAATAAAAAATGCGGATTGGAATAGAGACACGTCTACATGCGTCTGGACTGAGCAAAAGATTCAGACTCGTAGTTCACAAATAGGACTTTAACGTTGATTCGTAAATACCTGGGGCAGTTTAGGCATTCCTATTGGTCGAGAGCCCGTCACGTGGCCGGTATTAAACGGACGATAAAGACATGGCTGGAAGTGTTTAAAACCAGCTGGCAACAAAATACGTCACGCGATGTCGCATTATACCCGTCCCCAGGGCTCACTTTATTTTTTAGTAAGAACGGGTGGTGTTGGGCGCGTACAGCTCGACACCCTGGGAACGAGGTTGCCAATGGCAGTAATAGTCTGGTTCCTAGTAAATACGCTTTATTGCATGTATTGTGTAGAGCGACAGAGGCGGAAACATGTCATTTGACACACACAGAATGACGAAACACCGAAATTTACTTACGACAATTACGACAATTACGACAATTACGACAATTTTCTCTGATTTTCGGGGCTTTTTTGGCGGAATTTTACAAAAAAGGTATTTATGAATGGAAATAAATGTGTATTCGGTCGGTATTAATCACTCTGTTTAATACCTCGGCTCGGGTAATTATCAGCACCCAGACTCCAAGCGGTATTAAACAGAGCGATTAAAACCTCTCGAACACACATTTATTCCCTTATTAACTGACTTTCCACATCTTAAAGAAAATTAGGAGAGGGTGGTAAGTTTAGTTAGTGGGCAATGTTTTGTTGGTGTACTCACACTTTGCTTTGTCTTCGGTCAAGCTGAAATTCAACCGCTGCGTCTTGCAAGAGAGTTGAGACCAGTCGCAAATCTCCCTCAGAAACTCCTCTGCCTGGTCTTCAGTCTTGTGCCAAAGCGTCACATTCCTTTCCTGTAGAACATTTGGTCAAAATTTAAAATATACCAAACACTTCCAAAGGTGTTAAAACAAAAAAACTCAGATTTACATAATGAAGCAAGAATGTGACGGAGAGAACACCCCCCCCCCCCCCCCCCCCCCCTCTCCCCTCTCCTCTCCTCTCCTCTCCTCTTTTGTGGTAGTCATTGTGCTTGCGGAATGTTGCGGTTTCTCAGGAATTCTTTTTAGGTTTTTAGAGGGTGGGGGTGCGTTAGGTAATAGTCACCATATAAAACATCAAACATTTGGAACAAATAATGAACCATCATTCAGCACACACACACACATCAACATGTAGCTTTACCTTACATATGTGGACTTTCCTTTGTCTTCGTGTAGTTAACAAACTTTGACTAAATACTCATTTTTCTCGCTTCCCCTAAACAAATTTACCCTCAAATTTGGATTATGGGCCTCTCAGCTGTCCCTTCTATTTTTTCTATATATAACCCTAACCCGTTTTTCCTCTAGCGCTCTTTTTCGGAAACTGAAAAACGGATTGTGGACGTGTGCAAGTCCACAAACCGTAACCTCTTCCCGCATCGTGTGGACCTATATTGTTCGGAGGTCCACAGTGCGTATGCAAGACTAACTCACATTGACACACTCAGGATACACCAGTGGTAATTGCTTAAAATATTAGGAATAGGTGGATTTTTTTTTGGGGGGGGGGTGGGTTGTATTTTATAGTAAATATCATTTAACTGACCTGTCTGAAGTTTTACAATCATGGTTGCTAGAAAAGGCAAGAAAACGACGTCCGTTTTTAACCAGCGTCACGGCAGGTGTTCTTATGTTGTTATTGTTTTTTCGCGATCGCCGTCCGGCGATCTAGATTTGTTTTTTAATACAATTAAAATTTTAGGAACAATTACAGGATATGTAGAGCAATAAATTTGCTGGATGCCTACAATCATTATTTACGTTTAAATAAGTCGGATATTTCTTAATAATTCCGTAGTATTTTTGTTGTTGATATCTGCAAATGGTGTATCTCACCTTTAATAACCTGATTTGCCAAGGGTTAAAGGTAGTATACACCATTTGCAGATATCGAAAATATTTACTACCGAATTATTAAGAAATACCTTACTCATTTGAAAGTAAATAATGATTCTAGGCATCTAGTAAAATGATTGCGCTAGATATCCTGTAATTATTCCGAAAAATATAATTTTATAAAAAAAAATCGCAATCGCCGAAAGGCGATCGCGAAAAAACAAAGATAACATAAGAATAACTGCCCAATGCCGTTTGAAAACAATCGCTGTTTTTCGTGCTTTTCTCGGCATACATGATTGTAAAACTTCAGACAGGTCAGTTAAATGATATTTACTATGAAATACAACCCCCCAAATCTACCCATTAATGACAATTCAAGCAATTACCAATGGTGTATCCTACCTATAAGCAATTGTTTGTGCTTAGGCAGGTCTATGAAATTGTTCCTTGCAACTGGCTCGTAGGCCTGAACATTCGGCTTGGGCATTAACGCGTTCCTACACATGAGATTTAGACGTATGTACATTTACACGTTTTAATCCGGCTATCAACATTTGTATTCCCTTACTAAAAAAAATACCGTTGTTTTATCAAAATGTGTCCACTCCAATTACTTTGACTCGCTGTCCCCACTCGGGATGCTTCTCAATTATCTTTGCTGCTCCTTCAAAGAAATTGAAGTCGTTGTTAGGAATAATGGCTAACATCTCCCCTCCGGATTTAAGGCAGCTAATCATGTTGCTAATGACGGAAGCCATCTCAGGAAAGAACATGGCGCGGTCGATGCTGACCACTTTGTCGAAGGCGCCTTTCCACTTGGGTAGGTTGGGGCTGGCATCTCCGAGGTTATCCAACAAGTACTCCACGTTGTCAGCTGGATAGTCCTTCTTGGCAATCTCCAGAATAGCCGCATCAGCATCGATACCTTTGAAACCACAATTATGAAATTAGTCCAATGTATTGGAGAAGGTAGTTCACGATCAGTTATTTCAGTACTCTATAAAAAGTCACCCTTTTTAAACACCGGTTCCATAATATTTGTCATTACAGATCACATTCATCTAAGCTGTTGCCGAAAGACAGTATTATGAGATGAAATTCGTCGTTTTTTCAATCAATTTCAAACTTATGTTCAATAACAATGTGTCTGATGTGTCCTTTACTCAAGCACACGTCAGACTAATGTATGTAACATTAAGTTTTACATTTCTGTGCATGCATTATAGCATCCATGGGTCTAGCCTTACGAGGTTCCCCATCTGCCCCTGTGCAGATGCCGTTTCTGTATTCTGGTTCCTTGACTTCCTTCAGACAAAACGGAGCAATATATAGACGTCTGTGGGGTTATCAGATTAATAGGGAAACAGACTATAGTTGGTTGGCATCCATTCACGGATGTATAACAATATAAATAATGTGGATTAAACTAAAATTGGGGACAGTGTTTTAAAATAGTCGTCTTTTTTTCCCAAAAATTGATACAAAATTCAAATTTTCTTGAAAACCACAGCACACTATGCTCTTATTTCCCAGGATGCTTGAGACTGTTATTTAATTGCAGTCAAGAAAGGTATTTCATAATAATTCAGTAGTTATTAATGTTTTTTATTTTTTTTTGGCAAATGGTGTACACTACCTTTAAAAAAAACCTACCGACAACACTTTGTACCCCAGTTGCTAGAATGACAGCTTCCTCTCCAGCGCCACACCCAACATACAACACGTTATCCTGTGGACTGCAATTGAGTTTGTCGAAATGCTCCATATAGCCAGTCGGGTACAGATAGACCGGTTACCGCCTTTTGAGTGTCTCACTTTCAGCGACACCACGAACATCACTTTCATCTTGGTGACAGCATCCATGACAGCGCACTTTTGTCCAAAACCAATATTTGTGGGAATACAATCCTTCAAGAATTTAGCAATTGTAATCGTATGAGTGTGGGGCACTACACGACAGGTAAACTACCAGGTATTATGGAAAGGCAGTTGGGCCAGTGTACACGATTTGCATTTAAAAACAATTTACCTTTAAACTCATTGAAGCGTTTCAAATCCGCGACTATTTAGCGTCATGCCTTTTTTTTAAAGGAAAAAGGAGGGCCTTTATTAATTTATTTTTTCTCAAAATGGCCGCCCGAAACATTGTAATGCGAGTCATGTAGTGAACATGGTACACCCTATCTTCCTATTTGAAATTAAAACATGGCTCTCCCACGATTAAAAATCTAAATTCATGTGGGTCGATCATGATCACGTGTATGCACCATACACATGGCACTCTAGCCTTCTCATTAGAAAACATATATTTCCACAGCATGTACACAGTGATGTTAAATTCTAAAATACGATCTTAAACTTTTTTTTTTTTCTTTTTTTTTTAATTATTATATATATATATTTGTTTTTCGTTAAGATAATACAATTTATCATTTAAAAAAGAAAAAAAAGAAAAAAGGAGGCGGCCTTTAAAAAAAAACGGACGGTGACGCTATACATTTTTTTATTTGGCCTTATGCCGCATGGAATGCATAATTATACGTTTTACTGTTCAGCATTTGCAAACTGAAGTAGCTAACTGAAATAGTATACAAAATATAACAAATGGTATGAAAATAATGCTTCGAGGGTTATTGGAAGTTGACAAATTAATTCCTTCGGCTTCGCCTCGGGAACTCCTTTGTCAACTTATCTTACTTTTACTTAAAATAAACCATGTTGTTTTACTATTCCTCATAAATAATCAGTTGCACAACAATTTCAATTAGCAAATGCAAGTTTATATTGATACAACCTATTGGGTCGTTTGAATAAAATGCTTTTATTGCAATTTTTTGAGGCAGAGCGGGCCCCACACTGTGATACTCTATACACACTCACTTGCTACTTTACACGGTCTGTCTATACCCAGCACGATATGTGGCAGAGGGGTACAACACTTCTCCGTTATACGCACTCAACACTATTGTAACCTGACCCGTCCCCCCCTTGAAACCTAAAAGGAATTCCTAAGATACCGGGAACACAATGGTCAACACAAAAGGGGGGTTGGGGTTTCTCCGCCACATATCGTGCTTCATATGGGCCTGTCTGCAAAGAATTGCTGAGATTCCGGGAACGTAGTGATAACACAAAGTTCCCTTTGCCTTATAACTTGCTTCGTATGGAGAGAGTGCAATCCTAATTCCAACACCTGTGGATATTTTGTTTGAATTGATCCTGACAATGGATGCCATGATCAACAGCAATCAATTACAAGCACGTGTTGCATCGTTCAATACACCTGCTGTTCCTGAAATACACCACAATGAATCAGATACATATTTACTCTCTGTGTTTTACGTTCAGGATGTATTATTAATTTAGTGTTGTAATCAATTCAAAATGGCTACCGAGGCAAGGTACATTTTCGTACTCTTGTTATTGTTTTCCCTGAATTTATTCTCTACAGAACTTAGGATTGATTCTGCAAGTAAGATGAGAAATCATAGAAATAGCACCCGAGGAGAAAATGTTGAATCAAGAAATGTCGAAGGTGATGCTGACCAATATCGACAAACTAGTATTAGAAAACATGCTAGGTCAGTGCCTGACGACATGGCGTCAGCCGACCGAAACATTGACAAAGAATCACGGGGAATTCCGGGAGACGAGGATGCGGACAGGCATCTTGAAGGTGACAAGAGTGGGGAGCAGGAGGAGATGGGTGACATGGAGTGGGAAGAAGAGGAAGACTTCGAAGATGTAGACGACCATGACGACCACAAAAAAGGAGGAGACAGTATCGTCGAGGAAGACGAGATGACCCCGGAAGATTACAAAGGCAACTGGGGGGTGAATAACTCAGAAGGTGGCAGCGAAGCCAACAAGGCCCGAAACGTCCACAAGACGGAGTACGGGAGTGAGATACAATTCAACTCGTCGGAGTGGGAACACATGCTGCTGGATCCGCTAGGCGCTGGCAGTGTGCTCGTTAGAACTCTGACTGCGGACAACTTTAGCGAGGAAGTGAACCTGGATGAAGTAACTGCGATGGTCAGTTTTTGTAAGTTGGCAATTTCTTTATCCCATTTTCTTGGCCATACACCAATCGACGTTTTGTTCCTCCATTGTTTGCCTTGAATTCAACCACATACCGAACGGTTTATAGACTTAAGTGAGGCCAAATTATATTTTTCAACTAGAGAAGGGGGACGCTTTGCAAAACTGCACATTGGTGGGGAACATTCAGTAGTGTCATTAGTATACGGCAAGGGAATGCTTCAAATGTGTAAATAAGCTACGTGTATAATTTTAAATGAAGGAAGGTGCTAATATTATATAACTACGCTGAAGAAGAACAATTCTAATTATCAATCCATGTCAAGTCTCTTTCAGCACATTCAGAATGATACGTTTACGTGAACCAGTAGGCTGAAGCAGACTGAGTAATACATCTTTTGCTTTTGCTGTAATTTTAAGAAATGGATGGATTTGGGGGGTTATGCATAGCAACTTGTATGAACACTAACTTATTTAAAAGTATGTTTCCGTAGATGCTGACAAAAAAACAAGAAAACAATCCTATTCTTGAAGTGTGGTTCCCAGACGCCACTTAAGATGAAACTGTGTAATTTATAAACGGTGGGGAATTGTTTGGTCAGGGAACCAGTCTAACTGGGTTGTACCCGTTCATATTGATTGCTAACAAAATGCGGACTAACTAAATATGTTAAATTGATGGTATATTATTTGAAAGAAGCTAGTTTCTTTTAACGCTGATCGGCTGACGAGCCGGTTGAATATTGATATAAAAATACAATTTTCCTTTAAAATGAAAAACACACCATGTGCCGTAATTTTACAGGATGCCTTTTGACTGTCATTCACCAACAATCCAGTAAGGTATTTTATCATAATTGGGTAGTTTTTTTTTGAAAATGTTGTATATTCCATTTAAATGAGATCAACGCTATACAAACCAATGGGACTGACGTAATAACAAGTAAAAGATCACTTAGGAAAATAGGACACTGTGCACTTACGTTTGATTGTAAACATAATTGCAATAAATATATATCAATTACACTATTCTTTTATAAAAGAATTGTGAATGTATATTTTGAATGTACATATTTGTATTGTGACGTCAAATTAAGAGGTCTATATTTTCTCAAGATTTTGGAGTGATGATGTGAAAGTACATACATGTATGTAACCCCCCCCCCCCCCCTGTTTTGAAGTAAATATGTGTAGGCCTACATGTATTATGTTTGAAAAGTGGACAGACCATGATTTCAATTACCGTGTGTTTCATAATATCGTCAGACTGTCAGCGTTATCACAACGTTTGAAGTACTTTTTGTTATGTTATGTCCTTGTGAATAAATTATTGATCAGAACATCTGTGACCATAAGGCCACGTGTCACAAATTCTTTAAGGGCGGTTTGTGCACACACAAAACACAACCATACGCTGACAACAATAAGACAATCAATGTTTACGCTTCCAATATCTGCAATAATTGTTCAATGTATACTGACGGTGAAATAACTTGGATCGTGTCTCTCAATCAGTTGGATTTCTACGCGTGGTTCGTAAAGCAAACTTGATAATGGCTCGTATGAGGCATGTCTTATTTGGCATGTGTGTTCTGGTTGCGATAACATCCGTGCTATCCAAGCTGACAATGCACCAACAGCATCTGAAGATGCACCAGGAGATGCTCAAGAAGAAGCAACAACCAGCGGAGGCAGCTGCTACCGCCAAGACGGCCGGAGCAGCAAGCGTGACTCCAAAGCTGGAAACAAACTCAGCGTCGCCGTCCACAGAGCCCCGGAAAGCTAGTCGAGAACCAACCAGTAAGAATCAGCTCGAAGGTCCCCGTGAGGTAAATAAACCTCCCAAAGTTAAGAGTTCCGATCGAGAGCCTCTACAGCCCGATAAAGTTGCGTCTCGACACACCAAGGAGATTCCTAAATTGGGAGGCGATCCAAAGAACCCTCGAAGGGGACACTCCGACCAAAAAAAAGTATCAAAGAAACAAGGCGATACTAAACAGGAGAGCACCACTGAACATTTACATCTGCCAAAGAAATCGCAGGACTCTGTCACAAAGGACAGCACGCTCAAAAACAAAGAGTCGCGAAACGAACCTCATCCGGATGTGGATACTTTCCCCGCGAAGGGGCCAGTATCTAGAGGGGAATCTACAGGGGAACAGGACGAGGCAATGGCCGCCTCTGACGATGACTTGATTTTCATCGACAAAGAGGAAAAGGATGACAAGGAAGATGTCGAGAGATACCCAGACCCAGATATTGACAATGAAGACGGAGGAATCGGCGATCTTGAAGAAGGAGATCCAAGGGAAACGGCAGAGGAGGAGGGGGAGAAGGGGGAGGAGGAAAACTATCACCCAGATGATTACTTCGATAACAGGCAACAAGAGGAGGCAGAAGGCAAGGCCCAGCCACAAGAAGATGATGATATCTACACTACATGATGATATCTGGAGACAGTGTAATGTGCGCACATTTATAGGGTCACGAAGTTGTCATTTTTGATATTTACTATGTTCCCATAATTATTCAGTCACTTATATGATTTAGCAAATGTTATTGATGTAAGGATATGTAAGTAGAATCACCAAAATAAACTTTTCAAAAAATTAAAAATATATATATATACCCAAATATGGGAATAAATATATTACGCGGCAGGGATTAACGATTTATGCAAATTAGTCATAATTCCACCACTTGGATTTTTGTCGACTTTTAGTATGTAATTCTAGGGACCTTATAGAAGTGCACTGTGGTGAAAAACAATTTGTTGCAATTTGTTTGAGGTCAAAACCTATTTTTCCTGGACTATATACCAAACACTTCCAAAGGTGTTAAAACAAAAAAACTCAGATTTACATAATGAAGCAAGAATGTGACGGAGAGAACACCCCCCCCCCCCCCCCCCCCTCCTCTCCTCCTTTGTGGTAGTCATTGTGCTTGCGGAATGTTGCGGTTTCTCAGGAATTCTTTTTAGGTTTTTAGAGGGTGGGGGTGCGTTAGGTAATAGTCACCATATAAAACATCAAACATTTGGAACAAATAATGAACCATCATTCAGCACACACACACACACACACACACACAAGTGGGTAAATGCCGTCAATAGGGGACGGGGCATTGTCCGACCGTCTTCCCTCTTTTGTTTGTACTCTAACGTTTTCGGATGATCGCCATAGGATTTGCACACGAGTCTGAATCGGGGACCTTTGCGGAATAGGGGACCCCATTGTTCCCTTTGTCATACGTCCCCTATTTCAATCAAAAACAAACGCACAATTACTCAATTACTCAGGATACACCAGTGGTAATTGCTTAAAATATTAGGAATAGGTGGATTCGGGGGGGGGGTTGTATTTTATAGTAAATATCATTTAACTGACCTGTCTGAAGTTTTACAATCATGGTTGCTAGAAAAGGCAAGAAAACGACGTCCGTTTTTAACCAGCGTCACGGCAGGTGTTCTTATGTTGTTATTGTTTTTTAAATTAACATTTTCGGAACAATTACAAGATATGTAGAGCAATAAATTTGCTGGATGCCTACAATCATTATTTACGTTTAAATAAGTCAGATATTTCTTAATAATTCCGTAGTATTTTTGTTGTTGATATCTGCAAATGGTGTATCTCACCTTTAATAACCTGATTTGCCAAGGGTTAAAGGTAGTATACACCATTTGCAGATATCGAAAATATTTACTACCGAATTATTAAGAAATACCTTACTCATTTGAAAGTAAATAATGATTCTAGGCATCTAGCAAAATGATTGCGCTAGATATCCTGTAATTATTCCGAACAATTTAATTTTATAAAAAAAAAATCGCAATCGCCGAAAGGCGATCGCGAAAAAACAAAGATAACATGAGAATAACTGCCTAATGCCGTTTGAAAACAATCGCTGTTTTTCGTGCTTTTCTCGGCATACATGATTGTAAAACTTCAGACAGGTCAGTTAAATGATATTTACTATGAAATACAACCCCCCAAATCTACCCATTAATGACAATTCAAGCAATTACCAATGGTGTATCCTACCTTTAAGCAATTGTTTGTGCTTAGGCAGGTCTATGAAATTGTTCCTTGCAACTGGCTCGTAGGCCTGAACATTCGGCTTGGGCCTTAACGCGTTCCTACACATGAGCCGGATTTAGACGTATATGTACATTTACACGTTTTAATCCGGCTATCAACATTTGTATTCCCTTACTAAAAAAAATACCGTTGTTTTATCAAAATGTGTCCACTCCAATTACTTTGACTCGCTGTCCCCACTCGGGATGCTTCTCAATTATCTTTGCTGCTCCTTCAAAGAAATTGAAGTCGTTGTTAGGAATAATGGCTAACATCTCCCCTCCGGATTTAAGGCAGCTAATCATGTTGCTAATGACGGAAGCCATCTCAGGAAAGAACATGGCGCGGTCGATGCTGACCACTTTGTCGAAGGCGCCTTTCCACTTGGGTAGGTTGGGGCTGGCATCTCCGAGGTTATCCAACAAGTACTCCACGTTGTCAGCTGGATAGTCCTTCTTGGCAATCTCCAGAATAGCCGCATCAGCATCGATACCTTTGAAACCACAATTATGAAATTAGTCCAATGTATTGGAGAAGGTAGTTCACGATCAGTTATTTCAGTACTCTATAAAAAGTCACCCTTTTTAAACACCGGTTCGATAATATTTGTCATTACAGATCACATTCATCTAAGCTGTTGCCGAAAGACAGTATTATGAGATGAAATTCGTCGTTTTTTCAATCAATTTCAAACTTATGTTCAATAACAATGTGTCTGATGTGTCCTTTACTCAAGCACACGTCAGACTAATGTATGTAACATTAAGTTTTACATTTCTGTGCATACATTATAGCATCCGTGGGTCTAGCCTTACGAGGTTCCCCATCTGCCCCTGTGCAGATGCCGTTTCTGTATTCTGGTTCCTTGACTTCCTTCAGACAAAAGGGAGCAATATATAGACGTCTGTGGGGTTATCAGATTAATAGGGAAACAGACTATAAATTTAGTTGGTTGGCATCCATTCACGGATGTATAACAATATAAATAATGTGGATTAAACTAAAATTGGGGACAGTGTTTTAAAATAGTCGTCTTTTTTCCCCAAAGATTGATACAAAATTCAAATTTTCTTGAAAACCACAGCACACTATGCTCTTATTTCCCAGGGTTAAAGGTAGTATACACCATTTGCAGATATCGAAAATATTTACTACCGAATTATTAAGAAATACCTTACTCATTTGAAAGTAAATAATGATTCTAGGCATCTAGCAAAATGATTGCGCTAGATATCCTGTAATTATTCCGAACAATTTAATTTTATAAAAAAAAAATCGCAATCGCCGAAAGGCGATCGCGAAAAAACAAAGATAACATAAGAATAACTGCCTATAATGCCGTTTGAAAACAATCGCTGTTTTTCGTGCTTTTCTCGGCATACATGATTGTAAAACTTCAGACAGGTCAGTTAAATGATATTTACTATGAAATACAACCCCCCAAATCTACCCATTAATGACAATTCAAGCAATTACCAATGGTGTATCCTACCTTTAAGCAATTGTTTGTGCTTAGGCAGGTCTATGAAATTGTTCCTTGCAACTGGCTCGTAGGCCTGAACATTCGGCTTGGGCCTTAACGCGTTCCTACACATGAGCCGGATTTAGACGTATATGTACATTTACACGTTTTAATCCGGCTATCAACATTTGTATTCCCTTACTAAAAAAAATACCGTTGTTTTATCAAAATGTGTCCACTCCAATTACTTTGACTCGCTGTCCCCACTCGGGATGCTTCTCAATTATCTTTGCTGCTCCTTCAAAGAAATTGAAGTCGTTGTTAGGAATAATGGCTAACATCTCCCCTCCGGATTTAAGGCAGCTAATCATGTTGCTAATGACGGAAGCCATCTCAGGAAAGAACATGGCGCGGTCGATGCTGACCACTTTGTCGAAGGCGCCTTTCCACTTGGGTAGGTTGGGGCTGGCATCTCCGAGGTTATCCAACAAGTACTCCACGTTGTCAGCTGGATAGTCCTTCTTGGCAATCTCCAGAATAGCCGCATCAGCATCGATACCTTTGAAACCACAATTATGAAATTAGTCCAATGTATTGGAGAAGGTAGTTCACGATCAGTTATTTCAGTACTCTATAAAAAGTCACCCTTTTTAAACACCGGTTCGATAATATTTGTCATTACAGATCACATTCATCTAAGCTGTTGCCGAAAGACAGTATTATGAGATGAAATTCGTCGTTTTTTCAATCAATTTCAAACTTATGTTCAATAACAATGTGTCTGATGTGTCCTTTACTCAAGCACACGTCAGACTAATGTATGTAACATTAAGTTTTACATTTCTGTGCATACATTATAGCATCCATGGGTCTAGCCTTACGAGGTTCCCCATCTGCCCCTGTGCAGATGCCGTTTCTGTATTCTGGTTCCTTGACTTCCTTCAGACAAAAGGGAGCAATATATAGACGTCTGTGGGGTTATCAGATTAATAGGGAAACAGACTATAAATTTAGTTGGTTGGCATCCATTCACGGATGTATAACAATATAAATAATGTGGATTAAACTAAAATTGGGGACAGTGTTTTAAAATAGTCGTCTTTTTTCCCCAAAGATTGATACAAAATTCAAATTTTCTTGAAAACCACAGCACACTATGCTCTTATTTCCCAGGATGCTTGAGACTGTTATTTAATTGCAGTCAAGTAAGGTATTTCATAATAATTCAGTAGTTATTTATTTTTTTTAATTTTTTTTGGCAAATGGTGTACACTACCTTAAAAAAAAACTACCGACAACACTTTGTACCCCAGTTGCTAGAATGACAGCTTCCTCTCCAGCGCCACACCCAACATACAACACGTTATCCTGTGGACTGCAGTTGAGTTTGTCGAAATGCTCCATAGCCAGTCGGGTACAGATAGACCGGTTACCGCCTTTTGAGTGCCTCACTTTCAGCGACACCACGAACATCACTTTCATCTTGGTGACAGCATCCATGACAGCGCACTTTTGTCCAAAACCAATATTCGTGGGAATACAATCCTTCAAGAATTTAGCAATTGTAATCGTATGAGTGTAGGGCACTACACGACAGGTTAACTACCAGGTATTATGGAAAGGCAGTTGGGCCAGTTTACACGATTTGCATTTAAAAACAAATTACCTTTAAACTCATTGAAGCGTTTCAAATCCGCGACTATTTAGCGTCATGCCTTTTTTTAAAGGAAAAAGGAGGGCCTTTTTTAATTTATTTTTTCTCAAAATGGCCGCCCGAAACATTTTAATGCGAGTCATGTAGTGAACATGGTGCACCCTATCTTCCTATTTGAAATTAAAACATGGCTCTCCCACGATTAAAAATCAAAATTCATGTGGGTCGATCATGATCACGTGTATGCACCATACACATGGCACTCTAGCCTTCTCATTAGAAAACATATATTTCCACAGCATGTACACTAGTGATGCTAAATTCTAAAATACGATCTTAATTTTTTTTATTTATTTTTTTATTATTATATATATATATTTTTTTTTCGTTAAGATAATACAATTTATCATTTAAAAAAGAAAAAAAAGAAAAAAGGAGGCGGCCTTTAAACAAAAAACGGGCGGTGACGCTATACATTTTTTTATTTGGCCTTATGCCGCATGGAATGCATAATTATACGTTTTACTGTTTAGCATTTGCAAACTGAAGTAGCTAACTGAAACAGTATACAAAATATAACAAATGGTATGAAAATATAGCATGCTTAGAGGGTTATTGGAAGTTGACAAACTAATTCCTTCGGCTTCGCCTCGGGAACTCTTTTGTCAACTTATCTTACCTCGGGGGAGCTTGTATTGACTATCCATCCAAAATAAACCATGTTGTTTTACTATTCCTCATAAATAATCAGTTGCACAACAATTTCAATTAGCAAATGCAAGTTTATATTGATACAACCTATTGGGTCGTTTGAATAAAATGCTTTTATTGCAATTTGTTGAGGCAGAGCGGGTCCCACACTGTGATACTCTATACACACTCACTTGCTACTTTACACGGTCTGTCTATACCCAGCACGATATGTGGCAGAGGGGTACAACACTTCTCCGTCCCCCCTTGAAACCTAAAAGGAATTCCTGAGATACCGGGAACACAATGGTCAACACAAAAGGGGGGGTTGGGGTTTCTCCGCCACATATCGTGCTTCATATGGGCCTGTCTGCAAAGAATTGCTGAGATTCCGGGAACGTAGTGATAACACAAAGTTCCCTTTGCCTTATAACTTGCTTCGTATGGAGAGAGTGCAATCCTAATTCCAACACCTGTGGATATTTTGTTTGAATTGATCCTGACAATGGATGCCGTGATCAACAGCAATCAATTACAAGCACGTGTTGCATCGTTCAATACACCTGCTGTTCCTGAAATACACCACAATGAATCAGATACATATTTACTCTCTGTGTTTTACGTTCAGGATGTATTATTAATTTAGTGTTGTAATCAATTCAAAATGGCTACCGAGGCAAGGTACATTTTCGTACTCTTGTTATTGTTTTCCCTGAATTTATTCTCTTAAGAAATTAGGATTGATTCTGCAAGTAAGATGAGAAATCATAGAAATAGCACCCGAGGAGAAAATGTTGAATCAAGAAATGTCGAAGGTAATGCTGACCAATATCGACAAACTAGTATTAGAAAACATGCTAGGTCAGTGCCTGACGACATGGCGTCAGCCGACCGAAAAATTGACAAAGAATCACGGGAAATTCCGGGAGACGAGGATGCGGACAGGCATCTGGAAGATGACGAGGGTGGGGAGCAGGAGGGGGAAGGGGCGGAGATGGGTGACATGGAGTGGGAAGAAGAGGAAGACTATGAAGATGTAGACGACCATGACGATCACAAAAAAGGAGGAGACAGTATCGTCGAGGAAGACGAGATGACCCCGGAAGATTACGAAGGCAACTGGGGGGTGAATAACTCAGAAGGTGGCAGCGAAGCCAACAAGGCCCGAAACGTCCACAAGACGGAGTACCGGTACGGGAGAGAGATACCATTCATTTCGTCGGAGTGGGAACACATGCAGTTGGATCCGCTAGGCGCTGGCAGTGTGCTCGTTAGGACTCTGGCTGTGGACAACTTTAGCGAGGGAGTGTACCTGAATGAAGTAACTGCGATGGTCAGTTTTTGTAAGTTGGCAATTTCTTTATCCCCTTTTTTTGGCCATACACCAATCGACGTTTTGTTCCTCCATTGTTTGCCTTGAATTCAACCACATACCGAACGGTTTATAGACTTGGGTGAGGCCAAATTATATTTTTCAACTAGAGAAGGGTGACGCTTTGCAAAACTGCACATTAGGTGGGGAACATTCAGTAGTGTCATTAGTATACGGCAAGGGAATGCTCAAAATGTGTAAAAAAGCTACGTGTATGATTTTAAATGAAGGAAGGTGCTAATATTATATAACTACGCTGAAGAAAAACAATTCTAATTATCAATCCATGTCAAGTCTCTTTGAGCACATTCAGAATGATACGTTTACGTGAACCAGTAAGCTGAAGCAGACTGAGTAATACATCTTTTGCTTTTGCTGTAATGTTTAGAAATGGATGGATTTGGGGGGTTAGTATTGCATAGCAACTTTTATAAACACTAACTTATTTAAAAGTATGTTTCCGTAGATGCTGACAAAAAAACAAGAAAACAATCTTATTCTTGAAGTGTGGTTCCCAGACGCCACTTAAGATGAAACAGTGTAATTTATAAACGCTGGGGAATTTTTTGGTCAGGGAACCATTCTAACTGGGTTGTACCCGTTTGTATTAATTGCTAACAAAATGCGGACTAACTAAATATGTTAAATTGATGGTAGTATTTGTAAGAAGCTATTTTCTTTTAACGCTGATCGGATGACAAGCCGGTTCGATATTGATATAAAAATACAACTTTACTTTAAAATGAAAAACACACCATGTTCCATAATTTTACAGGATGCCTTTTGACTGTCATTCACCAACAATCCAGTAAGGTATTTTATCATAATTAAGTAGTTTTGGGGTTTTTATGTTTGAAAATGTTGTATATTCCATTTAAATGAAATCAACGCTATACAAACCAATGTGACTGACGTAATAACAAGTAAAAGATCACTTGGTTAAATTGTGGATGGAAAATAGAACACTGTGCACTTACGTTTGATTGTAAACATATTGCAATAAATATATATCAATTACACTCTTATTTTATAAAAGAATTGTGAATGTATATTTTGAATGTACATATTTTTATTGTGACGTCAAATTAAGAGGTCTATATTTTCTCAAGATTTTGGAGTGATGATGTAAAAGTACATACATGACGTAACCCCCTCCCCCCCCCCCCCCCCCCCTGTTTTGAAGTAAATATGTGTACATGTATTATGTTTGAAAAGTGGACAGACCATGATTTCAATTACCGTGTGTGTGTAATATCGTCAGACTGTCAGCGTTATCACAAAGTTTGAAGTACTTTTTGTTATGATATGTCCTTGTGAATAAATTATTGATCAGAACATCTGTGACCATAAGGCCACGTGTCACAAATTCTTTAAGGGCGGCCTGTGCACACAAAAAACACAACCATACGCTGACAACAATAAGACAATCAATGTTTACGCTTCCAATGTCCGCAATTATTGTTCAGTGTACTGACGGTGAAATAACTTGGATCGTGTCTCTCAATCAGTTGGATTTCTACGCGTGGTTCGTAAAGCAAACTTGATAATGGCTCGTATGAGGCATGTCTTATTTGGCATGTGTGTTCTGGTTGCGATAACATCCGTGCTATCCAAGCTGACAATGCACCAACAGCATCTGAAGATGCACCAGGAGATTCTCAAGAAGAAGCAACAACCTGCGGAGGCGGCTGCTACCGCCAAGACGGCCGGAGCAGCAAGCGTGACCCCGAAGCTAGAAAAGGACGCAGCGTCGTCGTCCACAGAGCCCCGGAAAGCTAGTCGAGAACCAACCAGTAAGAATCAGCTCGAAAGTCCCCGTGAGGTAAATAAACCTCTCAAAGTTAAGAGTTCCGATCGAGAGCCTCTACAGCCCGATAAAGTTGCGTCTCGACACACCAAGGAGACTCCCAAATTGAAAGGCGTTCCAAAGAACCCTCGAAGGGAAAACTCCGACCAAAAAAAAGTATCAGAGAAACAAAGCGATACTAAACAGGAGAGCTCCACTGAACATTTACATCTGCCAAAGAAATCGCAGGACTCTGTCACAAAGGGCAGCACGCTCAAAAACAAAGAGTCGCGAAACGAACCTCATCCGGATGTGGATACTTTCCCCGCGAAGGGCCCAGTATCTAGAGGGGAAGCTACAGGGGAACAGGACGAGGCAATGGCCGCCTCTGACGATGACTTGATTTTCATCGACAAAGAGGAAAAGGATGACAAGGAAGATGTCCAGAGATACCCAGACCCAGATATTGACAATGAAGACGGAGGAGTCGGCGATCTTGAAGAAGGAGAGGCAGGAGAAACGGCCAAGGAGGAGGAAGAGGAGGGGGAGGAGGAAAACTATCACCCAGATGATTACTTCGATAACAGGCAACAACAGGAGGCAGAAGGCAAGGCCAAGCCACGAGAAGATGAAGAGATGGTCCACTCCCTGGCCTACAAAGACTTCGAAAATGTCCTGCATGATGATAAATTCATCATGTTACATTTTGGTAAAGTAGCAGTATATGGCAAAATAATCACCCCTTTCTATATAGGTCCGGCAGAAACAATGGCTACATACCGCGCAAAAAAACAACATCCGGATATGTGGTGCAGTTGCGGAAATGCAAACTTAAACAATAAAAATGCTGTAGCTAGATCCACCTGAAACAGCCTATAGTCGTTTTGGTCCTGAAAACATGATTTAGAGGAGTAAGCCTTCCAGATCGTTGCCGGCCTAGTATTATGAAATATAGAAAATGTAATGTAAATAAGAAAAAGCAACAACCTATACCGTTTGTAATAGTAATGTCAGTCTGAAATTTATATTTGCAGTTAACCTCAGAGCTGCAAGAGATAGTTATTATGGTCAAGATTGTACAATTATTTGGTACAAACTGATTGTACAATTTTTTGTGCTCAAATGAATGACGGAATTATACGTAATATAATACTAGTATAACCGCCATTGGAATTCGAAAACATACGGCAACTTGATATGGTTATTGGTAAATGTGCCTTAGTGTTTCCTTTAAAAACAAAACAGAGGCAATCATAGCCGCCACGTGTCAATTAAGGACTGAATATCTCAATGACAATACTGTAATGATCAATCAATTAAAACTGCTACAATCATTTGCATGTAGTCCAAGTGACAGCTGGGGACATTGTTACGATCACAAAAGCTGAGCACCATACCGGTAATATTTGTATTCGGCCATGGGGTTTCTGTTAAAGGTAGGATACACCATTTGCAGATATCGAAAATATTTAGTACCGAATTATTAAGAACTATCTTACTCATCTGAAAGTAAATAATGATTTTAGGCATCCAGCAAAATGATTGCGCTAGATATCCTGTAATAATTCTGAAAAATATAATTTTATGAAGAAAAATTCGCGATCGCCGTCAAAACACAAATAACATAAGAATAACTGCTCGAAACTGGTTGAAAACAAACGCTGTTTTTCGTGCTTTTCCCGGCATCCATGATTGTAAAACTTCGGACAGGTCAGTTAAACGATATTTACTATAAAATAGAACCCCCCAAATCTACCCATTCATGATAATTTAAGCAATTACCAATGGTGTATCCTACCTTTAAATGTGATCAGCAATCCAAGTGATATATTTTCTGCAAAACAGCTCCGTGGAATTCGGATGTTATCAAATTTTTACGTACAATAATTCAGAAAATGTCCGTCCGTGACCAAAACAAAACACCTTTTAGAACTGTACAGAAGGCGTGCACGAGCCTTAACATTTATGTTTTCAACCATTTGATCAAAGAAAATAACGCGACCAAACGCAAAATGTTAGTACTAAATTTATATGAAACTGGGAGGATTTTCGGCATCTCCTGCAATGTTAGGCCTAGGCGGTTTGTCCTCAGTTTCATTTTGTGTGTGTCTTTTTGAATATTCAAAAATTGCCTTTATCTTATTTTTTATTTCAAGAAGGTGCCCTTTTCCCAGCAACTCATCGGGGATATCATTTTTTGTAACGTTCTTACATACGGACGGTCACACTATTTTACATGTGAAATGGACAACACCGACATCATCAATTTTATAATTTCCGAATTTGAAATTTGCAGGCCCTAAAAAAAGTGTTATTTTCTCCTTTTGTTTAACCGTTTTTATTCCTCATTGTTCCAGTCTCCGCGAGTTGCGACGAGTGCGAGAGATTCCGACCGCATTTCCGGGAGGCAGCGAGCAGGTTCTGGCAGGTGAAGGAAGATTCCACGGAGGAAGTGAGGGTGGAATTTTACGAGGTGACGGACCCTCAGCTTCTGGTCCGGTTCAATCTGAGGTGGCTACCCACCGTGTTCTTTTTCAGGGACGGTGTGCCGATCTTATATGATGGTAAGACTCGAACTGCAACATATAAAAAGCAAACGAAAATCAATTATGTAAAGTTTATACATGTAGGCTATATATTCAACATGTATTATATTATTTTTATTACATTTTTTTGTCAGGCGATTTAAACGCAGATTCATTGGTTAGTTGGGCGTTTGCCAGCCTTGAGGTCCGGGGCTGGTCACTGACGGACAGCAATTTTGACAAAGACACGGAGGAGACAAAAGACCCCAACTCCGCAAAGCAATGGCTCGTCCATTTGTAAGTCTTTGGTCTAATTATACTCATGCCTAAACGTATACCAGGTCGCGTATATACCTTTTTCCTATGAGGGTTAGTAATAATAGGCCATCAATCTCGGTCCACAAATTGGGCCACCGGTATCAAAAAGGGAGTATTATGCCCATAGTGATTTTTTTTGGTAACGTATACACACACCTAGAGTTGGAAAATGTCTGATAGCGTTGCAGCGTGAGCGGTGGCAGCTTTTTGGGATCGAGTTATTACTGTTTTTCATGTATTTATTTCAAAATGGCCGCCAATATGCTAGGTTTATGCGGTAATAAGCACTTTGGCGGCCATTTTTAACACCCAAAAGGCCACTGCTGCAATGCTATCACATATTGTCCAACTATACAGGGTTGCATACCTTGTCAAAACATCACCATGAGCATTATTCGTCTCATTTGAAACCGACCAACCCACAGGCTGATGGTGTATATCATAACCGAAGAGCGTATTATGTGTGGAAGAAAATACACTTATATTAGGTTTATTGGAGCCTTGCTTTCCATTTAATATAACCTATCCCAACAACAAGCTTAGCGACCAAAAGCTGTCGATGAAAAACACGCATAGATGGTTTCAAACCTAAGACCAATCTAAAACCAAACTCATTATCCACTAAGCTACTGTGACAGCTCGACAACAAATATTCGAGTGATAGTAACAATGTAGTGGCGGGAATAATCAGGAGGCAAGGGGTACAGATACGCCCATTTCTGATAATTACCCCTAACCTTCCTAGGGAAAAAAATAAGTCAAAACAACAATGTATCTGGGTCAAAACAACCTGTAGAATAATCTTGAAAAATGCCAGCTTGACCTGGAAAGAGTGTCATTCTCACCTTGAAATGTATCCAAATATGGCCCGGAAAGGCCCGTTTTCCCTTGTAACTGACGATTCATGTGTACAGTTTAGTTTTACAGTAAACCGATTCCCGTGCTCACTGACCATTATTTTCTTGGCTTGCATCCGACTATAAACAAGCAATACCCTAAAACTTTGAAAATAAAACAATAAATAAAACTAAGAAAGAATAAAGTATCAGTCAAAACTCTTCATATAGAGTATTTTGGAGGATAACTATCCAAGATCCAAGCACTCAGTTTAAGCCCAAGAGTATAGAAACTGAATTACACTATTATAGAAAATGTAAGCCGAGGACGGGTGTTATTATACATTTTTTAAAGTTAGGATATGCAGATATCGACAATGTTTACTTTCGAATTATTTAGAAAGATCTCACTTATTTGAAAATAAATAACAATCTAGGCATCCAGCAAACTGATTGCGCTAAATATCCTGTAATTGTTCAGAAAAATTGAATTTTATATAAAAATCACGATCGCCAGACGGCGATCGCAAAAAAAACAAGAACAACTGCGGGAAACCGGTTGAAAACGAACGCCGTTTTTCTTTCTTTATTCTCGGCATCCATGATTGTAAAAAACAAGTCAGTTAAACGATAAAATACAACCCCTAAATCCACCCATTCCTGATAATTCAAACAATTACCAATGGTGTATCATATCTTAAAGATTAGTAGCAAAGATCATTCTACAAAATAATGAATGTTTGTGAGTGCGATTGTAACAATAACTCATGAGCTGACCGCTATAATGGAATATTCCATCTGTCACCGAATTAAATTATTGCTTTTGTAGCATGAACGTGAAACTTTCATTATTTGTTTTTTATATAACGTCTGAATAAATCCCCGCCATCCGATTGGTGGATCGTCGATCACGTGCATTGAATGTATTCGACCCATAACACGACGCAAACCCGCACCGCCAAATTTGTTTATCACATGGTTCTATCAAACGGTGAGCGCACATTGATAGAACCAACAAACTTCTCTAATTTATGGTGGCCCTGGAGGGACACGCATACTAATTAGCTATTAGTGTTACTACATGTTTCTTACATTGATGTAAGCACCAGTTTACAAGTTACCAATCAGATGACAAGAATTTATTCAGGCGTTGTATAAAACAAATAATGAATGTTTCGCATTCGTGCGGTGGAATAAATAATTTCCTCGGTGACAGATGGCATGTTCTATTCCATTCGGCTTAGCCTCGTGGAATAGAACATGCAATCTCTCACCTCATGAAATTATTCTCACCATCGCACTCATAAACATTCATTATTGTATAATATACAACGCCTGAATAAATCTTCTCCATCTGATTGGTCAGAGCGTGAACATACAATAGAGTTCTATTCACCGTTGGGTAGAACCATTATACGTATAACCTTTTTTTGCGGTACAGCCGTGCCGTGCGACGGCACGAATAAATCAATGCGCGTGGTCGACAATTTACCAATCAGATTGACTGGATTTATTAAATTAAGTTGTTTTTGTTTTAACAGCTGTGATGTGGATGCAGTCGGCTGTGATGGGTTTATGGCGACTTGGGAGAGCGCAGCATCTAGGTTTGTACAACCGTATACCTGTTCCCAAGTGATACCCAACTTTAACAGTAGGCCTATCTCAAAACATGTATTACAATCTAGTAGGTTAAAACAGTTGGTTAAAATTATTGTACCCAACAATGTGTACAATTTTTCAATTTGACTAATGTTGAGTATACCCAACGTTGGGGAACATTTGTTCATTTTTTTACCAATTTTTGTTATCAATGGTTGTGTGGCTCACCTGGTAACCAATGGTTGATAAAAATGAGTAAATGTACCTAACGTTGGTTACATTGAGTAAATTTAACCGAATTTAACCAACGTTATGCCTAGGTTATACGCCGTGCTACTGCCGTGCCGAACTCAACTAATTTGAATTTTATTAGTTCGGCTCGGCAATAGCACGGCGTTTAGAACCAATTCGGCTCGGCAAATAATTCGGCACGGCAAAGCCCATTAGCTCGACAGGGCCTGCCGCGAATTCGGTGTTCGGAACGGCAGTAGCACGACATGGCGCCAATTAAGAACGGCGTTTAGTGCAACGCCGTGCTATTGCCGCACTGTTGCTGCACTCATAGTAGCACGGCGTATAGCCTAGGCCCTAGGTACGATGACTGATTTTTACAAACCGTTGGTTACCAGGGAAACCACACAACAGTTGGTTGAAAATTGGTTAAAAAATTTATCTATTTTACCCAACGTACCCAATATTCGTCAAATTGGAAACTGTGCACACTGCTAGTTAACATTTTAACCAACTTTTTCAGCCAATAACATACATGTCGCCTTATATTATTTTTTAATCGCTTGTTTGCGATGAGCTGAGAAGCTATTATACACATATTGAATGCTTCGAGTGGTGTAGCCTCCTAAGGTGATCCATAAAACATTATGTTTTCCCGAGGAAAATGGAATGCTCCATGGATCACCAAGGAGGCTATAGTTTTACTACACCACGAGATAAAGCATTAAATGTTTGTTTTATAACACCTCACCTACAGATTATGCTTGGTTAATTGTTTTAAATTATTTTAAGTCTAAATACAGTTAAAACGAACTTCGATTTCAATACAAAGTTAGTGGAAAATATGTTTGCTCTTTTCTAAACCACCTCTTTACAAAATGTTTGAACCCAGCTCTGTCGCTGGCTCTTTTTGGAACAATACGCGCTACGCCCAATAAGCCACTTCGACATTCCAACTGCGCATGTGCACAACAAGATTCAACAATGGACGGATCCGGATTTGACCATAAGCCCCGCCCACCTTAGCAACGGCATGGCGACGCCATTACCTCGGTCAAGTTGCACATGTACATGTACCTCTAGGCTAGGCGTAGAACACGTACAACGAAAATGTTGATTTAAACTTTAGGCGGGGACAAAATTACTATCAGTAAGCTAGCGGGCGAACTAAAAGGATGACCATTATTTTAAGGAACGGTATGAACAGTACATGGAGGATGGTTAAGTTGCAGTTGGGGGAAATGAAGCATGCATGCATGTCAATTTATATGGACGGTGTACATGTATGTGTTGCTTGGTAAGTCACTACCGGCATAGAGGTAGGAAACCTCCATGGAGGTAGGAAACCTCCATGCTACCGGTACTGGAATAAATCGCGTATTTTGTCACAACAGGATTAAACCATAGCCTAATTAATAGACTGCTATACATGTAGAGCATTACTATTAACTCTACATAGGCCCCTATCCTACCTTAAGGCATGTTCCCATTGGACTTAATTTTGTTAGAGTACCGCGACTTTTCTTCTGCACTGTCCTTGACCTTGCTTCTTGACATTCCCGCCGTTCATGTCACACGAGTTCAACGGTAATTCTCATTTTCGAGATTTATTTTGGTATTTAACGGAAAAAAATGATGTCGTAATCCGAGTACCAGCGTGTTATTTACATATTTCATGACCATTCATGCATATTTTTGACAATTTTTAAAACTCCATAAAGCCGTATTTTGATTGTCAAATACGGTGCTTTTTCGTACCGAAGCCATTTGTTTGTGTACACGTTTCTAACCACATTGTGATAGTTTGACCGAGCTAATGGCAGACCACGCCTGTAGCAACCGTTGCTAAGTTACCTGAATAAAACTCGTAATCTTATTGGTCAATGCGCGCGTAGTGATTGACAGGCCGGATCGGATTATTTTTCTCTTGGGATAAACACGGCAGACAAATGCACACAAGGCTATGGGGCCGGGGACGTGGTAACCGAATCCGCATTTTGTGCATTTTCTTGTGAAATCGAAAAGACGATGGGAACTTTGTTTGAACAAAAGTTTGGCCACACAAAACACCTGAAAACATCCAAACGTAAAAAAAATTTACTTAATAACTTTAGAACACGACGATCTCTTTAAATTCGCTGGTACCCCGCTATGCTTTTACATGCACGCAATTGCTGAAATGTTTATTTCAAAAGAAAAATCGTAAAATCTCCATGTGCACACGCGCAGCGGGAATATCGAACTGGCTTATATAGAAACCGCGCCATGTGTATAGTACATTGTACTTTGGTTGCTATACAAGTACTTTTAGACAGGGCCCAGACCAGGAAAAACTAAGGGTTTTTCCTGTCAAGGTTTTCTCAACGGTTTCATCATCCTGAACCTCAACCATTTGATATTAGCTTGGGGGCCACCCTGATTTTTTCCCCTAATTCAAAATGGCCGCCAAAATCCAAAATGGCCGCTAAAATTACATTAATTACATATATACTGCTAATTACGTTTAATATCAACGGTTTTTTTTAGTGATTCTGCCATCTTTAATGTACATCCTTGAATTTAGCTCCAGAGCCACCCAGAATTTGGCCTCAAATCAAAGGTGGCCGCCAAAATCTAAAATGGCTGCCAAAATTACATAAAATATACTTCTAATTACGTTTAATATAAACGTTTTTTTGTGTGTGATTCTGTCATCTTGAATGTACACCCATTGAATTTAGCTCCAGAGCCACCCAGAATTTGGCCTGAAATCCAAGATGGCCACCAAAATCTTAAATGGCTGCCAAAATAACATAAAATACATACTGCTAATTACGTTTAATATCAACGGTTTTTGTGTGTGATTCTGTCATTTTGAAGGTACACCCATTGAATTTAGCTCCAGAGCCACTCAAAATTTGGCCTCAAATCCAAGATGGCCGCCAAAATCTAAAATGGCTGCCAAAATTACCCTAATCAGGTTTATACTGCTTCTTGTTTTTTTCTGTCAGAGTTTTTTCAGTGATTCCGTCATTCTAAGGACTTTAAGATTAGTCTGGGGAATACCCAGGATTTATCGTCTAATCCAAGATGGCTGTCAAAATGGCTGCTAAAATGGCTGCTAAAATGGCTGCCACAATGGCTGCCAAAAATGGCCATCAAAAGCATCTTACTTAAATTTAAAGTACATCTTTGTTTTATCCTGTTAAAGTTCACTAAAGTTGGTTTCATTATGGCGTCTTGAACCTAAGCCTTTTGAAATTAACTTGTGGCTACCCAAGATTTGTCCGCCCAAATCCAAAATGGCTACCAATATTACCTTAATCAGATTTAAACGGTCTCTTATTTATCCCCCATAATTTAGTAAAGGACCTGGCTCAGACATGCAAGCAACTCGCCTCCTGGTTTTGAGATCACAATCTCGGGGACTAATGAATTACCCCTTCTTACAAAACCATAAGACGCGGCATTCAAAATCAAGGTGGCGTCTCTAAATGGGGCTTGGACCCACAGCTGCTGTTGGTAATAGGCTCTTCATGATATGTTTCCTTGCATTAGTTGAGGTGCAAGTGGTTTTCTGAAAGTCTATCTTGAGGACATTGCTATCAAATGCAGCGAGACGCAGGTCATCAAATGTCTGCAGGTCTGTTGATGGTTTGAGACACTTGACCAAGAATGTTTCTGCCATCTGTATTGCATTTTCTGTTAGCTTTGGACAGTCGAAATTCAGGATCAGGAAGAAATTTTCTGGTTTGCACACAGCATTCAGGGTTGCAGGTTTAGTTGATATCTTGCTGGTTGTATCGGATCCAGTCAGCGCATAGAGTGCTGGAAAACACTTTGTGAGCTCGTCTCCCAGCGTTATGTAGATATCGTGGAGTGTTAATATTGATCTTTTCACTCTTGAGTTGTGGATGAGCCAGAACTCTTGGAGGCCAAGATCTCTCAAATCGACCTGATGACAGCCTGATGACGCCTGGTGGCAGAGTCAGGGATGGAGGTCCTGTCCGGTGACTTAGAATGTCCTGCACATGGAACATCATCCTGTCATCAGCTTCCTCGTGTGTGCAGTTGAGCCGAAGGAATGGAGAAGCACACACAGCTGAAACAATTCATTCCCTTTGTGATATACCAATGTATAGAGGTTTGGTGTCTTGTTATCTGATGGTGCGCCACTCAACATAGAATGCCTGGAAAGCAGTTTTGCTGATAGAAGATGACCAAAAGTCACCATGTCTTTGGACATACAGAGAGGACAGCATCAAGAATGGAGAGAGGGGAAGAAGAGGAAAGTGAACCTTGATTTTGAATGCTGCGTCTTATGGTTTTGTAAGAAGGGGTAATTCATTAGTCCCCGAGATTGTGATCTCAAAACCAGAAGGCGAGTTGCTTTGATCTATTGTTGCAAGTACTGTAAATGCAAGGGAGGTGATTGTTGTAAGAACCCATCACTGAATGAACACTGCTCATAATTCTCATACCTGGGCTCTGTTGTGTTACTTTATAATAATTAAATGCTTGTTTTCTTTCTTTAAAAAAATCCTTGTATTGTTTAAATTCCGAATCGTCAGTTAAACTCTAGTAGATGACACAAATGTTCCAACTTTGCTCTAAGTTTGGAAAGTTTAATTATTATTAACTATATATGGAAATTCCCGGTGTATGTATCTATTTGTATGGTAATAAGTTGACCGAACGGTTTTTAGAAATGTTCTTGTAAAATATCAAAAGAACATCTTGAGCACATCAGAAAATGTCTAGCTCCAACGGTTTAGAAGATACAGCTATGTCGGAAGTAGCACTTCTGATAAAAAGGGCGTGGTCATTTAAAAAAGGGCGTGGTCATTTCCTGTTTACCCCGGATAGAGATTTTGGCACACATCCCAAGTTGTTTCTTGGGGTCATATCAGCCTAGAACAGTTGAGTTATCCTCTCCTAAATAATGTGCATACATGTCTGAGCCAGGTCCTTATTAATTAATACTACAAATAAGAGACCGTTTAAATCTGATTAAGGTAATTTTGGTAGCCATTTTGAATTTGGGCGGACAAATCTTGGCTAGCCACAATTTAATTTCAAAAGGCTTAGGTTCAGGACGCCACAATGAAACCAACTTTAGTGAACTTTAACAGGACAAAACGAAGATGTACTTTAAATTTAAGTATGATGCTTTTGGTGGCCATTTTAGCAGCCATTTTGGCAGCCATTTTGACAGCCATTTTGACAGCCATCTTGACAGCCATCTTGGATTAGACGATAAGTCCTGGGTATTCCCCAGACTAATCTTAATGGCCTTGGGCTTAAAATGACGAAATCACTGAAAAAACTCTGAAGAAAAAAACAAGAAGCAGTATAAACCTGATTAGGGTATTTTTGGCAGCCATTTTAGATTTTGGCGGCCATCTTGGATTTGAGGCCAAATTCTGGGTGGCTCTGGAGCTAAATTTAATGGGTGTACATTCAAGATGACAAAATCCACAAAAAAAAACACGTTAATATTAAATGTAATTAGTAGTATATTTTATGTTATTTTGGCAGCCATTTTAGATTTTGGCGGCCATCTTGGATTTGAGGCCAAATTCTGGGTGGCTCTAGAGCTAAATTCAATGAGTGTACATTCAAGATGACAGAATCACACAAAAAACACGTTGATATTAAACGTAATTAGCAGTATATATGTATTTTATGTAATTTTGGCAGCCATTTTAGATTTTGGCGGCCATCTTGGATTTAAGGCCGAATTCTGGGTGGCTCTTGAGCTAAATTCAACTGAGGTACATTCAAGATGACAGAATCAATAAAAAAAAAGTTGATATTAAACGTAATTAGCAGTATATGTGTAATTAATGTAATTTTAGCGGCCATTTTGGATTTTGGCGGCCATTTTGAATTAAGGGCAAAAATCAGGGTGGCCCCCAAGCTAATATCAAATGGTTGAGGTTCAGGATGATGAAACCGTTGAGAAAACCTTGACAGGAAAAACCCTTAGTTTTTCCTGGTCTGGGCCCTGCACAGAAAGATAGTAAAAATATAAAATGCCTTGTGACTAGCCCTCGGCCAGCACAGACACATTATCGGTCGGTACGGGTGAGGGTGTTATAAATAAGGATATAAAAGATATGGTAAAAGTCTAGTTCGGTTTGTAGAAACTTATAATTCGATCCCTATTTCAAAATGTTATAATTTATTTTCACAAATTCTTATTTTGGGGGTACGTCTTTTTCCTGAAGGCTAAAAGGTGAAATTGATTTCGGATACGTTGATGTTGGGACTGAGGCAGGCATTGTCAAGCGGTTTAACGTGGATCCGAAGAAACTACCGGTTGTTGTTCTGTAAGTATACAATGTACATCAACACGGCTCTTGGTAATACATGTAGTATTATATCTTCGAATAAACTAACAGTTGTCATCTTAAATCTATGCTATATGGACAGTATACGTCTTGCTTTATTTTCATTGGGCGATGATGGTTAGGCCTAGAATTCTGCGCTGAGGTTAAAAGGCAATAAGGGGCAGATGCACAACTAGACAGCCGGTACCTCGAGTTTGAATACCCCGGTAACTCGGGGTTTTCCGGCCAACTAAACAGACCCCTCCTCTGTCCAGCTCATATAACCCGAAGGGCCAAGCATTATACAGGAACGAAACGAGGTGGAACCCCGCTTAACCTTGCTGAAGAACATCGTACTCTTAGTCTACTATACGAATATGCTTCGCAGACAGTCCCAAATGTATGGTGTTCTAGAGACGACAAAATATCCGTCGCGTCGTGCCGTTGTACCGTCGCGTCGTGTCATCGTGCCGTCGGGTCGCCCTTTTTTGCCGTCGCATCGAGTCGTCGCATGTTTTCTTATTATTTTAGTACTGGAGCATCGCGTCGCGTCGCGTCGTGCCGTCTAGCCGTCACCTCGCCCTTTTTAGCCGTCGCGTCGTGACGTCACGTCGTGCCTTCGCTTTGCCCCTTTCAGCCGTCGCGTCGTGACGTCACGTCGTCGTCCATTTTTGTTGTCGAGTCATGGCGTCGTGCATCGCTAGTCATGTCCCTTTTTATTTGGTTCTTTTTTATTTAGGACAATGGGTGGCGCTATTTGTGTTTTGTGGGGAGGTATGTGACTACTCTTTGTGAAAGGTTACATGTGTTGTCGTTTAGAAAGTCATGGCCAAGTTCGCGCAAATTGTTATAAGAGCGCCACCTACTGATGACAGCACTATGCGACGGCAAGACAAAACGACGCAACGGCAAAAAAGGGCGACGCGACGGCAAGGCACGACGCAACGAACATGTCATCAACGGCGCACCCAGAAGGGTGGGGGGGGGGAAGGGGTAGCTCGGTGGCTTAAGCCCCCCCCCCCCCCCCCAAAAAAAAAAAAAAAAAAAGTCAAACAAATAAAAAAATTAAAAGGGGGGGAGAGAGATGCCCCTCCATATGAGAGATTACCGAGTAACCATATACTTCGTATTGTTTCTTCTTGTATACAGTTTAAAGCAGGGTCAAGCATACTGGTGCACACTGTCGCTTTTAGAGCTGACACCGGATAGCATCGTCCACTTTGTCAAAGAAGGGCATCTGATGATAGCAAAAAACGAAGTGCCAAGTAAACTAAGCACATTGTAAGCTGATTAATATTTCATGTAATTTCGTAAACAATTTAACTTGAAATGTCCCCCCCCCCCCCCAAAAAAAAAAAAAAAAAAAAAAAAAATTGATATACCTTTCTGGTAAATTTTTTTGAATTGAAAACAAAAATGAGTGCGCTGTTATTTCAGGAAGACACTGTTCACTTTTTTGAATTTTCTGTTGTGACCCAGTAAAAGTTTGCCCATTGGCTGAATTATTGTACTCAAGCAATGAATTATCAAAGAAAATAAAATTTACGACTGCATAATATCAACATTTGTGTTAATCTTTGTGCTAGAATAGCTCTAGCATTTAGGTTTCTGCCTAAAATGACGTCACACTTTTACTTATAAATTATGTAAATCGTTAACATAAAAACCAAATACTAACTAGCAAAATGAAAATTAAAAATAAGGTTAAATGCTGCGAAAGCACGTTGTTATGACAACGCATGTGCACTTTAATCATTCATTATTTCCATGTCGTGTTTTTATTGCTGGTTATATTTTATGGGGGCGATATGTTCAACAATTTCCTGAATCGATAAAATGTTCTCTTTAAAGGTATCGAAAATTTTCACATTTCTCAACATTTGTTTCCTTTTTTTAACAGAGCAACAGTATTTGTTAAAGCGAGTTCTAATATAAAGGTAAGAAGACTGTCGGTGCTTTTAAATATAAATAGATATACAATCTGGCATTTGTGAAATGAGGCCGTGTCCGAAACGAGCTTCTTGAGCTGCGCGTATATGGCTACGGGTTGTCATCAGCATTTCACCGTGTAAAACACATTATAGACAACGGCTTTAGACAAGTGTTTCGGGTGCGGCCTTATATTAGATGAGGTCTGGGAGTTTGGTTGTTTTATTAATCAAGATGTCCAAAAAGGTTGACAAAAACAATTAAGATGATATTATAGGTTTTCCCGGACGATATCGCAAAATGTGCACATAAATTTGTAACTGGTGCATTCGTTTTCGTGCGAAATAGTATGAACGTTCACATTCCCGTTTTCTATTTAACAATAGATAATTCGTTTTTGCATAATGGTGCATCCAGTCGTAAGAAATCATCACACGATTTCCCGAATGTGCACTGAATTTAGTATATTGATAGTTCATTTTAGCGCAAATTTGAATGCACACCCGCCATCATGTTTTCCTTTTATATAATCAACAATAAATTTCGCTAAATGTGCAGCCGATTTTCTATGCATTTGTATGCCTGGTCAAGCATTGGAATCCATATGTGTTATCAAAAGTAACATAATGGGGAATTAAACCAGGTGGTCTCGTCTTTGAAACTACAAATAAATGCTATATAAACCACTAAGTTGAAGAAAAAATATCTTTCTTTGCTCAGCATTTGCCACGATTGCATCATATAGCTAGATTTTACTTTATGCCCCCTAAAATTGTCCAATAATGGCTGCAAGAGGGAGATACGGACAAGTCTCGGACGTTGATCGAAATCGTCTTATCGATGCCTTTGAGGCTGACGACGCGGACTACTTAGATGTTGCAAATAGACTGGACATCAACCACTCATGTCTTGGTGGACAGTTCATTGACGGATAGACAATTGAACTGATAAAATGATAGAGAAGTCATTAACAAAAACAAAGTAACCTCAATCCTGCAAATTCATCTGATGCATCAACTTCCAAGTGACCTCATTCCTGCAAAAACTTAATTTGCAAAGAGGATTTTGGAGGATTTGGGATGGTTAGGGTTAAAATAAATTTAAGAGCCAGCACATAAATTATCAATTAGTCCCACGATACATTGATTCATTAATGATTTAATCCTAGTTGTATCGTGAATTATATAGCCATATGTACTTTATTGAAATTGAATGCAGAATATGCGAATTTAAATTATAACAAATTAAAAAGAATATTCAATTCAGGCCGTGACACAATGATAAATCGATTTGCTGCGAAATAGATTGCACACTCTTAATAATCGGCCACGCATACGTCAAACCGAAAGCCCAATCACGTGTTTGTAATCGTTTAAATGAAACGCTAAGCACATTCATTTTTTTGAATTAAACAAAATAAAATTGAATGCTCGTTTTTGCGAAAATGAAACTCGGACATACGTCGTTCTGAAATTCAGCGCGAAATTGAATACATATTTTACAAATGAATGTGCACATTTTGCGATATCGTCCGGGAAAACATATACTATTAGGCGGGAAAGCTGATGGTCAAATTAATTGCTGTAGGGTGCAGACAAACTGGCTTATTTGCTGCCACAAAATAACATTATGAGGAATATCAACACTATGTTAAGAAATTATTTTCCTTTGTAGATAGACTACAATCCCGGCCAAATCTCGCTGGGCCGCCCTCCCGAAAGCTCGTAACAAACACAATGCAAACAAATATTAATTCAATTAAAAAATCTATTTTTAGGGTGCAACCCCTTAAAAGCACGGACACACCAGCTTGAATATATTTGAAACATACTCGACAGCGCCTTGGGAACCATTTCTGGTAGATACGTTCGCTATACAATGTATACGTATTCTGCATTATTATTAATGTTGGAAAGTAACAAGATGACCTTAAAACGGCACTTATTGTTTCTCCCCGCTAACCTGAGGGGGTCAGGGTGGGGGTTAAAACGATGACCCATTCCCTTGGTCAAACATTGTTTTTGTTTGTTTGTTGGTTGGGGGCGGTTTTGTTTGTTTGGGGGGGGGTTGGGTGGTACGCCCATAGTGGTAAGTTTCAGCGGACCCTTTCATAAGTGTTTTTCCTTTTCATTCTGTATTTTTTTTTATATTGAAGGGCATTGGAATTACGATCATCGCTTCTTCTTTGTTATTATACATCACCTACATCTGCCGGCGTAGGAGGGAAATTCCGGATGTCGTGAACAAAAAGGCAGTTTGATGCATTCTGGAAGTCGATGTGATTAACCAAGGGTGGTGAGAATTGGAGTTACTTTGGAGGTAGAGCAGAATACATCTGGTAACGGTAGATGTTTCTACAAAATGTCTACCGGGTGTAGTACTATAAAAACCCTTTGACACGAACAAACGTAACCAACTCGAGTATCTGCAATTCTAAATAATCTTTCTTCTAAAACTTTATTTTACAGGTTTATTTTAACAAGAATGCTTCGTCTTTCTTAAACAAAAAATGTATGTGTTTATAATTATCTCAGTTCAAGAGTCTATAGAAAAGTTTCAGTTTACAGAAGTGCCTTTATTACAATTAGAACTTTCAAGGGTGTGATTTTGTTGTGAGTTTTGTTACTTTTTTTTCTCACTACTATTTTATAATTTAGAATTACAATATTTACATATTTGGTTAATTACACGTGCATGCATATTACAAGGCTGAACATTAATGCAATTCCATTTGGTCTTCTTACTTTGCCATTTTTATTTTTACAGTAGCCAATATATTCAGAAAAATAACTCTTAAATAAGTTTGAAAAATAAATGTTATACTGCACTACATATTTGCACAACGCCAAATAATTGCATAACACAAGCGTTTTTTTTTTTTTACAAACCAAGGTGTATTACTAGACCATACTGTACTTCCAATAAGAGGAGCGCGCCGTTCGTGGGTGAGAATGGCCAAGAATGACGCACCTCCAAGATTGTTTCATTATTGTATAAACGAATGTCGTGTTTTTGTAAAATCAAGAAAGCCAGTAAAGAAATGTTTAGAATACATTGGTATTTCGGTCAGGGAACGTATTAAATAAGCTATATTAAAACGTTGATACATTCGAACTTCCCCCTTTCGTAAAATGACGGCACGCACTGTGCTTATTATTCGTGCAAAATAATGTCCCGAAAATACAACAATGTGACGTCATATGAGGGTGTACCAGTTCGCGCCGGATGACGTATATAAACGCAAAAATTCCCCCAAATTCAAAACGGATGACGCATAAACACGCCAAGTTCAAGTTCGGAAATGTATGTCAGCAGCGCGCAAGGCCGGAAATGCATGGGTGTGCTTCCCGGCACTATCAGCCTGAACACGCTTCGGATCGAGTTTCGTTAAAAATAATCCCGCCCGTCGGCTCGGCGATGTTAAAATAATCCCGGCGCGAACTGGTTACAAGTTGATAATTAGTCAGCGACTTCGAACAAAGATACTGACAATTTAGGAGACCAGCAACATAGGGCAAGATAGCTCAGTTGGTAGAGCGCTGGCCCTGTATTCCGTAGGTGGCATGTTCAAGTCTCGCAATGCCGATGTCTTTGTTCACTTATATTATAAACAGTTTCCATTGTGGTTTGTTTGTGTAAGTTAATAATTACAAACAAACAATCCAGACATTCAAGGTTAGTGTTGATTTAAGCTAACTTTGAGTAATTATTAGTTTACGGTTGTAAGATGCGACCTGCTCGCACAAAACAAGTTGAAATGAAAAAAACAAATCTTATTTTCTGAATACAGAAGAAAAAAAGGTTTTTAAATAAAGACAATTGGTCAATTGGTGACTTTACGAGATCAGATCATTACATTCTGGTAACTGTACTTCAAGGTAGTAAACTGCAGTAAAGTAATAAGCAGAACACAAATGGTAGTACAATGGACATTTTAAAACCATGAATAAATTCTGTATTACATACCACAAAAACTGCAACTGACAGCTTTGGAAGGTCAAATATTATTTGTTTCACAAAAACAAAATCAGTTTAAATAATTCAATATATTTAAGGTATCTTTTTTTTCTCGTAGTGCAATAATAGTACGTTGACAACCTCAAGCCTAACTGTAGTTTATACTGGATACAGTGCAACATTACAGAAAGGCATACTCGACAGTTACACATGGCATACATGCAAAACATAATAGTCTACATATCCCAAACGTGTGGGATTCTAAAGGCATTAAGGACAACAATCATCAATACGAAACTTAATAGGACATTAACCCTAACGTCCTAGGTCCTACTTTGGGCTACAGCTTAGAGGGGGTACTACAGAATACTACTTACTATTTTGTGTGTAATGAAAGCAGTATAGATACCGATTACTACAAAATACCTTAAGTAAAGTACATTATGTAATAGTGTTTACTAAACAGGGTGTAGCATTGAATCATTTTGCTTGTTGAGTGAGTTAGTATAGTAGTATTTTGTAGTATTGGGTGACGATAGGGTTAATATGCCTTTTATACCTTTTCACAAAATACTTAATCAATATAATAATATAATAATAGTTTTAATGTTCCACGTTTTAAATAAACTTTAATTGAATACATAACAAAAACCCTGTTATATCAAGGTGAATATGGACATTCCATAAATAATATTTATAAATTTATTTGGATGAAGGGGAATTTTGAGAGAAATTTAAACATATACAATTACATTCAATTAAAGGTAAGATACACCATTAGTAATTGTTAGAATTATCATGAATGGGTGGATTTGGGGGGTTGTATTTTATAGTAAATATCGTTTAACTGACTTGTCCAAAGTTTTAGGATCATGAATGCTGAGAAAAGCAAGACAAACGACGTTCTTTTTCAACCGTCGTCCGGCAGTGGGTCTTATGTTGTTCTGGATTTTTCGCAATTAGGCCTACCGGAAAAATTACTTTTATCTTGCGCAATAATTTTACTGGATGCCTAGAATCACTATTTACTTTCAAATAAGTGAGATATTTTTTAATAATTCAGTAGGTTTTTTTATTTTTATATCTGGCAATAGTGAATCCTACCTTTAAATGAAAACACAAATACTGGCATATCAGAGTGTATAATGACCCCGATGTGAAATGTTAATCAATAAACTTTATCTAGAAAGGAGCAAGTCTGCGGTAAATAAACATATATATTTTGAAACCAAACTGGTTAGGCCCTATACATTTTTAGGAGATCATAAGATAATTAATTTTTCAAATAGAACATTTTACATTTAAATACCCATTATTCTAAAAACAAATAGGGAAAAACCCACTAGGCAATAATATTAATCTTCCTAAATAGTTATTTAAAAAAAGTTAAATTAGTGAATGGGAACGTTTACAACAAATGAGATTTGAATACATTTTGTTGTTACAAAGAGAATTTTGATTTGACACCATGAATGTTTTCCGTTTGTGTTCTTATTGAAATAAATAAAATATTCCACAATCGGATTGCAATAGGTAGTTCACCAAACACAGCACACGCCCGTATACAAGTTTGAGAACGATGCAGATTGTCGTTAGACTGAACAAGTCTAGGGTTTACCGCCCAAGTGTACTAAATGTGATTGACTGCATTGAGAGTGGGGATTAAAAGAGTAGGCAGCCACTTTTACCAAGGACACCGGTCCAACATCTATGGCGTGCAAATGACGCACAAAATACTATACTAATATTTCAATTGCTGCAGACATGCTGCAAAGCAACAATTATATGGTCACCCACAATAGTCACCCACATTTTGAGAAAAACTACTATTTTTAAATACTAATAAAACTATTAAAGACCGAGTGAAAGATTGCTGCTTATTTACTTCATAAGCTCGCTTGTAACTGTGGTAAATGTCATGTCTGTGCATTAAATGATTCACGTATGCAACTTTCATTTTTTTAATTCCCCCTGGAATTTGTTTGTGTACATACACACTCTCAAAAACAAAACCCCTTTTCAATTTTGCTTAAAGGGATCGCATACGTTTTGTAATTGGAAGCCACGGTTTGTTTCAATCCTATCTAGATAATATACCATAAAACTTACCTGTATAAATTTCATTTCAAAAGGTGGCCTAGCGATTTTTGAGATATTGCCGAAAATCTTGAGCGGTTATGTCCACGTAGGAAGAATAATCTGAATTGGAATACACAATCTGAGAACCTTCACTGCAGTACGGTAACGCTTCTCAGATTCAAATTTTTGGGGATAAAAAGTGATATCTTTTCCCATAACCGCAGTACTTCGAAGTGAAAAGCTTCTAAAAATGCACTATACTATCCAAAGCTGCTGTAAGTACTTCTTAGTTTTTATTGCCATTTATTTTTGGAGTAATTACCAAACGTATACGATCCCTTTAAATTGATTATGCAATGTGATACTACATGTACATATTGGCTGGATAAATTTGTAACAGAACTTGGATGAAAATCTTCTTTTTGGATCTCATTCCATGACGCATTGATGTCATCTTTACCCCAGACACCGCATACAAAAACAAACACTGATTGAAAGCACAGGCAGGCATCAGACTATTCCTAATAATTTGCAAATGCATCCAAAATTGTTGGGGTACGCAAATGATCCAATGGGCTTTATTCACGAGTCTGTCATATTATATTGAAATTGAGGTAAAATCTTCATTTGTACAAATTAATTACAAATTGATTCTAGTGTTCTTTGATGGATAATATAACATTTGTGATTAAACATAATACCTTGGTGTTTTAAGCCACAAATAAAACCGTATTTAAAGTCCCATCCCATTCAACTGTTCACAATTTATAAAATACATTAAGGGAACATGACCATAATGGCTTACTTGTGAATAAGGTCCATACTAGGTTAGTCCATACCAGGGTAAACGGTAGAGGTAGTGTGGAGAGAGAGAGAGAGAGAGAGAGAGAGAAGGGGGGGGGGGGGGGGGGGGGGGTACTGTTCGTTGCCCTGCAAACGAAGTTGGCAACATGTACCAGTACATGTATGTCATTGTGCACTGAATCAATACAGCCCGGGGTGATCAAACAAAAAACACAACTTCATTCTTCCATTATTGAGAGACCTACACTTTTGAAATGGATAGAATACAGTTGGAAGGAAAATGATACAGTCAAGTACGTGTAGTTTTGATTCCAGCCCCATTTTTGTGAACCAAAGTCATAGGCTCCAATTAGGATTATCGCACAAAGTGAACATCCATATGATATATGAAGCAAGAAATGAGACAGAGAGACCCCCCCCCCACCCCCCCCCCCCCCCCTTTTTTTTCCCCTCTTTCTTTGTGGGGGTCATTGAGTTAGTCTTGCATACGCACTGTGGACCTCCAAACAATATAGGTCCACACGGGGCGGAAAAAGGTTACGGTTTGTGAACTTGGCCAGGTCCACAGTCCGTTTTGCCGTGACTAAAAAAGAGCTTTGGAAGAAAAACGGGTTAGGGTTATATATAGAAAAGGTAAGAGGAACAGCTAAGAGGCCCAGAAATCAACACTTGAGGTTAAATTTGTTTTGGGGAAGCGAGAAAAATAAGTATTTGGTCAAGTTTTGTTTAACTACATGAAGACAAAGGAATGTCCACAGTACGTATGTGAGGTAAACCTAATTGTGTTTGCCAAAATGTTGTGGTTTCTCAGGAATTCTTTTGAGTTGTTTTGGGGCGGGGGGTGCATTAGGTAACAATAATCTAGAGTGTGTATAGGTATAAGGTATAGGGGAGTTTTTCTCTGCGGATTGCAAAGAAATGTGTACATAACAATAACAACATAAAGACAATTTCAGTCGTTCTACATAATGTAATCAATCAGCCGACGAGCAATTAAATTCAAATGCTTCACGCCGACACAATTGCAAGGTTACTTATAAAACAGTAATTGTCAACGATCGTTAATTTCCTTTGGTCTTTAAAAAATACTCTTTTTTTTACATCACCCAAGTCTAAAACTTTACTGTGGCATTTGTTCTAGTCAGGCAATATAAGGCATATATTGGCCCTCTCTATTCTACTAACCTCTACCAATCTTATTACCCGCTATTCACTCCCCCCCCAAAAAAAAAAAGGTATTCCATCTCGAAACATATTCCATCTCAAATCATATTCCTCATTTCCTATGTACCCATTGATACGATTAGTACTAGTATGCACTTTTCAGTCACTTTAACATAAAAAAGATATACTTTCAGATTTTCTATGGGGATTTTTAATTAAGGCATTTACACAGTCCTCAGCCAGCATTGGCCAAACCCTTTTCGATGCATGTACCGTACATGTTCCTTACACGTATTTCATACTATTTTTGCTTTAGTCAATACAATTTAAACATGTATGCACATATAACTCTACAAACTTACTACATGTAGCAAAACATGTTGACATCCAACATCCCATGTATGTACACGTGTCACATGTATGTATGTTGTAATGACTGCAATGTGTTGTGTATAGAATCTCAATGCCACAATTTACCACAACCTTTTTTATACATGTACATGTGTAGGTCTCTCTCAAATGATGTCATTTTCTACAGATCACAGCCATGTGCATCGCCACCTTTTTTTGAGCGTCAACTTGCTTAACGCACATCAGATGCACCATATTCCGAATGCATTTCGAGCAACAAGCTAGTCTTGTTTGCAAGACGTCCTAATCACGGTATGCAGCGCACGTAGGCTGCCGATGCGGGTGCCCTCTAACGTACACCGTAGACCACACAATGACCTTCGCTAAGATCGTCTTGTATATCTGCTATAATCGCTCAGAAAAATTCCGAGCCAAGAGTGCCTTGTATATCTGCTGTAATTGCTTGAAAATTTTTGAGCAGAACTGCGTCTCATTTGCATGCGCGTGTGACGTGCATAATTACGTGACGTAACAGAGACTTGACTAATAAGACAGCGATTATACATGTTACATTACGCAATTATAAACGCAACGCCACACGCGCATGCAAATGCGACACAGTTCTGCTCAGAAATTTTCAAGCAATTACAGCAGATATACAAGGCACTCTTGGCGAAAGGTCATTGCGAGGTCTAGGGCGTATGTTAGAGGGCGCCTGCATCGTGCTGTATACCGCGATTAGATCGTCTTGCAAACAAGACTAGCAACAAGCATGCGTGCTTGAAACATTCTTCACCTGCATTGCATTCTTTAATGCATAGAACACAATTGCAGTACGTTCTTCTACAAAGATGGCCGTCTTTGAGAGAGATCTATTGTTTTTAGCTGAAATGTTTTGTTCCAATGTGCTGGTTCTAAAGGTTTTCACAAAAATTAAGTTGTTCAACCCAAACACGCCGACTCCCCTTCACTCCCCTTCACACCCCCCCCCCCTTCACACCCCCCCCCCCACCCCCCCCACCCCCCCCCCCCCCCCCCCCCCAGACCTTTAAAATCTATTTCTTGTATTTTAGAAGCCTTTCTTCATTGCTAAGTCAAAGTGTGACAGTTAATTGCTGCCAAGCGATTCTTTTTTTTCGGTGGTATAAACGGAAAACTAAGCACACCTGATGTCTACTAATTGATAAATCAAAACACTTTAGGATGTCTATTTTTTACAAAGCCTTGTTTTCTTTTCCACTTTCAGCAAATAAATTACCCCTAACAGCCATATATCGCAGGTGCTGTATACCCAGCTCCAACCCTTTGTCAAGTCCTCCCATAGCCACCCAGATTTGTTCTCTCTAAATTGGATTTCACCAGACTGTACAAAATGTTGCAAAGGTTTTGTGAAAGTTTTAAGACCAGTACTAAGAGTTTTTGCAAGAGAGATAGCATCACTTTCAGCACTTTGGTTCCACAAATTCACCTCTACGATAAATCTCAAGCCAATTGGGACACAGATTGGCGAGAGAACAAAAAAACTGTCCCTATCGTCAGCTATCAACAAGCACCTGTACTCATACTTGAGAAAGGTACGCACATTGTCCAATGGAAAACCCTTTTTTTAAAGTGGTTTTACCAAACTTTGGTTTTTTTCTTCTTCTGGGGACTGGGACTGGGACTAACAAGCACAGCCACTTCTACCTTCTCCGGCTTCGTCCACTTCCATAGGCAGTCCACGGCCATTGCCGTGGGCAACCACCGCTCCCGGAAACTGGCTCTTGTCTACGCTGCGTTCCATGCGCAGCATGACGTTGTCTAGCAGGCACTCAATGGCTTTACTGATGTTATTACCCGTCTTGGCACTCGTCTCAAAGTAAGGCAACCTACGTGGTGAAGACAGGAGCACAGGGGAAGCGTAGTGGGTTGAATAATCAATACTGATCACAAGCTGAAGGTGATTGCACTTGATAATTTCCCCAAATTGCTTCTCTTTTTGTGCACAGGTGCTACACTGAGCTACAAGTACATGTACCTGTCATTATTTTAAAACCCTCAAGCTTACACAGTTCGGATTAGAATTCTGTGTTAGCAGATGGTTAGGACATGCCTACCATATACGTTGTATATCATCTCCCCCTTTGTGCTTTTGATGATAAAAGCCTAGATTTTGGCACACAGTCAGAGTATATCATAAAACTCATAAATATTATTTGATATACATGTAGGGCCATTACAGATGTGTCTCTTGAAGAAATATATAGGTAGAATAACGAGCAATGACAGCCATTTCGAAAATGTTAAAAATTGCTTGTTATTCTAACTACATGTACATGTATATATTTTCTCAAAGGGCAAACATGCGATGGCCCAAAAGCCTAATATCTTTCTCATGATACACTCTGACTGTGTGCCAAAATGTCATGCTTGTATCATCAAAGGCACAATTCCCCCAAATATTTCCCTTATCTGCCCCACTAAATATCAACTGTGTTCAACCAAAGCATACTACTTACATGTACATGTAGGCAAATGGGCAGAATGGGACAGGCCCATTAAATGTAATTCAATATTTTAATGAAGGCAGTGTCAGGCCAGCAGGGCAAAACACATTCAGAGACTGATTCATGGCGAAAGGCAAGAATGGAAACAAATACCACTAATAAGAAATGGAAATGCAGCTTTCTACGAGGAAATTATTCTGTCAGTCTTGCTGCATGAATCTTGCTTGTCAATTAGTCGCTGAAAATGCATGCTTATTGCTGGCATTACATTCAGACATTCTTGCAATTTTTCACTTCTTTTATTAAATGGACTTGATTGTACATCGGGAGAATCTTTTAGACTTTGCGTTGTAAGCTTTTTCTATTTTCCACTCCTATGTTTATTCAGAACATCAATTATTAATGAAAGAGGGTAATGAAAGATTATTTAAGTACATGTATATCTCCAGTTGCCATGGTATCAAATGACTGAAAATAATCACTTGATACTCTGGGATAGGAGGTGGCAGGTGGAAAGCTTAATTGGGAGGGGGGGGGTATAGCTTTACATCCATATAGATCTCCAACTCTCTGCTTTCTACCGGTACCATTGATGTGGTACCAGTAAATATAAGGACTGCAGGGACCCGAGATCAGATTTTCATGTCTGTATATACCGTAATTTCCTGCGGTAAAGCCGCACGGCGGTTAAGACGCAGGTCCCTAAAATCACCCAAAAAAATTTCAAACGTCAACAGATAAAGCGCACTGCCGAATAAGGCGCATGCTTGAACGCACCCAGAAGAACACCAGGCGCCGGTGTAGGTACATCGCCACAAAGGGGTCATTTTGTTGCCTTTGAACGATCCCACTACTTTATTTCAAGCAAGAATTTGCTGAGTACTTGCATGTACACCACATGCAGCAATCGCGTGCATGGTATCCCTAATTGCGACACCCCCTAGTCTTTTTTCCAGTCGTTGTGAATGCTCCGCGCTGTGAAGTTCGGATGGTGAATTGCATGAAGCCGGAACGTAGACGAAAAAAAGTTTTTAAAAAGGCCACATACCGGTAGTACTACGGGCCAGCTTTTTATCGCTGTTGTACGCGTCATGCAGCGCACGCTGTAGTCTTGTTTGCAAGACGATCTTAATCGCGGTATATGCAGCGCGCGTAGGCCGCCGATGCGGTAATTCGCGCGTGGTCTACGGCGTACGTTAGAGGGCGCCCCGCATCGCGAAGATCGTCTTGCAAACAAGACTACGCACGCTGCCGAGTGCTAAATCACATACATGTACATGTACGGTCGTAGGGGGATCAACACATCGCGGCATTCTTCTTCTTCTTCTTCTTCATTGTTAATGGAAACACGGTCACAATGTCCGGAGAGTTGGGCTAATTGGTTGACCGCATTATTGAGTAAGATTGCGGCGTTCAAAGAATTCTTCACACAAAGACCATCACTTTGAACTCAAGCGACATCATATACGGCGCACTGAAAGATAAGGCGCGGCGATGTTTTTGTGGTCTAGAAAGTCAGATAAGCCGCGTCTTTACCGCAGGAAATTACGGTAGTCCAGTCCCCGTGGAACATTACAGCTCAATCACAAGTCATCACAAGTCGGCTAGTCTCAATTATCTTCTTTTTGAGTGACATTCAAATACCTACTGATTCAATATGACAAGAGTCCTTCGTTTGACTTACAAGAGTCCTCCGTTCGACTTACAAGAGTCCTCCGTTCGACTTACAAGAGTCCTCCGTTTGACTTACAAGAGTCCTCCGTTTGACTTACAAGAGTCCTCTGTTTGACTTACAAGAGTCCTCCGTTTGACTTACAAGAGTCCTCCGTTTGACTTACAAGAGTCCTCCGTTTGACTTACAAGAGTCCTCCGTTTGACTTACCCGTACTTCTCTGCCATTTCTTTGGCTCTCTCGTCCGAAATAGCTCGGTTCTCTTCCAGATCAGACTTGTTGCCGCACAGGACAATGTCCGGATTCTCGCAGTAGGCGTGCATCTGCAGCTGTGTCATCCAGTTACGTATGTTGATGAAGGACTGCTCGCTGGTCAGGTCAAACAGCAGAAGGAAACCCATGGCGTCACGGAAGAACGCTGTGGTTAGACTACGAAATCTTGGGATCGAAGAGAGAAAAAAACATGGAGAGTTGTCATTTTATTGGGAAAATTATGGACTTCTTGTGAGAATAGTGAATGGAACTACGAACCATACGAACCATACCCATCCTTGCAAATTCCAACACCATGTGGTAAACTCAGACATGAGATTTGTTAGACTTGTCTGAAATCAGACTTTTTATCTCAAAGAACATTATTAGTGAAAAAAAAAGCATCTTACATACTATGTAGTTTCAGACATTTCCTAAATTTTGAGGCATTTTTCTTTATTCAAAATCTCATCTCTGAAACGGTAAATTGTTCGACTGATTCTGGTGTTATGCCTAACCCAGTGTAACGGCCAACCAGTTTTCACCCTAACTCCCTGTGTAATTTATAAGGAACCATACCCATCCTTGCAAATCCCAACATCCTATGGCAACCTGTACACACAAACTGTTGGACTGCAATTCTGGAGGTACATATACATGGATGCCTAACCCAGTGTAAAAGACAATAAGTTTACATGTAGGTGTCCAGTACCCATTCTAACAGATCCCAACCAAACCTGCGTAAGTCAACGGCTTACCCAACAAATTATGGCATACAGTAGCTCGAGCAGTCAATTTAGATGATGTAAATTTTTGTGTCGCAGGATTCCGCACAAAGGCGTGATTCACCAACGATTTTTTTTTTTTTTAATTCAAAAATACACAGAGAGTCGTCAAACACTTTTGAAAATGTTGCGCAGCAACAGCTAGTTTTGTTAAACGATCTAAAAGAAAATAGTGCAGCTACGCAACTCATTTGTTGCGTAAGCCTTACGCAACTTTTAAAAATGGCACAAGCTACGCAATTTTTTGTGAAATCGACTGCTAGGATAGGTCGCCATTTACAGGTATCAGGTATAATAACAATTTAAGAGTATAGCTACATGTAAGACTAATCTGTCGACAACAAGTGGCCAAGTGAGGGCAGTAGAACTGCGATGTCTTTTCTATTGTCTCCACGTGACATCAAGAAAGAGAGACATAGCAGCATGGAGTAACCACAAAAGGGCCGGCTCACTAAATGCTCGTTGGATTATACTATATTTAATATTACAACGTATTACAACATATTAACCCTAACCCCTTAGGCTCTGGCACTAGAAAGCATACCAAACCTAACAAACTTCCACAGCTGCACACAGGTTCAGTAATATTGGTACTGAACCTAACAGTACTAAACCTGCCAAACTCAAACTTGTTGAAGTTTCATTGACTTGATACAGATGGGTCTACATGTACACTTACACATGCATTGCTCAGTGTTCAGTATCAGGGCTGTGGTGTTTAAGTAGGGACATGTACATATCACACTTACAGTTAACCAGAAACTGAGCAGTGACCAGCCCGAGCTCACCCACGAATAAATGCCTGTGCATTCCCCCAAACTTCAACATTTTTAGAAGTCTCATGCCTTTCTGCCCTGGGTCACCCTGGGTCTTTTGTACTGAGTCAAACAAAGTCCAACAACAAGCTGCTAATGTTTGGTATCGTACCAAATCTGCCAAAACCTTGCAAAACCTGCAGTTGGAGTTTGATGGGCTTGGGGTCGTTAGGGCTTTTAAAAAGATAAAAGAAAAAGAGAAAAAAGAAAGTGACACGGTACGAATAACAGAATCTCCTGTCATACACGTATCCCCAGGGACCCACAATGATTTTAATAGAAAGGATTATTATGCCCGGGTAATCAAGGACTGTCTGTTCCACGAATTACTGTGGTGCCTGGTACAGCTCATGTGAAATACATATGGCACGTACTCCCGCCATGCAGCCACACTGTGCATTCAGCAGTGAATGGGTGCAGCACATGTCAGTCGTTATTCTTTGCAAAAGACAACAGTTACCAATATTGTGCATGTCACATAAAATCTGTTCACGCAGTGTGCCCGTAATCGACACAATTATAGACCAGCTTCCATACTCATAGTATCGTCTTTGCAAATTTGCGCCAGCGGTTTAACTTTTTCTTTAATTCTTCCTAGAGAGCCAATCAGCGATTGCAGAATGGCGGCTGTAAACATATTCAATGTAGAATTTCAACATTATAACCGGGTATCACAATTTGTTCTGTATAGTTAAAAAGATAAACTAGGGACAAAGATAACTTATAAGCCCTAGTTGCTCGATGCACCACTATGCACTACTATTTTTTCTCCTGGATACCTAAAAAAGATGTCAAATTAGAGACAAGAATATCTGGAGAAAAAATTGAGAGATTGATTCGAAGTTAGAAACTTAACGCACACCGACTGGCACTGAAATGTCCACCTGGATACCTGAAAAGATATCAAACTAGAGACTAAGGTATGATCATGAATCATACTTGGCTCTGCAGGCGCCAGTGGTGTACATGTAGCTTGAAGTGGAAGAATGGCCTCTACAATCTACATGTACTAAAAGTAGACATGGTGGCTCAGGCCCGCTGGAACACATTTATTCCAGGGTGTGCGGATTTGTTTTTGCCAATTTTTTTTGCGAGCGCGAAGCCATTACGGCGTGGGGTCCGCTTAAGGGCCCCGGGAGCTTTGAGTTTATAGATGCTCTGTGGTGCAATCTGAGCGTTTAATTGACACTTTTACTGCATTTGTATATTGTAAAAGATTTTTCTAAATGTCGTTTTTTGGGACACTTTTGAACAATTTTGTAATCATATTTTGTAATCATTTTTTATGCTGAAACTTCTTGAAAGATGACGGATTCCAAAATATCGCTGAATACCTATAATCCACGACTCAACCCAACTGTTAAGTAATTGAGTATTTCATGTGTTGGTGACCTTTATGTGTGGTACAGTAAAAGTGCTATTCCCATCATACGGGCTGCATTTTGATGTATTGAAGTTCAAAACATTAATAAGACCCCAGAGCTATTTTGTCATAAATCATGTAAGGTCTCAATAAAGCACTCTTCAGCTGAAATGTACTCTGTAGTGATCTCACAATTGTGTTGAGTTTGTTTTTATTTCTTTGGAATTTTCAAATACTGGAGACTTAGTTAGTTTGATTTGATAGTCATTTGATGCAAGAGTTTATATGACTGTAGAGTATGAAAAAATTATTTGAAATCGCACGTTGTGAGTGACGTACCGCCCCGATTTGTTTTCATAAATTCGCGACTTTTTTATTTTTACAAGCCGTCCAAAAAAGTCACAGTGCGAGTCGGAAATCTGGCTAAAATTCCTTTTCTATAATTTTTTTTCTGAACGATATTTGCACACATCAAGAAGCTAACATTTAATTTTCAAAACACACCTGGTTAGAAAAATGCTTTTGGAGACCAATCTAAACAAAAGAGGTAGGTTTTTATCCTATCCGGAACTGGGAAATATCCGGAACTAGAAAAACGACTGTACGAGTTGACTCGAGAGACATGGAATATAAAGGCCAGGAGTTTAAACCCCTTAAGTGTAACGCCCCCACCTCTCTCTAGATCCGCCAATAAAAGAAAATGACAAAGCACTTCATAACAAAAGTTACGACTATGTGATAAACGTGGTGAGACTGCGAGGAAAAACTTATCTCGTTCAAGTTCTGGTATCTCTAAAACTCCGATCGTTTGACTCCATCCATCGTACGACGTACATGTGTACAAAATGCTGTTCCCGGGTACCCGGCTCGTATAATACACGCATGGCCAACACACAAGCGAGCATAATCGTAGCCTTGGTCAAGGCGCGTTCGTCGTTAACCGTCTGTCGTTATATCCGTCCAGAAATACACGCCACGCGCGCCCCGCATAATGCGCTCGCGCTCTCCGTGCAAAGATACAGCACGAACAGCGACCTCATTTATGCAACTATTTTATGCAACTCATTTATGGCCACTATTTATGCAAATCAACTGAAGCTACTTTTTTGCCTTGGATCAACGGTTTTTGAAATCTTATGTTTTTCCTATATTTTGCGCCACATTTCTAGCGCATTACCTCGTATGCGAATACAGATAAGTATAGGCGGGGCTAAGATGTGGAGTGTCCAATCACAACGCGGTTGAATCCCGACGTCATCAAATTTGATGCAGTTACTTATTTGCAGCATGGCGGATATTCAGCGTCGTCTGTCGTCCGAAGATCTGTCGTGTTGTTTGAATTCTGCAGCAAAAATATTATCCCTCCAAGATTTTAGACCCAGCGAATGACCTTAGAATCCTTTCTTCGTGGTCACAATGTTTTTGTGAATTTGCCAACATGTTATGGGAAATCCGTCATTTTTTCAGGGAGCCCCATTTTGCTCGGAGCTCGCACGTACGGCCAGGTACTCAGCGTTTTTCAGCGTGTTTGGTCAGTTTCTTATCGCAGCATAATCGGCATTATACCCAGGCATGCTGGTCTGTGCGTTATTGCCACATTGTCCAAGCATGGTCCAACGCTGTGGGGAGGGGGCATGTTTACGGCTGCAGAACCAACCTTCAAAATGATCGCAATATCATAATTCAAACAGAGACAAGTGTCTTATATCCTCAATAACTGCTCTAATTATTTTCTTGGCAAAATTCCGCCGGCAAGACATTTAATTATAGAGTTCCGCGTTTTACCGATCCTGAGGCTCGTTTTTCAGATCAGCTGGATTAGATGCGTGCAATATAATGTAGGGCCGAGTTCGACACGTTTCAATCAAGTCGCGGCCTTCTCCATCAGACGCCGCGGTTGAAAACTCAAAACTAAGCAGCTAAACACAACTAGTTTTGACCATAACATTGTCAACATTCAAGAAAATACCCAGCAAAAATAGCGAAATAACTGCGACTCTCACCAATCAAGCAAGATCAGTTCAAATCTTCAATATCTACAAGCCTTCGTAAAAATCACTCAACTTTCTCCGATAAAACACTTGTGAGCTGTAGCTAGTATGACCTTTTACCGCTAGCTCAAATTATGCAGTTTCTACGCAACGATCGACCAATAAGAAAACGACTATAAAGGTCAGCTTAATCTATTAGCATAATGAGCACCGCCCCAAAAACTTCAACTTAACCATTGATCGAAGGCGTTCAAGTACCGGTATCTTCAGTTAATTTGCATATAATAGTGCCATAAGGTCGTTGTTTGAGCCCCGATTACCGCTGCGCTGTACGTACGGACGGGTAATGATGAACGTCTTGATCAAGGCTAGCATAATCGCTGGTAATTTCCGAACAGTATGGTACATTATCATGTACAAAAATTACATGTATTGTGGCCATGGCCGTATATCGGGGTTACGGACGACGTTGTTCATGCATGGTGCATGGTGTGGGGGTGGATTTGAATGGCGCTGTAGAGAACGTCGTCACGGGGGTGGAAAACTTTGAAGTTTTATAGTACCATGTTTGACTTGTTTGTAGGCCTATTTTATAATTAAAATATCATAAGATGTGCATATATTAGGTCTAAAAAGTAGGGGGTGCTTTAGTACATTGCAGTACATTAGTACATTAGAACCCCCACCTCAAAATCCTGGGGGGGCGGCAGCACCCCCTGCACCCCCCGTTCCCGCGTGCCTGTGGTGGCTGGAAGATGCGGGCAAACTGTTGTGATGGACAGCTGTGTGGCAAGATCCTGCAACTCCCTGATCCTAGTAATAATGTAGAATTTTAAACTAGGGAAAAATATATTAGGTAGAGAAACATTTTTGAGATTGATATCTGGTTAGAAAGCTAATCTCTTGTATGAGGTGCAAAGCTTCCAACTCCCAGCATGTGTCCTGCAGCTAAAGAAAGAACATGGAGTCTTTTTTTTCAATGGTCTATCATAAAAGGCCACTGCCACCGCATGAAGAGCCGAAACGGCTACCTGCCGAGATCAGGACATACATGTAGAGTGTGAACGATCTCGGGACTAATCTGTTGCGTGGCTTGACGTGGAGAGCGTTGGTCCCGTCGGGTCAAAATATACCGTTATGTGGTGTACTGTAGCCTGACAAAGGGAGCAGTAAAAAAGTGCAGAAATCGCGCATCCGTAGAGCTCAGAATAAATGGCCAGGAACCCGGTGTAATCCGGTGGGTAGGGTGTGAAGAAATTCTTGGGAAATCCCATGTTTACAATCAGATGGCAGATTCGAAATGGCCGCCCGTGACTAAAAGTTAGACGAGCGCTCTGAAATGGTGGTGACGGACGGTTATGCTGAAAAGTTAAAACATTGTCAGCAGAATTGCTTGCGCATGCACAATCAAAATGTATTGAAGGTGATTTATTTTCTGTAATAGAATACAACATATTCCTACTGTTTTCCTGTGTGCTTGACCTTTGCCCCCTTTTATTGCATATACAACGTGTACATGTAGTATGGGCTTATATCTACCGTAGTTAACCGCTCTTTTAATTCCCAAATATTTTTGATAAAATAATTTAACATTGAGGCGACATTCAAAACCATCCACTGAATCAAAATCACTTCAAATCTTGCTTCCAAATCACTCAAAATAATTCTTTTGGGATATTTACATTCACGGCTTCATTTTTTCTCATATGATTTAGTTGAAATTTTTCAAACAAAATTGCTCCCCACTAGTCCAATACTGCCAAGATCCCTATCAGATAAATCCATTTCTTTCACGACACAATCCTAAACATCGTCGCTGCACACCGCCAGACAAATTTCCCCAAATCGCAGTCACTAATCTTCTATTTAGGCTGGTCTGGTCCCAAAAGGCTCCCAGCAATTACAGTTTTTTTCTCATTTCTCATTTCTCATTCTCGTACTACGGTACATGTACCATACACGTACTGTACCACCAACAGAAAAAAAATGACGTGGTGATAACATTGAAGCTGACTTTACCAATTAACCTTTTCCGCACCAGATGGGGCCCGTGTTAAAAGTGACGCTCAATTCATTTCATTTTTTTTCTGTAGGGTAACAAAAAACTTCAGGCATTCATGTACAATGTACATGTATGTACAATGTACATGTACTGGTACCACAAGGACTCTCATTATAAATGACATCAGATTAACAGTTGACGTGTCGAGCAAACAATCCTTATTCTCCAGTTCTTGGTCAGACTGTAAATGCCAAACAAGCTTTAAGATAGAGATAGGGGAGGGGTGGGCTCAGGTGAGAGGCAAATAGTTTTTTTTGCGGGGGAGGGGGGGGGGGGGGGGGGGGGGGGTGCTGTGGCTGGGGACGCTATTCAAAACATTGACAGTATTTATCATACAGAGCTGTGATTTACAGCTTTTACCAAGGGTTTACTTGTATAAAACATACATTCACAGTACAGTAAAACAGTGACTTTACCAAGAGTTTCCATTATAAATTATACATTCACAGTACTAAAACAGTGACTTTACCAAGAGTTTCCATTATAAAATATACACTTGCAGTACAGTAAAACAGTGACTTTACCAAGGAATTCCAACTACAGTCACAGTATACAAATGTAGTAAAACCGTGACTTTAGTGACTTCTTCCGCACTTTACCTTTCCTTCATTTTCCCCCTCTTTTTAAAACTTTTGTTAGATTTTCCAGGGAGGGGGGGTCTGGATGTGCAAGGGCGACGATTGAAAGGGCGAATCTCTTCCCCAATGATTTCCACCCCTCTCCCCCCAATGATCTCCCCAATGCTCCCCTCCACCAAATGATCTCCCCAATGCCCCCCCCCCCCCCCCCCCCCCTCCCCCAAAAAAATGCTCCCATTTGGTAGTGCTGCCACTAAGAAAGGGTAACACAATTTGTTTAGTTTTATTCGCAGTTCGAGCAGACTATTCAGACACCAGTCAACAGCCCTTACGTCCGTGTACTCCATTCTAAGTTCTTTAGTTCTTGCGCAGTTATGGGGAAAAAGGTAATTGAGAATTGAGTAGATGCAAATCTACTCAAAGTGTTTATTAACCAGTTCGCGCCGGAGGACGTATATACACGCAAAATTTTCCAGAGATTCAAAACGGATGACGCATAAACGAGCGAGGCCGGAAATGCCTGTCGGCATGGAGCAAAGCCGGTAATGTGTGGGTGTGCTTGCCGATATCATCGGCCTCAGATCAAGTTTCGAATGTTAAAATAATCCCGGCACGAACTGGTTAAAATTATTTACATACACTCTAATTTTATTTACCAGACTTTTCTAATATCGACTTTTCCAAGATCGCGAGTACATGTAGCTCTTCTTCGGCCATGGTATCATATACTGTATGGTCGTTGACCTACTTGTATATTAAGCTCTGGCCAGCGCAGTTTTTGCTTACACTCTGCATTCATTTCATGTCTACAACCCAGATAATATAAGTAGGTGTCAGGAGCTTCAACCGCTGTAACCCATCTTAATCTTACTAGTAAAATGCCTTCGGGGGTCTTCTCACGGGAACAAAAAATAACACCTCTGGTATGGCAACTAAAATGTGGCTGATATAATATAGCATAAACAAATATGATCCCGTCCTAATGAATTTCATTGCTATTTCTCCCTGCTCAAACTATTGGTACATGTATAAATGCATAAATGTACATGTACCGGTAGCTGCTGGGGGGGAGGACATAGAGAAGGGGGGGGGGTGCGATTACCTTTCTTGGCCGGCTGTATCCCATAATTGCAGGTGAACTCGTTGACCTCTACTCATGTTGTCAGCTACACCTTTTGGTCTGTGCATCTGTGTGTGCGACACAGACAAATCGTAAATTCATCAGCGTTATGGTGTACATGCATAGTAAGTACCGGTAGTACCGGTACAAAAGTACATGTACAAAATGTAGTCGTACAACGCACCAAAACAGAAGTTCAAAAATTTTTAAAAATGACTGTAAACCATTTGTGTGCTGAAATTGAATACTGAAAGTTCACTGGGTAAGAACGGTCACTGCCCCTCATATAAAAATGCATACCGGTGGCAAGCCTCTTCTTATACCTGTACATTGCACGTTGCGTGCACACGTACCAGTAGAACCTGCATGCACGCTATCTGTGGCTGGGAACCCATACAATGAGGAACCGATCAGTCTCACGTCCAAAGTTCAGGAACCTGCTGTTACTAAGGGTTACACTGCAGTGATTTTATAGTTTCTTGCACAGTAAAACACATGGCATGTCTGGTGAAATTATTACGCTTGCTGTCATTCAATAGAAGACTGATTTTTGGAAATTAGTTATAAACATGTAGGTTGTGCACGATTGTTTACATTTGAGTGTCGGCTGAAACTGCCACAAGTTAAGTTTTTGAACATTGTTCTTTGAAGTGGAAGTAATACAAGTAAACCACAGACCTTTCCCACGTTCGATCATTTTGTGTGTTTTTCAACAACGACCTTAAATGATCTCTAGATGACCTTTGACCGATTTTGAAAGAGTTCATCTGAATTTTGTAGACAAAGCGTATTTGAAGCATATTTGAACAATGACCTATAATGACCCGTACATATGTCCTTTGACCTTAGTAATCTGATAACGAATTGTGTACTTCCAGCCAAGGGTCACTGCATACATGTAAGCACACCTGAAACTTATACGTACAGTCATACATAATTTAGACAACATTAAAATATTTGTTTAGCCACCACAATAATGCATGTAAATGCATTACAATAACTGTAAACAAATGTTCCTACATGTTATTGTACATGCAGTTTAATACTGGAAGACTGAAAATCTCCCAAAATAAAGACAATAAATTGATGTGGTCATAACTCGTCGGGTGCACCACGAAGTGTCATACCTATGATAGGTTTGTCACACCACGAAGTGTCGTACATGTACCTACCGTATAAGACTTTTGTCGCACCACCAAGTGAAGGATCTTCTATTGGTTTTGTGCACACGATTCGTCACTTCGGAGTGCGACCGACGAACTATTCAATTGAAACTCACCACCCGCTTTTCCCTGAAGTCGATTCCCACCGTGGAGATGAATTTGGAGTTGAACGTGCCGTCGGTGTACTGGTAGAGGAAGCTGGTCTTGCCGACTCCAGAGTCGCCCAGCGCAAGGAACTTGATGAGATAATCGTACTCGCCACCCATTGTGTTGGACGATGGGGACACTGTGGTGGAGTCACCCATGGATAGGGTGTGGTGATGTCTGCTGGCTACAATTGATGCCTCGTGATCTGTAGGCGATCAAAAGAAAGTAGGCAAAGGAAGACATTTAAACAAAAAATAAGCAGCTGTTTACTGTACATTTAGTGTGCAGTATTGATCCAAATTGCAGAAAGAATGCTGCAACCTGATGCTGATTTACCTGTACCAGTACATTTTATCATCTCAATGAAGGTCAATCAGTGCGCCCACAAAATAGAAAAGACATAAAACCAAGACTAAAAAAACATTTACAATTTTGTTAGTAATATATGTACCGGTACTTTAATAGATAAATTTCTTGAATCTCCATAGACTTTGTACACAACCGCTGGTAGTAGCGTCAGGATACTAAATTGCGAGGTAAATTGTTTACATATAGTGGGGCCGATACATGTACATGTACTGGTAGAAGAAATGTTTTGGGGACTTGTGTCATTGATGACAAGCATAAAACATTTACGCTACATGTATGTATAGTCAGAGTCGGTACAAGCGTGTGTCATGAGAAAGAAATTTGGCTATAGTGCCAACGCAGATTTGTTTTAACAAGCAATTCTCATTTTTTCTTTTCAAAATGGCTGCCAAATTGCTTGTTATTCATTCTACCTATATTTCTTTAAAGGACAAATCTGTAATGGTCCTATAGCCAATTATCTTTCTCATGACATGTACTACATGTATGTACAATGTTTGCAGTTTTACTGCTCATGATGAACACATTTTGATTGTACAATTTGTTATGTTCGTAAAGTGAAAATTTGAAATGATACAAGTGTTTAGTTCAATTGAAATATACATGTATGTGAATTTCTTTCATAATAATGTGCAGTAGTTTAGGTGTGCAATCAAAAAAAGAAAAATTCACAGAATGATAATTTTGCCAGAACTCATTTTCAGCTGTCTATAAAATGATGCCTGGGTGTTCAAGAGCCAAGTGCGCATTAATGTACACGTACATCACTCAAAACTTAATAGCCCTAGCAGTCGACACACATTGTGCACTGGAATTCTATTTTTACTAGCCAAACCAATACATTGTAAGCTGCGCATGACAATGACGTATAAGTTATCAAGCCCCTAGACTTCTGCACTTGCACTTGGCAATTTGAGCATGGCAGTAAGAAAGATATTCAATATTATAAGCCCCCTCCCCATCCAAAATAGGTCAATAAAATTGTGAAATTGATAGGGACAGATCTGGTTCTAATTTGCATTCTGTGTATGGGGATGTACATGTACGTGTACACATTAGACAATTTCTTCTAGTGAGGATTCACTGTATATGTAGAGAGTGTACAGTCAGAATGACTACACAATCCAATCCTGTTTACATACGTACATGCACTGGTACAGTACATGATAATATTGTTCTGTCAATGTTACGGTATTTACCAAATGATTTATGATGACCCTTGTATTTTCTGAAATACCAAAAAAAAAGCCTGCATTTTGTTTGGTACAATAGAGAAAGCTATGGTACAATTGATCATGATATCTTACTTTTGTGTAACCTTTAAAGCTGGCTCACATAGAAGCGGCAAAGACCCCGCGAAAGGCGACCGCATTGTGTACAGCAATGAATAAATTTATGTACTGGTACATGTACTAGGTATAATGATAACCCATCTATAATTACAATGTACTGTCATCTTCAATAATGACTTGGCAAACCATCATCAATCAATTAGTATTAGCCTGTGATAATGATGGCTTTCTATTGTCGGTATAATGCAACCAATATGCAATCAGCAACAAGGCATGTACATGTACATGTAGCTCTATTAGCGATAAGCCATTGAATGGCATGATTATTATTAGTATTATTTTTTATTTTTTTTGGGGGGGGTTGTTTAATAGTTCGAACGTTCGATGGTCCGAACGTTCGAACGTTCGAACGTCCGAACGTTCGATAGTCCAAACGTCTTAACGTTCGATAGTCCAAACCTCTTAACGTTCGATAGTCCAAACGTCCGAACGTTTGATAGTCCAGACGTCCGAACGTTTGATAGTCCAAACGTCCGAACGTTTGATAGTCCAAATGTCCGAACGTTTGATAGTCCAAATGTCCGAACGTTCGATAGTCCAAACGTCCGAACGTTCAATAGTCCAAACGTCCGAACGTTCGATAGTCCAAACGTTCGATAGTCCAAACGTCCGAACGTCCGATAGTCCAAATGTCCGAACGTTCGATAGTCCAAATGTCCGAACGTTTGATAGTCCAAACGTCCGAACGTTCGATAGTCCAAACGTCCGAACGTTCGATAGTCCAAACGTCCGAACGTTCGATAGTCCAAACGTCCGAACGTTCGATAGTCCAAACGTCCGAACGTTCGATAGTCCAAACGTTCGAACGTTCGATAGTCCAAACGTCCGAACGTTCGATAGTCCAAACGTCCGAACGTTCGATAGTCCAAACGTCCGAACGTTCGATAGTCCAAACGTCCGAACGTTCGATAGTCCAAACGTCCGAACGTTCGATAGTCCAAACGTCCGAACGTTCGATAGTCCAAACGTCCGAACGTTCGATAGTCCAAACTTCAGAACGTTCGTTAGTCCGAACGTCCAAACGTCCGAACGTACAAATGTCCGAACGTACAAATGTCCGAACGTTCGATAGTCCAAACGTTCGATAGTCCAAACGTCCGAACGTTCGACAATCGACAGTCCAAATGTTCTAACATTCGACAGTCCAAACGTTTGAACGTTCGACAGTCCAAACGTTTGAACGTTCGACAGTCCAAACGTTTGACAGTCCAAACGTTTGAACGTTCGATAGTCCAAACGTCCGAACGTTCGATAGTCCAAACATTCGAACGTTCGATAGTCCAAACATTCGAACGTTCGATAGTCCAAACGTCCGAACGTTCGATAGTCCAAACGTCCGAACGTTCGATAGTCCAAACGTCCGAACGTTCGATAGTCCAAACGTTCGATAGTCCAAACGTCCGAACGTTCGATAGTCCAAACTTCAGAACGTTCGTTAGTCCAAACGTCCAAACGTCCGAACGTACAAATGTCCGAACGTTCGATAGTCCAAACGTCCAAACGTCCGAACGTTCGATAGTCCAAACGTTCGATAGTCCAAACGTCCGAACGTTCGACAGTCCAAATGTTCTAACATTCGACAGTCCAAACGTTTGAACGTTCGACAGTCCAAACGTTTGAACGTGCGATAGTCCAAACGTTTGAACGTTCGATAGTCCAAACGTTTGAACGTTCGATAGTCCAAACGTTCGCACGTTCGATAGTTGATGTTTGATAGCCTCAATTCGGACTATCGAACCTTGCTTGTGTGCTTTCGGATTAACCAGTTCGTGCAGGGATTATTTTGACATTGTCAATCCAAGACAGTTTGATCAAGCCGGCATCTGCGGGTAGCACACCCTGATATTCCCGGCCTGGCTTGCTGTCAGCCAGTCGTTGACAGATATTTATGCCATGCTCGTGACGTGTTTAAAATCCGTTATCTGTTTTTGAGTTGCTAAATTTGCGTGAGGTTAAGGCAATACCAGTACAGCCTGTGAAAGCTTCCGAAAACCTTGAATAAGGCAATTAACGTGCAATTTTGTTAATAGAAATTGGCAGTAAATTTACCTTTGATACATACTGTACATTTATTTAACCCTAACTCCCTAGGGTGTGTGCAAAATCATTTGGATTTTGGAGGATTTGTGAGGGTTAGGTTAACAGGGATGAGATTGGAAATTGTGAAGAAAGTCTTGAAGTTGATGTCTGAAAAATGCATACCTATCTTTTTGTACATAATGCCTTTCTCTTAGATTCAACAAGTCTGTTTTTAGAAACCCCACCAATAGAAACACGGGTTTACACTGGTTCAATACAACCACTGCTCAATTTTTCTGACTCTGTCCAAATGACAGTACATTTGTGTAGATGTACATGTACATTATGGGTCATTCCATTAAGTTGAGAAACAATGTGTGACGTATTGGAGAAAAAAAATTAACTGCTACAAAATTATTTTTTGGCAGCAAATAGGATTCTACAGTATACTATTATTTCATCATACATGTAGCTTAGAGTCACTTTGACAGAATATTTAGTTTGGGCATCCCTCTCAAGTTTTATATCAACCCACTAACTCCATGTATTTATAAAAGATAGGACACGGTTGTACCACATCCTTGTTGCTGATATTCATAAGTAATCATAAAGCATCTAAATCGATATGGTTGTAGAAAATGGCTTTAAGTTACATACAGTACGGTACCTTGGTTAAAGCACAATCATTTTCATTTGATGTAATTATTGATTCGTCAGTCTGCTCAGAAGTAACCGGGACACCACTCAATCAACGGTCTAAACTCGAATACATACATACATAAAAAAAATTAGGTAATTTATTTGTTGTGTTTTCAAAAAAAGTTTGTCAAAGTCTTTGTTATCAAATTGCTTGAACATCCAACATACTGTTTACAAAGAAATTCGGAAAGAAAACTCTATATTGTTTATAGAGATTCCAGTGGTGAAGTGGGGTTATAAGGAGCCTGGAAGCGATGAAGCGTACGAAGGATGCAACTCTTCATGCGGGACATAGAGGATGCTGGATAATCATTGAGGCAATAAAGCGTGCAACTCCTTAGGAGTACTCATGCTGGTGATGATGGGGGCGCCAGATGTCGCTGATGTAGAAACCGATGTCTTGGGGAACCGTCTTGTGCTTAAATTTCGATGGCTCCCCTGATGCAGCGGGGAAACCAGTGTTTGTTGCAGGTGATGTGTTTGTTGCAGGTGATGAGTTCAGCCTGGTTCAAGATGATCTGATCGATGTGGAAGTGCTTGACAATGGATAAATTGTCAAAGTCTACCTTTCTGCCAAGGGCTTTGTGTTCGTTAACCAGTTCGCACCGGAGGATGTACACGCACATTTTTTCCGAGATTAAAAATGGATGACGAATAAACACGTCCCGAGCAAGGCCCGAAAAAAATTGTTTACTATCCACGGATGATACGTTAATCCGTCAGGTACATGTACAGCAGTTTAATTCCGCAGATGACGAGTACATTGTACGCTGCAAAAGGTTGTGGACAACGACGTGTAATTTCTTGGCGTTTTTCATAGTAATTTCTTGGCGTTCATATTTCCAAACTATTGTTCCTTAGTCTCCTTTGAAATTCTTGAAAGGTTGCTTTTCAGCTGGGCTTGCAAATTTGTGTATACCGTGCAAATTGTCTCTGGCCCTCCACGGATACACACGCGTCAGATTTTATGGCGGATAGCGGTTGACATACGGTATGTATCACGCCCCGACTGCAGAGAGAAAAAATGCCCAAGGCGACATAAAGTTGGCAAAAACATTTAAATAACGGTGCTAATAAACTAGTATTGGCATCTTGTAGTACCGGTAGTTGCATTATTAAACCAGCAATATTTTACTGAATGAAAAAACTATTTTTTTAATGAAAAATAATCCTGCCAGTGGTCTTGGTAACTTGAAAATATACCTGGCGCGAACTGGTTAAGCCTGGTGGGGAGGTCCCTGCCAGTCTCGCCGATATCATCTCGTACTCTTTGCCACATTGGCAGGGGATCCTGTACACTCCTGGTCTGTGCTCTTTGTCTTGCTGGTTCTTTTGTGAAGTCAGCAGGTTCTGGATCTTCAGGGGAGCTGTGTGGGGGAAAACTCCGTTCTTGTGGAGGTTGCCCTGGATGTGGTGTGAAGTACTATATGTATAGTACCTACATGTAGATCTATGTACATGTGTAGAGAAGAGTAATGAAACTACCACATGTAGGAGCCCTAACTGCATTGTACATGTAGTTGGCTTTGGGTATAGGTGACCCTTCGGCCGGGATTGGGTCTGGGGTCTTGTGCATTGACTTGACTGGCCTTATATTGTAGTCGATGCATTGCAGCGCTGTTGCCCGGCCCTGGTTGATGGAAGTCTTGATCTTGTGGAGGTACATACGGGGGTACATGAGTTGGTTTGTGGTAGACGCTGCGAACGAGACGTCAGCCCTGCTTTTTAGACACTTTATCGTCAAGAAATGAACTGTTGCCATTCCTTTCTTGTTCTATGGTGAAGTTGATGCTGCTGTAAAGCCAATTGAGGTGTTCCAAGTACAAAGCCACAGGTTATCCTGCCCATGCTGCTAGATGACCAAGGTGTCGTCTACATACCGGAGCCATACATGTACATGATGTCTGTGGTCTGCTGTGGCGATGGCGGTCTGCTCAAACTCTTTCATTTATGTCGGCCAGAACTGGGAATATAGGAGATCCCATGGAGGTTCCAGCGGATTGTTCGAAGAATTTATCCCACCACCTGAAGTTAAATGAGTTGACATATGCGAGGAGCAGATCATGTAGCTGGTCAGGGGTGAGGTCGGTGCGGTCCTTAAGAGTGGTGTCTGCTTGAAGTCTGTCCTTGGCAATGGTGGTGGCATCGGAAGTGGGGACGTTGGTGAAGAGGGTGACGATGTCGAAGCTGACCATGATGTCGTCAGGCTGGAGGGAGATGCCTTGGATAAAGGTGGCGAACTGGTCGGAGTTCCTGATGTGGTGTTCTGTCCTGATGTGGTGTTGTCTACCAGGGGGTGAAGTATCTTGGCGTGATGCCTGGCTGTGTAGTAGGCGAGGCCTCCTCTGAAAGCTACGATAGGGGCACAGGGGAACATCCTTCATTTGATAACAAGTAAGGAAGCTACAAATGTAGATGCTAGCAAGATGTAACAAAATATGAAATAGTGGGACACCAAGCCACCTGACAACAAAGATGTAAGAGATACTTAAGATCTGATTTATTTTTGTTAAGAAGCGTGCAGTTTTGCATAAACCTCTCCTGTAAAAACAATAATAATAATGTTTAAAGGAAACATGAAGTCTAACATTTTCATTACGCAATTTTTGTTTTTGAATTAATAGATTTATGTGTATTAAATGTGAATAAAATGTTCTAGCGTACGTTTAGCATGGTAATTTGCCGTCCAAAAATTTACCCCCTCCCCCCTTTTAAAATTATGCGGCCTCTCAAAATTAGTGATGTAAACCGAGGCAGAACCCAGACAAATTCTTGATAGTTGGTACGCGACCTCTAGGTACATGTACGAGACGGGTACAAGTACCCAAGGTGTACATGTACGAAGCGCATATGCTTTGTGCACACACGTACAAGATCACATCCCATGCATGCTGTACAACGTACCTGTACGGTACCTGGTACATATTCGGTAATAAAAATTAACATGGACGATCGTGAAAGTTCTTCCATGGTTTTTAGTGAATCAGACAAAAACAGTACAGATTCGTCTGATTCGAATCACACTATTTCTTATTTAAACACTGACTCGAGCGAGGATGAAGATGGGGTCCATAATAGGCGCTCAGCTGTATGTTTGAACCTGAAATGGAAAGGGGAGATTGCGATGACGTTAGTGAATCGGGGTCCGAAGCACGACCACTCAAAATGGTCGCTGCAGAGGGCCAAAAAATCACTAGGCCCGGACCACTTCACTCTGGTAAGCTTTACTTTGGCTGTCTAAATCCTCCGATATTTAGGATCAGCCGGAAACAAATGAAGGCTTACTCCATCTTTAGTAGTTTTGCTACACCTACGTGTAGCAGCTACACACCTAGTCGGCATGACCGAAAACTGCTGTATTTTTACCCTGATTAAGAATTAAAAAACCAGGATGTAAAGAAACTTGTTGCAATGCGCCCAGTCAGTATAATGCACGCTAGCCTGGGTAGCGGCCCCCTGCAGCGCGGCGAGTCTTTGCCTCGATTTGCGTCATGCCCCTCGCGAAGTTTTATGTTAATGAGGCTTCCCTTCAAGGGACGAGGTAGTTTGACCAAATATTTTCAAAATTATTTTCCCCCATTTATCACGGAAAATAAACACAACCTCACACATAACGTTGTTGTCAACATAATAAAGGGGTTGCATTGACGTCACGCGCACTACGCGTACGCGCTAATCGCACTAGCAACCGGGCCGAGTGGCTTTTATTGAGGTCAAACAAAGTGCAGACAGTATATGCCGTGATTACGCAACTAGACCTCATTGGGGGCGCTGTCGTGAAGTGCGACGTGCGTGTGACATCAAATGCATTAACTTTATACTTTATTGATTTAAGCAAAAATAATGAGAAAAACAACTTATTATGTATGTTTCCTTTAACTTTTAAATTCTGTTTGTTCCTTTTAGTCAGAAAAATGACCAACAATTTAGCTTGGAACACCATCACATTTGGTGACAAAACAAAAATATATCGCGTATAATATTCTTATGTCCCATACCATTTGAAAGCCTTTCTATTACTCTCTAAATGACTACCATAATCATCTAAGTTACAGTCACTTTGGTTTAAACAAGAAAAACAATGAAATGATCCAAGAATACTGTATCTGCAAAATTAATATGGAACGCTCACATGATATGACAGCTACACGACACCAAGGCAATGGGAACAAACAAGAACGGTTATTTCAGTGTGTCACCAAAAGCCGGAGAATTCGCATACTGTACACCAGAAATCAATATTAAAATCGGCCAGGAAAAGCTGTCTCGAAGTCGGTGACAAAATCACTGGAAATTGCTTCTTTTATGATTTATCCATACACTGTACATGTATGCGTTCTTTAGAATGTACAATTATCTCATTCCATTTTGATGAATAAACATGTTATCTGTGTGCGTGTATTGTACCAGGCTTATTATGTTTATGATGCTACCCGTATTGTTGATACAGTGGCAACGTTATGCATGACTACTTTCTGTCTTGTCACATGATAAATAATGAGGGCAGTAATGTGAAAGGTTAAAAATACAGTATGTACCGTAATTTATTAAAAATGTGTACGAGAACACATGTAAACTTACGCAACTGTACATGTACTATGCATAATTTTTCTCAAAACGTATGATTCATTCTATGAATTAACAAGGTCCAAATAAGTGTGACATTTTTCATGTCCCTGCTGCCTCAAAAACTACCGGTAAATGTGTAATTCGCCATGTACATGTATCAGTCCTGAATCTTCCAATATTTATAGAAATTTGCACACACTGTAGAGAGTTAGGACTGGGCTGGGTTATAAGCAGGACTAAGATGGATTAGGTAGGGCTGAGAAGGATTAGGCCGGACTGAACTGAGTTAGGCAGGACTGGACTGGACTGGGATAGGTTTGCTGGGCTGGGTTAAGCTGGGTTAAGCTGGGCTGGGCTGGGCTGGGCTAAGCTAAGCACACTGTAGAGTTAGTACTGGGCTGGGTTATAATTGCAAGACTGAGAAGGATTAGGCCGGACTGGACTGGGATAAGTTTGCTGGGCTGGGCCAAGCTGGGCTGGGCCAAGCTGGGCTGGGCCGAGCTGGGCTGGGCCGAGCTGGGCTGGGCCGAGCTGGGCCGGGCCGAGCTAAGCCGAGCTGGGCCGGGCTTACTGTGAGTACGTACAATATAGGCTTCTTCATGTGTACATGGGTGTTTCCATAAATTAGGGTACCAACTTGTGACACAGGTGGTAAATTTTCAAAGTCATGGAATCATATTAAACTAAGGTTAATTTGAAAGCCTAATATGTATATTTGATTAAATTGTAGAAGAAAACATTATTTGAAATTGCATTTTCCACTTCCTGATCAGGGAGGGTAACATGAACAACAACGGTTTCATATGTAAGAGGGGACACCAAACCAATTCCCAAGTGAGCTTATAGATTTTCTATCAAAGAGGATTCATGAACTTTAAGGACTATTTTAACAATGGTTTAGGATGCCAATAAAAACAATCCATGTTAGAAAATGCATGGTCTTGAGGTATTACGGAAAATTGAGGTCATTCATTTCATTTTGTGCTGAATTGGTGCAAATTTCCCTCACCCTGCACACTTTTTACATATAGAACCATCAACTCATGTGTAGTATTGTAAAATTTCATTTAAATGCATTAGAAGGTGCCATTTTCCATATAAATGAATTTCATATACATCTCTTTCATGGAAATGGACAATCTTGCCTCGTGTGCTTTACGGTTTCATATGTAAGAGGGACACCAACAAGTTGGTGTCCCTCTTACATATGAAACCAACAGTGGTAGTCAGGTCTATGGTTCAAATGGTCACATTTAACATCCTGAAACTCTTTAACTAGTAACTGTTACCCCCTGAACTTGTTATGTACAGTACTCAAAATCACAATTTATCCATTTCCTATATGAAATTTTGTTTTAAGTCTTTTCCATACGCATATTAAACTTAAAGAATCTGCAATTACCGTGAAATGTTGCCATTAAAATCTTGAAATGGTATGAAATTGATTTGTTGACCGTGCTTTTATTGCAGTAAGGGTTTTAAGAGCACGTCTAAAGTGAACCAAAAACTATTCACTTGCTAATATGTACACAATGGTGCTCTATGCCAAAATAGTTTCTTATGTAATAAGGACACCAACATTTTGGTGTCCCCATACATAGGGAACTTTATAGCGTTTAAATACAAATAATTAGGTAATAATACACAAAGCTACATGTATTGAGAAGTTGTTTTAGTTTTATTTTCCCAGATATGTTCACACTTCCAGAAGATTGCAGTGGATAATGAAAGACAATCAAATACGGTACAGTGGAACTTTGTTAACGCAAACTCTTTTCTTGTTATATTTTACCATTAAAATATGACTTGGTAACAGTATACATGCAACTTTGTGTTAGCAAAGTTATACTATATCAAACATTTGGACAAATTGTTCAGTTGTCATTTTTAATTACTTATTATATTCATTGTTGAGGTTAAGGGGTAGCGTTATAATTAACAATTTGGGGTTACAATACAGTGGAATAACATCTTCCACTGTCTGGTGATATGATTTTTAGCACAAGCATTTAAATGTGTTCCTATTATAGTGCTACCCCTGCAAGTTTATCATCATGTTAACCTTGTTATTGCTGCATGTACTAACTAACTATTTTACAAGTTTCCTCTGGTTCTCATTTCATGTTCACATATTATACAACGTACTTGCTTATATAATGACATACAATAAAACCAGTTAAAATTGTTATTTATCAAACTTTAACTCATTACACCAAGAGAGTTGCCACCAAGTTGCCATGTTCTGGAACTTTCGACAATTGTTTTCGCGTCTCCGACGATACGAGGTGGCCGCGTGTTACGAATACAGGTCACTTTGTACGCGAGCCAACTCGTACGCGACAAACTCGTACCCGGGACAGCTCGTTTGATGTTCAATTCGTTCAGATTTAAAGTTAGTTTAAAACTGCTTTGTGTTTTTCTCTTTTAGGTGTGTGTGTTTCTTTGTAGCTACTACTACTAGCAGCAGTGTCGTTGATGTCATCCAGAGTCAGTGGGCGTATACGTAGACGGAACGGATGTTTCTTGGAAGAAGCCATTTCCTTAGTGTACAAAAACAGAAAGAAAGAATGTTGACATGTTTAAGACTCTGTTCAATTACTTTTGCGATATCAGCGCATATTTCAGTGATCACCGCTTGTTATTGCAGACAGTTTTCAAAAGAGGCGCTAAAATATGCTCTGATGTCCCTACATGAGGTATATGAGCAAAATATAGCCATACTTTACTTTTGACTTTATAAAGATACACTTAATTTAATTTAGACAAAAAAAAGAAGAGGAAAAAGTCACGAAAGCTTCCCTTGAGACTTGAGATTGTTTATATAAAAAATAAAATGTTCAATGTAAAACCATGTTTTCAACCAAGTGTTATGAAAATAAATACATTTATGGTTTTATCTTTATTTTGTTATGAATTTGATTTAAAATTTGTCTTTAAATTTTTTTAATTGTTTTTTTTTTTTTTAATTTTTTTTTTGGGGGGGGCAAAAAACCCATATTTTTTGGGGAAGGGCAAAGGGATTTCCAGTTTTAAATGGAGGAATCACATCCCTAACTCTGGTACCATTTAATTTACGTTTTTTGTTGGCTAAAAACAGGCGTACGACAATTTATATACATGTAAACAAAAATGTCCGAATGAGAAATGTTACAATACGTTTTTCTGAACTAAGACCAGACCATGCAGCCATAGAGGGTGCAGCATAAATTTTGGACAATGTCAGGATTTTGTTGTGACATCTAACTCAACTAAAAACTGTTACATTACGGAAATTACATATTGTTATAAACTTATATAGCACAAAACATTTGATTGTTAACTACATTTTATATTCACATTCAATTTCATCAAAGCATTTCATAGTTTCCAATACTCCACCCCCCTTTTCATAATGGAATAATCCAATTGTGATTGGCGTCCCCAATTACGTTGTGTATCGGAACGGAGAAAATAACGCCATTATATTAAATTCTGATGTCTTAAAGAATAGTGAATATTTAAAAAATAATCCCACTAATAACAAGTACTTTGCGGCGGTATTTGGCAATTATCACGCATACTAAATCTACCACATAACAGCTTGACGATTCATTTGATACACCACGTAATATGGGACACTATAATTTTTGTTTCCCTTCGTGACACGTACACTTACGAATTGCATAAGTTAGGCATTGAACCTTACTTGTGATTTTTAATATTTTGTATCGTAAGCAACTAAGCATACATCAAAAGGTACAATATAAGAGTAAAATAGGACAACAAAGTATCGGCTTACCTTTGATTGCGTCGCAAAATAAGTGGCACGACGTAAAAAAGACCGAAATCCGTCCCGACGTTAGCAAAGGGACGCGATCTTTTCACAACCTCTCCCGCGCGAAATAAAAAAAATGGTGGCCTGACAACGCTGCAGAGCACGTTGTTTACATCCGTGACGTCTATAACCCAGGCCTGTTTTGTTCGCATCTGCGCAGACGGTGCCAGTCAAGCACTGATTTCAACACACGACGTTACATATCGAGTGGGACGCAAAGATGCGTCATTGATAACTAACCAGCGTAATTTTGGTATTCTGTTCATGATTTCAACATTCTTTATGTTCTAAAGTATTTAAATGTGATGCTCTTGCAAAATATGACGAAAAGTGGCACTTCTTTGCTCTATTTTTAACTATACACATCGATGAAAGCTCCCTTTTCATACGTTATAAATGGGACACGAAAGCTTACGTCGTGCCATCATAAATAAAAGTCGGGGGGAATTTTGTTCGGGTGATATTTGGTTTAACAAACGTGCACAATCAGAGTTTGTGTTTGACTGAATTAATCAAAAGAAAAATTACTGTAAGAAATAAAATATAAATATACTAAAGCATTTGATGAAAAATCGCTTGAAAAATGTCACACAAAACATGATAAAAACACGGGGACACAACCAATTATTTTATTCCTCTAATAAATATACAGATTTTTTTTTTCATCAATCGGTAATGATAACAATCTTTGATCCATAGCTAAACTAATGGTTATGAAAAAAAGGTAAAACTACATCAAAAAAGGCACAAAAAACATCATAGAAAATTGCTGACCGTCAGTTACACAGTGAGTGCTGTATTTATGGAAACACCCACATGTACATGTGTGTATTATAATGTACTTTTACTTTATACAGTACATGTACCCGTACATGTACGTGATATACATGTACACGTGTACCGTTACCTGGTGAACAAATCTTGTGGTATTGCATGCGTACCGGTATCTCCATGGTGTATTCAACTTCTCAGATGTGATGCGATCAGGCAAAATCAGTCGGAACTCGGCAATTCTTGTTTTGAGATAGGGCCAAAATATGTTCGTAGGGGTGGACAAATCAAAAACAGAAGGGGAAAATATGTCTTTTACATGAAAATACTCTTTTAACCAAATTCGGAAGTGAAGTGATACAAAAACATGATTTTCTTAGTTTATTTTTAACGTGCTGGTGTTCAAATGGTTACAAGTAATTTTTTAACCAAAGGTCGTATTCACATGGGGTTTTCACTGAAATGGAGCCTGAAGTACATGTACGCTACAAAAGATTATGTAAAAATCCCAAAAATGACCAAGGCCTACTTCAGACTGATTTTGCTTGATCGCATCACAGATTAGTCAATACTATTTTTTATCCAGGTACAAATACATGTACTGGTACATGTACATAATCTATGCATAACGAACAGCTTACAGAGTCCAAAAATTATAATATACTGTATGTACCTGTACATGTACTTGGGATGTAGAAATTCCATAAACTAAGCCCCTAAATGCAGCACACCCACATCTCATACTACATGACAAGCATACAGAGCTCTAGCATCAGTGCTCTTCAAACCTTTTGGACCATTTCCACCATGTAAATCTCATGCACAAATTAACAGTTCTTACAAAATGTAAAGAAATATAAGAATACTTACCCTATAAATGTACATGTACATGTACATGTACATGTACATGTACCGGTAGCTAGGCTTTTTAACAAATGTTGTATCCCCCCCCCCCCCCCCCCCCCCCCACCGGCACCCACCCCATCACCCTTTCCGGTGAGATACCGGTAATATGTGACCTGTCATCACAAAATGAGCATAAAGTCGGCAAAATCAAAAATTGAGATATGGGCATTTCTAAATTCTGTGGAAACGGAGCTTTCCAAAAAAAATGTATAACACTTGGAGGTTTGATACTCAAAAAAAAAATTCTTTTTCTTTTTTAGTCTCTGGAGTTTTAATACAGAGAATATGAGAAAACAGGCATTTCTTGCGAGGAAATTGTGTGGAAGGCATAGAAAGGCATAGTCAAAATTGTCTCAAAAACTAATTTTGTTTTTATCCGATCGTCCCGAAAAATTGGGAATTGATTGTTGGGGATTTAGTCTTAAAAAACCCCATAATCTTAAAATCGACCACCCCTTCAAATTTTGACTTTGACTGGCCGTACTGGGAAATCATTCCGTGCGACTTTACGCTCATTTTGTGATGACAGGTCACGTATACAATATTGTCCAAGCAGCTATCTGAAATTTTGTACAAAAATCATATGTCAGCATATAAACCTACAGGTATACATGTAACAGTGCTGAATCTATCAAATTTTTTTTGTCTACCATGGATGTTGGTCCTCAAAGCGCACACACACACGTACCTGTAGGCCAACCTCAGTTATCTTATTTCAATTAAGATGTCGAGATTCTCAGGCTGAGCTCAGACAGGTTCGGTTTGAAGAGATATCTTGCCAGGAGCGAGAGAAGTAAATAAGGCAAGATGCACGCCACCTGGCAGTTAATATTACACATTAGCCTTATCGAGTACAATGTACATGTCCTGCCAAGATACGTGTACACCGGCTACGTCTATGTACTATACCGGTACATGCAGCACAATTAAGAAGAGTTCGGAAAAAAATCTTGCATCCTGCCGCCACTTTTCTTTCAATGATGGTCAGTCATCCTGCCCTATAGAAAATTTAACCGGGATTCCAGCGGGATCATCCAGGCAGGATGGAAAAATCGCGACGGGATCCAAGTTCTTTACCGGGATCTGGTTTTAGTCAGAACCGGGATTTCGGTTGTGAACATTATCTTGTTGGGATCCAAGCGGAAAATTGTTTACAACCGAGATTTTTTTTTAACCCGAATTTGGTACTTGGTAGGCCTAACATTTCTTTAAAAAAATCAATGATGTTAACTGAAGTTGTGATTAATTAATAATTATGAAAACACTTTTTTTTCAAGGATTTCTTTACTTTTGATGCTTCCTTTATAAAAGGCAGTATAGCCTACATATGTACATACGCTGGATGCTAGTGAATGACAAACTTTAGAACATTTTGCATCGCGGATGATGTCGAGCAGGCATTGCGAATTTGTTATTTTTCTACGATTACGAAGATAGATAATAGGAAATCATTTTTGGGGGTTTATGACTGTTCTGTTATAAAAATCCTTTAAAAACCATATCGTCGGAGATAAAAGTGGCTATAGATATGGAAAGAAAAATCAGGAAAGGCAATTCGCGTCCAAAATGTTAACGTTAAAAAAATCATGTAAATGTATGCCTACATGTAGTTCAGTGTGGTCACACATTTGTTCAGGCGACTCTTTTTATCTTATTTCTCATGTGAAAGTTTCAATCCATTACAAGCATTACTAACAAAGTTACGAAGGGAAAAAAATCACCAATTTCTGTGTGGCGGTTGTTTTCCGAGCGAGAAGAAACTCGGCCGGTCCCAGTCAAATCGGCCCCACATAAACTTAGCTCAAAGTCGAGACAACTCGACCATCAAGACAACCCGAAGTCGATGTGTACATGCAGCGCGTGTAGAGCGTACGGTGCGCCGTTCGCTCGTTCCCACTCTGTCCTGATCCCACCAATATCTTGGTGGGAAAAGTTAAATTGTCGCGACGGTCGAGCTGTCTCGGCTTTAGGCAGAGTTAACTTAAGGCCGATTTGACTTGAGGCCGATTTGACTTGAGGCCGATTTGACTTGAGGCCGATTTGACTTGGGGTCGATTTGACTTGGGGCCGATTTGACTTGGGGCCGATTTGACTTGGGGCCGAGTTGAATGGGGCCCAGTTGAATGGGGCCGAGTTGGATTGGGGCCGAGTTGGATTGTGGCCGAGTTGGATTGGGGCTGAGTTGGATTGGGGCCGAGTTGGATTGGGGCCGAGTTGGATTAGGGCCGAGTTGGATTAGGGCCGAGTTGGATTGGGGCCGAGTTGGATTGGGGCAGAGTTGGATTGGGGCCGAGTTGGATTAGGGCCGAGTTGACCTGAACCAGTCGGGGTTGCGCATGGTTTGCTAAGGTCATAGGCCTACCATTGTGAAAATACAGGGGGTCAAATGAAAAACACCTAAACACCGGATTGCGAAAATGGCAACCAAAATAATATTTCATGGCATATTTAATTATATCCATCTAATATTTTCTGCTTAGTTGGGTTTTAATATTAAAAAAGGTTTAAATAAGGGAATAAATGTTCTTGGAGTCTGGGTGCTGATAATTACCCTCGCCTTCGGCTCGGGTAATTATCAGCACCCAGACTCCAATCGGTATTAAACAGAGTGATTAATACCGACCGAACACACATTTATTCCCATTCATAAATACCTTTTTTGTAAAATTCAGCCCAAAAAGCCCCGAAAATCCCGGAAAATTGTCGCAAGTAAATTTCGGTGTTTCGCCATTCTGTCTGTGTCAAATGACATGTTTCCGCCTCTGTCGCTCTCTACACAATACATGCAATAAAGCATATTTACTGTGAACCAGACTATTACTGCCATTGGCAACCTCGTTCCCAAGGTGTCGAGCTGTACGCGCTCAACACTACCCGCTCTTATTATTGGAGACGAGGTACGGTTCAGGATTGGAAATAAAGTGAGCCCTGGGGACGAAATGTTGTTTCCAGCTATGTTTAAACACTTCCAGCCATGTCTTTATCGTCCGTTTAATACCGGCCACGTGACGGGCTCTCGACCAATAGGAATGTCTAAACTGTCCCAGGTATTTATGAATATTACATTAAATATTGATTTTTGGGGTGATTTTCTGTTACAGAAAGTCGTGCGTACACCCCTTTTAAAAATGTATGTTCCGGGCAGCTTTGTCATATTTTTTCATCCGGGAACTTTACACCGATTCTTAGTCCAGTTCCCAGCCCCAATTTGCGCTGAGTAAATTTACGCGTTGTATTACGGTAGGTAACTGACTAAAATGTGTTGATCAGTTTTCATCAGGCAAGAATACTAGTCTGGATGAATAAGAAGAGAAGTTTGTAACTTAAATTTCTTACTTACTGAGTTACTTTTGTTACTCATCTGCTCATAATGGTTTGGAAATAATCTTTTCGAGATTGGAATACACTGAGAAGTTTGACTTTGACGACAGCTGCAGTAATGGCCGGGGCCGGGCAACCAAGTGCCAAGTGGACACACACACGTGTAACGTACGGTCGTTAGTTCTGCTGTTCTGGATATCGGGAACGCAACAAATATTCAGGCAGCTTTCGGATCGGCTATACTTGTTAAATTAACAAGAATCAACCGGAATCCCGGTTCAATTAACCGGGATCCCGGTTAAATCCAACCGAGATCCTGGTTAAAATAACCGGGATCCCGGTTAAATTAACCGGGATCCTGGATGATCCTGCCAATAAATCCCACAAGTTTTTCCCGCCGGGAATCCCGGTTGTTTTTTCTATGGGTTGGTCATTGCAGAAATGTGGAAAAGACAAGAATTTAGGCTGAAAAACATTTTGGGTTCATAGAAACTGGAAAAGCAGAGAGAAAAAAGTTGTTCTTAATCATGTAGTCTGGATCCCACAACCCACTTTTTTTAGTAAATATCGTTTAACTGACCTGTCTGAAATTGTACACATCAATCGCCGTTCATTTGTCAAAACATTTAACATAAAAATATTGATCATTTAAACATATTTAAAAATATATGCCTTGACATATGAGCAACAACTCGAAAGAAGAAGACGAACAAAAGATCCTTTTCAGTCAAAGGGCATTTTTCTTTTGTTGAATTTTGTCCTCGAGGATTAAGTGTACGCCAAGTCTAAATGTGACCTGTCACCACAAAATGAGAGTAAAGTCGCACAATGTGATTCAGAGATATGGCCATCCAAGGTCAAAATTTGAAGGGGTGGTCAATTTTAAGATTTTGCATAATTTGGAAAGCCCAAGTCCTCCTCTACATATTCCTATTTTTTGGGTGAGATCAGATGATCGAAAACCTCTTAAATTACACGATTTTCCGTAGTTAGTGTTTAGATTCAAGTCTAATAGTTGTCTAATTAACACGGTAATTAAATATGCAAATCAGGTTCTCGTAAGTATCCCACGTTTTCGAAATGTTGATATTTTGCTGTTTATACACTAGTTTGTATGTGTGGAAAATTTCAAGAAGAAATAATGATTAGAACATAGCCGTTGTTATGCTCAACCGAACCTTACTTTTCCTGTTTTGTAATCTTTTGCGTGTTTTGTTTTGGATGTTTAAAGTAAGTTTTCTCACAAACACGTTTTGTGAAACCCATGACTTTCTGGGGTGCTGTAAAAAGTATTTATTGCAAAACCCCCAAGTGTTATGTACCATTGGAAAGCTCTCATTCTCAAGAATTTGAAAATACCAATATCTCAATTTACAATATTTCCGACTTTACTCTCAGTTTGTGGTGACAGGTCACAAATGGTTAGTACATAGTACAGGAACAAAGAGAAACACAATAGGGTATCCTCGGTCATTATGGTAAAACACAACTGTATGGACATGTGCAGTGAATAGTGTGCAGAAAATTTACCGTAAAAATAGCACACACTATGGACCAAATTTACGAGAAAGCCATTTTGGTCATTTTCCCATAATGTATTTTATAAATTGTGAACTGTTGAATGGGATGGTGCCAGACTATTTTTGCAATGATGAGCAAGTTCAGGCGTGAACTGTTCGACCATTCAAACTATGGTTAAAAAGATGGCAACCGCTTTGTTTACATTTGCGACGTGAATAAGATGGGTATTGGCGTTGTTCTCCCGCGCATATTTTAGTCATGTTGGTAAAAAAAACAAGGAAAAAATATTGATATTCTTACCAGACTTTCCTTTAACGTTACTGCCTTTCCCGCCGACTACTGCCATCACTTTTTCCACCTCACTGGTTCTATCCATGTTTTCTTATGGCAAGAGGCTATTAATAACCAGCGTGCAACTGTGCCCCGGGGTCTGGTTCCAAATAGTCGACTAGAGTAGTCTAACCATTCTGCGTTCAAGAGACGTTAGTCAGGCCTCACTTTCAATTAATTTGTTTTAATGTGGCTTAAAACGTATTGTAAGGTTTGTTTAGTTACAAATTTTAAATTAATTATCAGAGAAGACAGGTATTAATTTGTAATTACATGTAACTTTAGGTCATTTATCTGCAAGTTAAACCCCCTTCCCCCTACCCTACCCCCCCCCCCCCCCCCAAAAAAAAAGAGATTAGATTCTACCTTACTTTCAATTCAATATGGTTACCTCGCAAATAAAGACCATTGACAGGCACAATATGGTTAAAATTCCCGGAGATAAATGGTACACTCCGTAACCCTAGAGTCATATACTATGCAAATACTCCGTAAGAGATGGCTATACTCGACGATACTATTCTGATCCGCACTTTTAATTTCTCAACGCGAAGGCGAGGGGAACACCTCTGACATTTGATAATGCCCACTTAGGAGCAAGCATATCACGGAAGGTGTGAGATTCTAGGAATGATTTGTGAAGGCAGCTAAAGAATTCCCGCTCCTTTGCTACGCCAGGTAAATTTACAGTCTTCATGCGTCCTAAAGAATTTATTACGATGTTGAACGATAAACAATGCTCCATCTCATCTTAATCTTATTTTAAACACCTTCATTGTTTTTTAGGAAAACAAATCAATATTTTTACATTATATCCATAGAGTAAATTACTAGGAATCTTCCTCATCCCTGCAAATTCCAACGCCGTATGGAAAACTCCACACCCAAACTGTTGGACTCGGATTCTGGTGACATGCCTTAGAAACAAACCGAGTATAAATCATTTATAGGGCAGTAATTAATTACTGTATGTACCCACTTCAAAATATCACAGTTGGATTTGGATGGGCTAGGGTGGTTAGGGCTAGGGTTTAAACAATAAGTGTACTGTATGTATGGTAATAATGTACATGTACCGGTACGTACATGTATGTACCCTGTACATTGTACGTACATGTATGTACCCTGTACATTGTACGTACATGTACATGTAATTGTATTGCCTCTGAGAAAATTAAATCAAAATCTGCAAATATTGCAGATAATAAGTGTTTAGGAAAATTTGTAGCAAAGCAGAATAATTATAATGGGGTACATTTCCTAGGCAAGTATCCTACCGGTAATTTGTGAAAAATTGCCTGTAAAATTAACACACACACACACACACAGTTATGTTTTGACCGGCAATCGTGGACGGGGTATTGTCCGACCGTCTTCCCTCTTTTGTTTATACTCGTTTTCGGATGATCGCCATAGGATTTGTACACGGGAAAAGATTGTGGACGTTGTGTCAATCGTGGACCCATTGTTTGACTCCCAATTCTTTTGTCCGACGACCACGATTGCCGGTCAATACAAACGCACACACGCACACAAAACACTTATCTTAAAAAAACAACCTTCAGTGCATCAATCATTTTTAGCTTGTTTGCTAAAAGCATATTTGTGACTGCTTTCCTTTTACAGAAGTTGTTAAATAATGCAAACATACCCAGTATAACGACATAAATCAGCAAGCTGGGAATAATTCAAATCACAGGCCAATGGTCATGGGATCCCAAGACAGTACAAGCAGAAACAAATTATAAACATACCAGTAGGGTGTGTAAATGGCCATCTTAAAGATACGTTACACCATTTGCAGATATCAAAAAAGTTTACTATCGTATTGTTCAAAAATATCTTACTTTTTAAAAATAAATAATGATTCTAGGCATCCAGCAAAACTAATGCGCTTAGATATCCTGTAACTGTTAAATTTTATTTTAAAAAAATTGAAAACGATATCCTTTTTTTTTTGGCATCCGTGATAAAAAATCTGTTGGCAAATGTGAACCAGTTCGCGCCGGGAATATTTTAACATCGCCGAGCCGACGGGCGGGATTATTTTTAACGAAACTTGATCCGAAGCGGGTTCAGGCTGATAGTGCCGGGAAGCACACCCACGCATTTCTGGCCTTGCGCGCTGCTGACATACATTTCCAAACTTGAACTTGGCGTGTTTATGCATCATCCGTTTTGAATTTAGGGAAATTTTTGCGTTTATATACGTCATCCGGCGCGAACTGGTTAAACAATATTTACTATAAAATACAACCCCCCAAAATCCACACATTCCTATTAATTCAAGCAATTACCAACAGTGTATCCTACCTTCAAGGAATACATTATTTACACCTTGTTGGCTCTGACTCCGGCTCTGACTAGTTATAAGTCACAGCCTTCAAATTAACAGTAGACAGTAGCAACAGTAGACGGACAACGTAATGATACAAAACAGACAAACTAAAAAAGAAAAGACACAAAGCAAACATTAGCATGTGGGTTCTTATTTTTTTTAAATACCCCCTTGTTACCCATTTGCACCTGGAGATCCAATTAACCCTAATACTCCCTAGTGTAATTTACTAGGAACACGTACCCATCCTTGCAAATTTAAAAACTACATGGCAAACTAACGGTATACTTACTGTACATGTGCACGAACGTACATGATGTACGTACGACGTGTGTACGTACACATGTACCGGTAGTTGCAAAAGGTAAAAGTACTGATGTCCCTTTAAGGCCTACACAATTTATTGATCGAACACAGAATCCTCCTTATTAGCCATTGCACGTGGAGATTGAAGGTTTGGCATGCAAAAAGAGCATTACTTTCAAAACATCTAAAATTATTATTTCTTACGAAGACCTAATTTGCATATTTAATTACCGTGTTAATTAGACCACTGATGGACTTTAATCCAAACACTAACTACGCAAACACTACGTGAAATCGCGTAATTTAAGAGGTTTTCAATCATCTGATTGCACTTAAAAATGGGAATATGTAGAAGAGGACTTAGGCTTTCCAAATTAGGCAAAATCTCACAATTGACCACCCCTTCATATCTCCAAATCACATTGTGCAACTTTACTCACATATACAGGTCATACATGTACGTGTACGTCCTCCGCCACGATTAAAGATCTTCAGTACACTCCACATACTGTGTATGTAAGTCCATCTCAAGTCCTGCAGTCCCACTAGATACCGGTATTGTGAACAAAAATGTTTGTTTGAACTTGATTTGACCCCAGTACATTTGCATTAATAATCGACAAGAAGTAAGAACTCAATTGAAGATTTTTTAAAATTGCCTCGTGAACCACTCCATCATGTGGGCTTCAGCCAGATATATTTTTGCTTCTCAATAATCAAATAAAGGGGGTATAAGTGAAAGGAATAAGATATAAATCTGTTGTTTTAAAAAACAGGCTTACTCCCTTATCCAGGAAGGATAAACTCCTAAGCTTTATAAGCTGTGAATTTATAAGATATTTTTTTTTGTCCCATTCATCTCTGGTCATCCGGGATTCCCTTGCGCTGTCAACATCTATATCATATTTCCAACTTAATTCTCCCTAAAGGCATTTCAATCCACACTTGTAGTTTTGTATGTGACTAAACAAATAAAAACTAAATGTAGTCAAATACCATAAGAGCACCAACTATTTTAAGAGGAAGTTTGATATCATTTCCCTTTTTTTGTATAGTATCCAAAAAATAATCCAATATCCTTCCACCCTTTAACCCTAACCATCCTGAGTCTATCAAAATCCATTTCCTGTTTTGGAGGATTTTAGCGGATTCAGGATACCTCCATATTGAACCAACTGGAGGAGTGTGATGGATTGAGGATTTTAAGCCTAGCGTTACTGCAGGAGTGTGATGGATTCAGGATACAGACATTCAGGTGATGGACTGTGGTGGACTCTATGGAGAAACGCACTGCAATTTTTTGTATGCCACCTAGGTATCCTGAATCCGTCACAGTCCATCAAACTTTTGCTGGTGGAGAATGATGGACTCAGGATCTTCCCAGAATGTATACTGGTGGAGTCTGATGGACTCAGGACACCAGCAGTTTTTGCAAACTAAAATTGGTGGACTGTGGCGGATTCAGGATACTTTCTAGTAAAAGGGGTGAGGGAGTTAGGGTTTAACCACTGTTTTGAGGATCTAAAGTAAATCAACTACATGTATCTTCACTTATCAGGTATGGCCCCCATTTTCTTTACCTGCTGGCTGATGGGCAAGCATCCAGACAAATACCAACGAACTTGCCGACAAGGACATTGGTTTGAAATAAAAACTCTATAGAACAGCTTCAAACCTGCTTTGAAATCACAGAATGGGAAGTACGTACCTTTGAAAGAAACTCAATCATAGATGAAGCGGCCGACCACAATCAATGAATATATTAATTTCTGTGTTGACCTCCACATCCCCATCAAGACTGTAACAAATGTTATCCAAATGACAAGCCCTGGGTTTACTAATGAACTAAAAGGCATCATTAAGGAGCAGACAGATAGCCTTTTCACTTGAAGGACCACATCCTGGCCAAGCAGCACTTTAACGCACTTTTTACTAATAGAGCTCAAACCCCTGCGGACATTCGGCCAGATCTGTGGTTATTAGCGCAAAACATCATGCGCACAATCAGAGCCTCCATTAAAAACATACCAAGGCCATTTCCCAAACCCTGGTTTTGGATTCGTCTCCGGCTACAGCCTATTGCTAAACTGTATGAATGAAGCCTGAGACGAAAACAGAGCTGGGATTCGAAAAACAGCCAAAGGCATGCGAACCAACGCGCATTTCTATTGGTCTATTCGCTTGGACATCTGAGGTGTTCTCACAAATGTTCATCCTCCCACGTAAAAGTAATCGGAAAAATTGTAAAAATTAACCTACAGAACGTGAAATAAAGCTCTACTATTATATATTATACAGAATAAGAAACATAAAAGACTGAAAAGCTACGTAAACGCCAATAAAATTAAGAATAAAGGTAGAAATTGTCCTTTTACCAGGGGTGGTCGTTCATATCATGTATTGGCCAACTTAAAATGACAATTCAAGGTAAACGCTGCGTGGTTCAGGATGGCATCCAATGTCCAAGTAAATGGACCAATAGAAATGCGCGTTGGTTCGCATGCTTTTGGCTGTTTTTCGAACCCCATCTTTGTCTTCGTCTCAGGCTTCATTCATACAGTTTAGCAATAGGCTGTAGCCGGAGACAGATCCAAAGCCAGGGTTTGGGAAATGGCCTTGGTCTGTTGGGCGCATGATTTTTTGCGCTAATAACCACGAATCTGACCGAATGTCCGCAGGGGTTTGAGCGCTATTAGTAGAAAGCGCGTAAAAGCGCTGCTTGGCTCAGGATGGAAGGACCAAGATAATATCTCAAAACTGTTTTCTACGGTTAAAGGTAGGATAAACTGTTTGCAGATATCAAAAAATTTTACTACCAATTTATTAAGAAAAATCTTACTAATTGTAAAGTGATTGTAGGCATCCAGCAAAATTATTGCGCTAGATATTCTGTAATTGTTCTGAAAAATATATTTTATTTTAAAAAATCTCGATCGCCATTCGGCGATCGCGAAAAAAAACCAAGAACAACATAAGAACCACTGGCCGATGCCGGTTGAAAAACAAACACCATTTTTTCTTATTTTTCTCAGCATCCATGATATTTCTCAGCATCCATGATTGTCAAACTTTGGACAGCTGTTTTGAAGTGCACAACTTCAGTGACATACATGTAATTCAAGCTCAACATTCTGACCTTTTGACCATTGAAGTCAGTGAACTGGAAAAACTGTTAAAGAAGTTAAATCCTCCCAAATCAGCTGGGCCGAGCCTGGATAACACTAGAGGTAAAGTTCTTAAAGAATGCGCCTAACAACTAGCAGTTCCGCAACCCTCTTTCAGCAATGTGTAGTCCCCATCCTGCTGGAAAGTTCCAACTGTTGTTCTAGTCCCAAAACGAGCACGACCATCTAAACTAAACGATTATAGACCAATCGCGTTAACTTCAGTTACAATGAAATGTTTAGAACGCATCATTAAACAAAAAAACATCTTCTGGAGTCTTTAGCTAAACTGCATTGACAAACTCCAATTTGCATACCAACCCAATCTGTTGACAATGCAGTCTTGTGTTTTATGAATGCAGTTCAACAACATACTAGTCTTGGTGGAAGACCTTCTCGTGTTGATTTGTCACAATTTTCCCCACGAGAGGGCGCTATCATACACGAACCGCTCTCACGACACGAACCGCTCCACGAGAAGATCTTGGGCCGTGTGCATGATTGAGTTATGTGACCTTACTGTACATCATATTCAACGTGTGGGTCAACAAAATACAAAATGTACTAAGCAGGCCAGCCTGGTAACTTGCATGCATCCGTTGTCGAAGCACGCGTCGCTGCGCTACGGCGGGAACCCGGGAAAATACAGGTACACATCATGTGCGTTTTGTTGTTGTGCGGTGGAAAAGTAAAAAGTTTGCAACCGATTAAAATAACAATGACTTCTCAGGCCAATGGCTTTTCGGCAAGACTCGATGGTGTTTTATTTGCGGCAGAGAACTTGTAACTTGTAGGAAATATTGCACATTAATTTCGAAAATAAAGAAAGATAGCCTGCTAATTATGTCGTTGTTATGTACATCGAACAATGGATGCCTAGCTGTTTCTGGTTGTTGCACACCAAAGACATACCTGTACAGATATCAGACTGTGATAAATTATGCTAATACTGCTACGTCAGAGTTATGCAGGCCCCCCGCAGCGACATGGTTGGAATGTGCTCAGAATTTCACGAGCATATCGTGCACACGGCCCAAGACGTTGCTCACGGGGGCGGTTCGTGGGCTAAGTCAGGTTAGTGTATACGGGCAGTTTGTGCGCTATATCATGCGTGAAAGGTAAACGAGAAACGTCTTGCACCAAGACTACAACATACATGTATTGACTCAATTGGGTGCTACACTGTATGCAAAAGTAACCTTCATAGATATTTCATCTGCCTTCAATACAATCCAACCATACCGATTACTGCATACAGTAAGCAACATACCGTATTGTGGTGGTCAATGTGCTTGCAGAATGTTGTGGTTTCTCAGGAATTCTTTTTAGGTTTTTAGGGGGGTGCGTTAGGTAACAATAGTCTAGATAGTGTATACACGGTAGGTATAGGGGACTAAGGGGGGAGTCCAATGGTCCCATATCTTGCTGACTATAGATTACTGGGGAAACTGCAAAACCTGAATGTTAATCCATCCCTCTGCCTATGGATCAATGACTTTTTAAAGGATCCGGTTCAAAGAGTGAGTACAGGTGAACAATACCCTATCAAAACAGATAATAATGAACACTGAGGCCCCCCACAGGGTTGTGTATTCTCGCGCTTACTTTTTTTCTTATACAAAAGACTACAGTTTGTATGTTTGACTATGGTTTGACAATATTTACATTTTTATGCATTTTGCAGATGATACTGTAATTGTTGGACTGAATAAAGACATTTTGTTGACTGGTGTACTGATTTTTTTTTTAGAACTGAACACAAAGAAGACCAAAGAGATAATTATCGATTTCAGAAAACATAAACCTCTATCAGACCCTGTCACTATCAACAACATTGAGATTGAAGTTGTTAACTCACGATGTAAGTACTTGTACAGTTATTGATGACAATTTTACATGGTCAGATCACTGTAAAAATAATGATAGTCTCCAAGGGCCAACAGTGTCTTTATTTTCTAAGGCAACTGAAATTCTTTAAAATTGATAAAACTATTATGAAGCTTTTCTACACATCCGTTATCGAGAGTGTTATTGTGCATAACAGTGCCCAAAAAGAAGACCTGATGAAAATACACAGAGAAGCTACATGTAAAGAAGCTGGTAGTACATTAATGGAGTAACGATTGACATGAGTGCAATATTACAAAACCAAATTCTTACCAAAGCTAAATATATTGTAGGAAATATTAATCCCATCCACTGCATTGGTTTTATAAACCAATGTGGTCTGACAGAAGACTAAAAAGTCTTAAATTTCGCACCAGCAGTTTTTTAAAAATCTTTTGTGCCCTCATGCATTAGTGCTTTTAATGCCAGTCATTGTTTAGGTAATAACAGTGCAAGGACCCGGTTATTACTGTGTGATAATGAACGGGTTGGGGATGACTGCTGGTAATGGATCGAGCCGAAGGCAAGGTCCATTACCAGCGGTCATCCCCCACCCCGGTCATTATCACGCAGTAATAACCGGGTCCTCGCACTGATAAATTATTACCTTTAATAAATACCTTTCTAACGAGAAAAATTGTGAAAATGCTCCAAATATCATGACTTTCGTTTTGGCGATATTTTCAGCGTTTGGTGTTCATGTTTAGGGGCCATGTTTTAGCTTATGCATGGTACACTGTCTCTTCAATATGTGTTATTATAACCCATACTTTGAGACCAGACTAGCTGACAACTGATGCCCACCGTGTATAGCAACGCGCTAGCGTTAACAGACGACACGCGCATTTTGAAAAATGCCGCGCGTATAGATACAAACGTTCTACGCGTACATTTATAGCGCGCAGTACCAAGATTTGACGCGTCCTTGTTACAAGTTACTGTAGAACTGTTGCATTCGGCCAATCATTGGCTTACATGATGCTTGATTAATGCTGGTTTAGGGAACATTTATTCGCTTCTTCTTGAAAGCCGGGTTATTACTACATAATAGTCCACTCCACGTGATCGAGTCTCGACCAATCAGAAGCCAGAATTAAATTATTAATTTAATTTAAAATTTTGAAGTTCAGGGCCACCATGGATGCGTTTTCATGGGTAGTACGTCATCACTTTTCGCTTGTAGAGTAGTTTTCCGCCGCAGAAATCAGAAATACACCCACGCTAAAGGTTGGCATGTGGTGTAGACTGGTAACAATCCAAAAGTCAAGACACAAGCTTATAAAAAAACTTGGAACTAGATTGTCGAACGTTCCTGGAAAATGGGAGTTTATACGGTACGGCTACGGTTATTCACCGTAGCATGCCATAGCAGAAAACAAAAGTCATAGCTGTTTATTCACTGCTGGCGCGGCGCAGCCACATGCCACAACGTGCACCATACAAAAAATCCACAAAAATACCTACATGTAACAAAATACCTCAAAATCGACTAAATAGCATTTCATGTGTACAGTATTCAAGATCAACTTCATGGGCTCCGGGGGTACTCGCGCTCAATTCTTTACTCGAAAATCAAAGAAATTTGACCCAGTATTCGAGCGAGTACTGCACACTTGCTGAATTTGCAATGACGATTTAGGGGCCTTTTAAGTTTTAACCCTAACTACCCGTACACGTACATACTGTACATGTGTACGTGTACCCAAAGCCCATCAAACTATGTGCAGGTTTTGCTAGGTTTTGACAGGTTCGGTACCCAGCATTAGCAACTTGTTGTTGGACTTTGTTTCACTCAGTACAAAAGGCCCAGGGAGACCCTGTTGAATTATGTGAGGTTCAGGGCAGAAAGGCATGAGAATTGTAAAAAAAAATGAGTTTAGGGAAATGTGTAGGCATTTATTCGTGGGTGAGCTCAGGCTGGTCACAGAACTAGGGAGTTGGAAATAGTCTGGCGTCATCAGCCGTAAGCACTTAATGAAAGTGTAGTCAGATTAGTGCGTTAATTATTTCCACGCGCGGTCGGCGCTAACAGAAAATGCCCCTTTATATTGATATCCTTGATTAATTAGAGTAGAAAAGTTATTTTTGCCAGATGCTTGTGTGATTTCTTAAGTTTATTTCTTTTTGCGAGAGATGATTTTATTATAACGGTAAAGTATTGAGAGTTGTTAACCTTAGTTTTTTTCAACGTAGACGGCAAAAGGAAAGTTTGTTTAACATATTGGCCGAATTTCATGTACATCTGGACTCTTATTTTTTTATGGGCCCCATAAGATTAATAAAGTCGGGTTAGCAGTATCCGACGCCTGTCGACTGTTTAGTCTTGATTCAAAATGCTCTATAATCGACGATAAACTCACCGTAATGCGCCCTTATGCGTTCTTCGCCTTCTACCATCTAGCGCGGCAATTCATTTTGTCAGCCCCGTCACGTCCAATCAACGTTTGGGGAGTAAATCTCGGTCGATTTCGTTCGTGTTTTTTTACTTTTGATGCAGCAATCGGCGATATCCAATTTGGCATCTGTATCAACGATGCTTTCCCATCATGCTTTGCGCTAACCCCCCCAAAAAGGCGGCAAATTTGGGATGCGCAGTAGCATGATTTCGCTCGCTACAACAGCCACAGTAGCAGCAACTGTTTTCATGACATGGCACAAGCTGTACTCAGCACGCAGCCAAAGCAGTACAGCTTCCACCATGTGTTGCTGCTTACCCTGCAACGCGTTTTATAATGCATGTTTACGACACTGACGACACGGTCGATACACTTTGACCTGTGACATCACAGACATCCCATGATATGATGCGCGTGGATACAGTCCCTAGTTAATTGTCCCTAGTTTTTTGTATACACGTCTTTTATACCTTTTTCTAATAACCAACATTATTGGTTAATTATGCACGTCTAAGTAATCTCATCTCTAGAGATAGGGTCTTATAGAAAAAGGTATAAAAATCGTGTATACGAAAAACTAGGGACTGTATACAATTAACTAGGGACTGTATCCATTTATTTTGAATTATGACGCTGTCAACCGTCGTTGGTCTTCATACGTTCCGCGCGTATTGAGTTTCCATTGTCTGTGTCGGGAACCATATCCCCATTAAAACGTGCATGGTTGTGAAACGGAATTGAGCTTCAGACGGGTTGATGCATATGCCTCCAATGTTTTGTTTATTTCCTTTTGATGGCGTAAAAGCAGCTGTAAAAAGACGCATCTTATTTTACGACGACCCTAAAAAATAAAATTTGTAACTTACGACATGTCCCAAACCGTTGTCAAGGTGCGATGTGTTCAACGCATTGCAGGTTTCTTGAAATAATCACTGCAATGCATGGGTTTTGGTTTCTTTAGGTCCTGGGATCTGCGTACATTTTTATTGTTTTCAAGAAATAATGAATGACAGTATATAGCGGGCGCTGTACAAGCCGAATAGCTAAAGAGCGTTTACTGAAGTTTAGCCAGCGCCGGCTTTATAATATCCACTTTCAAAATGGCATTTTGTACCTGGCTCCTAGTCCGAGTTACTGGCCTCTAGTTATCGCTTTTTTTAACATTTGGACATCATCTGGCGCTACAGGCCGAGCCAGACTACCTAATTTTTGAAAAATCTTAAATGTGGTTCAAAATATCGCCAAAATCCACCAAAAAACTTAACAAAATACCTCTAAGTCTAAATCGTCTGAATAGCCTCCCATATGTGTCCAAGCTGGGTTTACGAACTTCCAAGGTACTCAGGATCAATTCTTGACCTGCAAATCAAGGAAATTCGACGACTGTATTCGAAGAGTACTGCACACTTGTTGTTCGCCATGATTTTGAACGGTAGTGCTTGCCGACCGTACCACTATATGCGGGAGTGCTTTGCGATGTCACAGGTCAGTGTGTATCGCGTGCACCATGCGCGCGACTCGATACTGACCTGTGACGTATCGCAGAGCACCCCCGCGTATAGTGGTACGGTCGGCATGCACTTTGGCAGTGACGTCACAGGCATCCCACAATGCTTGTTTAAAATCATGGCGACCAACAAGTGTGCAGTACTTCTCGAATACAGTCGTCAAATTTCCTTGATTTGCAGGTCAAGAATTGATCCCGAGTACATTAAGTTCGTTAACTCAGCTTGGACAAATATGGAAGGCTATTTAGAGTAGACGATTTAGAGGTATATTCTTGACCCTCCGTAATCTGCGCATGTTACGCTCATGCACGCGCGCGTGTTGCCAACGTAAATAAAATCTAAATGCGTAGAAATAGGACAGCGTGGATTTAGAGGCTCTGACCATCTTTCCTCCTCCATGGCATGCTCCGAGTCTGAGTCTGACTATATATTTTGTTTTTTGGTGGATTTTGGCGATATTTTGAACCACATTTATAAGTTTTCAAAAATTAGTTATTAGTCTGGCTCGGCCTCTAGTAGCGCCAGATGATGTCCAAAATGTTTTTAAAAACGATAACTAGAGAGGCCAGTAACTCGGCTCCATAGGTATCGGGACAACTCGTACCCGGGACAACTCGTACCCGGGACGACTCGTACCCAAAATTTGTGACCCGGGACAACTCGTACCCGGGACAACTCGTACCCGGGACAACTCGTACCCGGGACAACTCGTACCCGGGACGAGTCGTACCCGGGACGACTCGTACCTTGTACTGTTCTTACCATGTACTTTCCTGTTTCTTTTATTTAGATGTAATTGACAAATCAGAAGATGTGGAAAATTAAAGTCGTTCAGTTTTTGGAAGTTGCCAGTGGTGGCAATCATACAAGCAGAAGATTGTTCTGGAGAGATTCTGGAGAGAACTCCGATGATCGCGGAGTTTGCCGAATTCAGAAGGAGCTATATAGCAATCATGAGCTTCGTAACTTATTTGATCTTCATTTATTACGAAAACGTATTTCTAAAAAAAGTGGACTGCTTCATTAAAATTATAAAAATGTTACATATGTCACCTTTTACAGTTTTTATGACATTAAAGCGCTGGGCGGCGTTTGCTCGTAACTTATTTGATCTTTCTGTTTAACAACAGTATACAGTTTAACAGCATATTACATTGTGTTACGTCTAGAACACATCATTAAATGCGTGTTTGGATATTTCATTTTACGTACCTCGCCAAGACACGAGCTTTTTCTTACTCGTAATTAACCCGTGTTTGAAACATAGTTTTTCCCGTCTGGGTACCGATTCATTATAAAATGTTACATAATTATGTCACCAAGCTTCTACAGTTGTTATGACATTAAAGCTCTGGGGCGGAGTTTCTGAAACGGAATAAAAAAAAACCAGTATTAAAAAAACAAAAATAGCTTCTTTTCTCTTTTAAATGTAAAACGGAAATAAAAAAGTTTCATTCCTAATCGTCAAAAATCTCTAGTAATCAAGCCATTCACAATTTCTATCTTGGAAATAATAATTGGTTAGCATAATAATAGGTTGAAAATAAGTATGATAACGTTTGGCACAAGTAAGGCACAATAAGGGGTTGATTTACGAGTACGCTGCACATAGTGTTTAATTTTCCAGCCGTTTACAAGTTGTCTCGGGTACGAGTTGTCCCGGGTACGAGTTGTCCCGGGTACGAGTTGTCCCGGGTACGAGTTGTCCCGGGTACGAGTTGTCCCGGGTACGAGTCGTCCCGGGTACGAGTCGTCTCGGGTACGAGTCGTCCTGGGTACGAGTCGTCCCGGGTACGAGTTGTCCCGGGTACGAGTTGTCCCACATTCGCTCCATATAGCCATAGGTTTCCGCACAAATTTCCAGGTAGGTTTGTCGTCAATCATCAAATCTGTAAAGATTAGAGAATTTTGAAAATAACCACTTTATTTTCAAATAATCTTCGACTTACCTCCTTTAGGAAACTGTAAACTCAATCTACAACTTCAAATGGCCCTTTATCAGGCCAGAATTCCGTTAGCACGTGTTCATAAAACAACACAACAACACTCAACAACACTCAGTGCCTGGATTTGTCGACAAGATCGACCACGGCACATGCACCACGGACAATATGGACTAGTACTGCTAGACTTGTCGAGTACACTCCTTCTTTCTTTGAGCTGGTTCCCAAGCGCAAAGCCAGCCTCGTGTTAATGTGTGCTCTTTAAGGCAGGGCGCCAGTTTAATCAGCAGGAAGTCCTTTTTTCTTGGGGGCCAAAACATGTTGTACCACCGGTTTTTCCTTTTTATTGATTTGCTTTCTGATCACTTAATCATTTTGTTATAAATAAAACTTGACAATCACCTTTTGATAACAAGAAAAGCAAATATAATTTTAGGAACAGTTTGAGGAATACATGTAATAATAAAATCCATCTTTTAACTTGTTGTTATTTACGTCCACGATTTTGTTCCGAATTTGCGCTCCATATAAAAGTTACATTGATCGACATCCAGTGAGCACGGTATAGTACTGTTCGGCACGATATTATCTGTTCACGTAAATTGCTGTGCAATTGGTTTTTTCCCGCGAAAGGCCTGTGTCCGGACCTAATTTAGTTTATCTTCCTAGCAGATTCATAGGTTTGTATTTACGAACAATCAACATAAGCATCTATTTTAAGCATCATTTAAGTGCATATTCCGTGGGTTTTCTGGAGTTTTTCGTTGGTCAGTTGCAGAGAAGTTGAACTTGTTTTGGCTGGAGTGCAAGTGCAACTTTGCAAAGCTGCAAGTGCAACGATTACAGTGCATGCAACAGCCCGAAGCAGCAGCAGCTCCAGCGCGGTACATACATTAACCAGTCATGCCAGTTGCAGCTAATAATAATGAGTGCTCGTGTGCAGGAGGCTACCGCATCGACATGCCTGGCATTATTACAGAGCCAGTTGTGTTGTGTACTTTTAACAAAAAAAAATACTTTTATAAACAAAACCTTTTTGTGACTTTATCCTGCAATTAAACAAGTTTAGTGTACCGGCCTAGGCCTAGGGGATGGGCCCTACCGTACCACTTACCAATTTTTGTTTGGATTGCAATGGTAGGCCTATACTTGGTAGGCATAGGCCCGTTTTGTTTTATTTAGCCCCCTCCACCCCCCCACCCCCCCCAAAAAAAACCAAAAAAAACCAAATAAAAACCCAAACAAAACACCCACCAATTTCGGTTTGGTAGGCCTATACTTGGTCTTGGTAGGCATAAACACGTCACGGGCAAGGCCAGAAATGTCTGTCGGCAGCGAGCAAGGCTGGAAATGTGTGGGTTTGCTTCCCGATACCATCGACCTGAACCCGATCTAGTTTCGTTAAAAATATTCCTGCGCCTCGGCTCGGTGATGTTAAAATAATCCTGGCGTGAACTGGTTAATACAATTGCAGAACAATTATGCGCTAACAAAAACCTAGTATTTGTAAGCACAGAGTTCTTAGTTACGGGATGTATGAATGCACATAAGGCAAAAGTCTTTGCTAACCCAGCTTACTAATGAGCAGAGCATGGTAAGCAGAGCAAGATATGTGATAACATTTTGTATTTTATTACTATTCAGTTCTAGATCTAGCATTACTGGATTATGGCGAGCAGAAATTTCAAGCCAGGAGATAAAGTTTTCGCCAAGATGAAAGGATGGCCTCATTGGCCTGCCAGGGTGAGGCTTAATCACGGCACTACCTCACCCCCACCCCATTGCACCTCTCAACTCTCTCTACACTGTCCCACCCCCTCCCGGGCCTCTAAACCCTTCCCCCACCTTTGTCCCCCTACCCAACCTACTGTGTCTCCCCCTCCCTCGCCTTTGTCTGTCTCCCCTGCCTATGTTCCCCTCCCTCGCCTCTGCCCTCTCCCTCGTCTCTGACCTCCTTCCTCGCTTCTGACCCCGCCATCGCCTCTGACTACCTCCTTCGCCTCTGACCCCCTCCCTTGCCTCTTTTCAAACCCCAGCTTTGTCTCCATCTTTGGCTTCGTTCCAGCCGTTTGGCAATGGTTTTCTATGCTGGGGCTTAGAAAACGGCATGAAGGTTTCCCCGATATGTTCTCATAGATCTCTCTCTCCTTAGATTGATGAGGTCCCGGAGGGGGGAGTCAAACCGCCGCCAAACAAACTCCCAATCTTCTTCTATGGGACACACGAGACGTAAGTGCCACTGAACCTCGTGCAACATTTATGGAGCTTCTAGGGAAATAGGGAAATTCTTGGAGGGGGGGTGTCTGTACCATTACACTTGTTTAATAAAAATGGAGATAGATAGACACTAATGAGGACTGTACCGTTACACTTGTACACACAAAATGGGGATCACTACTGACCACAATTTAATCACTAGATTTACACAAAGACATTGCCTTGGACAGGTTTTGAACCAGTACACATGCCCAATTTCATTCATTAATCGGTCACATGATAATCGGCCCCATGGTGAACGGTCCCAAGGTGATGAGTCCAATAGTGATCGGTCACATAACCAGTCACATAACCAGTCACATAACCAGTCACGAGACCAGTCACATAACCAGTCACGAGACCAGTCACGAGACCAGTCACGAGACCAGTCACGAGACCAGTCACGAGACCAGTCACGAGACCAGTCACGAGACCAGTCACGAGACCAGTCACGAGACCAGTCACGAGACCAGTCACGAGACCAGTCACGAGACCAGTCACGAGACCAGTCACGAGACCAGTCACAAGATGACAAATATTGTTCGATTTTTCAGCGCACACCCCTCCAATCTGTACATCGAATGTCCCAATCTTCTGAACACCAAAAAAGGTGTGCGGCGGGCCCAACAGTTATATTTCATATTTTTCTAGATTTGTTAGTTTTATTCTACAGTACGTTTTTTTTTTCTGTTTTTCTGCAGTGCATTCATGTTGCCCAGGGACCTGTACCCATATAAGGAGCACATACACAAGTATGGTAAAACACACAAAAAGCACAAGGCATTCAACTTTGGGCTGGTGGAGATCATTGATAATCCCGATGTCAATCTTTATGCACAGGTAAAAAAAAAAACAAAAAAAAAAAACAAGCCTGTTTTATATTTTATGTTTTCTTTTAAGATCTTTGAATGTACATGTATGAGTCTTTTTTTCTTTAAACGTGCCAGAGATCAGACTCATGTTGCAGGTTTCACAGCAAAAACTTATGAAACCTATATTTTTTTTCTGGTATACATTTCAACAATGTTTACGCTGGGAGAAAAAATACAGGATCCATGTCTTTTAGCCCAATCAGATGCTGGATGATTTCAAAGGATTGCGGTTACTGGGTGTTTGGTGATTCAGGTTATTTGTTACTTGCCCTATGCAAATTCTCAATAGAGCTGGAGGATTTTACAGGATTAAGGCAGTGGTCCCCAGTAACAAATATAGGAGGATTTGGATTATATTGGTGGAGTGCTGTGGCCTCGTGGTCTGGAGCATTGAATTTGTGGTCTGTGAATATTAGTTGTGGCTTCAAGTCCTGCCTGAGACTATGGTGCGTGTGCTCTTGAGCAAGGCACTTTGTCACTTATTGCTTCTCTCCACCCAGGAGTAAATGGGTACCTGTGAGGGCAGAGATGGTTATTGTGGTTATAAGTAGCTGCTTTGCAACGAAAAGGCAGCATCGAGCTGTATATTCCATAGATAGCTGAGAGAGTATTTGAAATGTTTTATAGGTTAATGACTGGGGTAATAATGTGATGCGCCTTGAGCACCTGTCAGGATACCTGCGCTTTATAAATATTCCTTAATATTGCTTTGGTTCTGTTTTTGGCTTTTTCGCTATCAGTGAAAAAAACTTTGTTTTTCTTCTGTTTTTGTTTTTTGTTTTCTTGTGTCACAAATCGCATAGACTTTGTACGTACACGTCTCATTCTGGAGGTCACTTTTGTTATTAAACAGACTTCAATTTCATTGAAACTTTGCCTATTACTCGGATGTCATAATGACGTCATCAAGTGACATGGGACGTCATCTTAAAGGTGCAAAAGATTTAAATCAATAAAAATATACCACAAGAGACCGGAACTTGATGTTTGTGGGAATTAACAGAATATTCGAGGAACTTCATTTTATTGTGTGTGCATAAAATCCGTGACCCTTCCTTCCGGTCCAAACCAGAAGTGCTTTTTAATTTGAAACTGGAAAATTATGTGAACTTACTTTCAACAATGTTAGTGTCTGGTTAATTGTACTTTACAAACAAGTTACCGATGACACCATAGCGCCAAGTTGAGTAATGTTTAAAGGAATAATCAGTTGAATCGTTTCAGTTGAATTGAATTGAATAGATTGAATCAGAGGGAGTTTAGGTTTACAGACGTTTAAGAACACTATGAATTTACATTCAATGTTTGGTACATTGTAGATGTTTCAGCTTGTTTTACGACAGTTTTTTCAAATTTCTTTTTAAAAATGGGTCCTTGTAACTTAACCAAAGCTTTCCTGCCGAAGTTCCGAACATAGCCTAACCTAAACATAATTCTGTTTTGTTACCAAAACCAGCCTGAACATCCAATCTGTTTTGTGTGTAGAAAAATTACTGTGGTTTTTCAAAGTTCTGTTTGTTGTAATGATTTGTTACCATAGCAACCACCCTCCACCTCAGATGACGAAGAAATAGAAGATGAAGTAGGAGAGGAAGAATTATTGGAGGCGGAGCCAGAATTATTGGAGGAGGAGGAGAAGGAAGAGGAGGAGGAAGAAGAACCCTTGCCTAAGCAAATCAAAGCCAAGGCGAAAACTGCCTCGGCAAAGAAACGGAAAAAGAGCGGTGATGATACTACAAAGGTAGAATATACAGAGGACGTGGTAAAAACTGTCAGTTATCGTAATTCCTAACTGCCTTTTTGTCACGCCAGAAGTTCAGAATAAGACTATGCAATCACTGTTTTTGTACGTAATGTCTGTCCATACGTAGTTGATTGTTTTTTTACGAACATTGAACATTGATCTTACAGGCCTTGCTGCGAACCGGTAACTGACAGATATTTCCGGCCTTGCTCGTCTATTTTGAATTCTAGAAAAACAAACTGGTCAATACCAGCAACCCCCCAATTTCACTTTAAGAATATAAACTTACAGGTGGAGCTACGGTAGTACAAAATTTGTACAATTATAAGGGGAACAAATATATTACAACATAAAAAGCATGTTCTGGTACCCTTGATTAAAAGTGTGATACTTTCTTGTCCAAGAAATCCTCAAAAAGGAAGAAGGCGGTTTTGTCTGGTGATGAAGTAGAGACAGATTATGACGAGCTGTCGGAGGAGAAGTTTGTCGAGGAAGAAGATGAAAGTGATGTAAGACAATGGAGTTATCTTCGTGATCATCTTTAACCCTAAGGCCGTGTCCAAATGACTTGGCTGTGGCTTGAAATTGTACACGAGTCTATGGTAGCAGCTGCAGCCACATCTCGTAGACTTCTGCGTAATATCAAGCCGCAGCCAAGTAAATTGGACACAGCCTAACCCTGCCTTGAGATTTGTGAGTTAATGGATCTCGCTGCCCTGGGCTAATATCGACTACCCACCCTCAAACCATGTTTGTATACTAACACCTTGAAGTTAAATTCTATGAATTTCGGGGATGATGGTATTCAAACCAACTTGATTTCATTTTTTGAATTTAAGATGCAACTGCTATTAGGGACACAAACTAAATGGGACCATTCGAGAAGCAGGCGAGCTTGGCCTGCCCAGTAAGAACACTGTGGCCACCTGGTTTACTCAAGCGTGATACTCAATCGTGATACTCAATTGGTCAACAATAGCTGCTATCATCAATGAGTCACTAAACAATAGTAGACCACAGGAGGGATGCCTTTTTATAAAGCGCCTGTCTTTGTTCCATGGCAGTGAGGATTATCTTAAATTTATCTTATCTTAATTGCTTTAGGACAGGCCCCAGAAGTCGGGCTTAGTTCTGCTCCAAGCGGGCGTTATTTTTCCAGACCGTCTTGGAACCGGGCCGTTTAGGATCACTGGCCTTAGTATAAGAGGTTTTATATCCTTTCCAACAATTTTTTTTGTTCAGGAGTTTGTTCCAGAGAAGCCGAGCAGTGGCAGAAGGAAAAAGCAGCACTCAAAGAAGTCTAAGCCAAGAAACAGAAAGAAGTCCAGAGCAGAGAGTAGCTCTGGCAGTGAGGAGGACCAAGATGTGAGCCAGTCGGAGGAGGAGGAGGAGCAGCCTTCAATTAGCGACAGCGATGAGGAGCCGGTGGTTAAGAAACCCAAGAAGGAGAATGTGAAGCAAGAATCTGCCAAGAAACCCAGAACCAAAGGTGAGACATTGAGTTGGATGGGGGAACCATAAGTCGACAAATGGGTGATTTGTGAGGTAACTTACGCCTGCGTAGGAATAGCGAATCTGAATGTTTCTCGTCAAATGATATTCAAAATGTCATCACAAAATGTCTTGGTTGTGGCCCCCCATTGTGCTTCATGTTGTACGCAGCTCTTGGTAACCAGCGATGCAACTGTGCCGTTTAAAATAGTCGACTAAAGTAGTCAAATCATTCTTCATTCAAGGCAAGTTAGTCAAACTACAGGCTTTCAAGTATTCCTTCTTTTCCTAGTTTTTTGTTTACCTTTCTCCTAATTTGTCTACGTTTTTATTGAAATTCCTACTATTTCCTACTTTGTTGTCCCACAATGCCTACAAATTTAATCGCATTGAATATTTGTTGTAACAGTGTGACAAATACATTGTCTGTAAATTATTAGGAGTGAAGGGCTTGGGCAAAGGAGTCCTGCAACCGTACTTCCAAGAGCTTAGATGTAGACTCAGTGTTGTGAGTACAGAACATGTCAAGTGTAGCTATGATGCTGTGGACACTGGTGGATATCATCCAAAATACTTGTGGAAGCCTCCCAAAATCCTATTTTCAAACTGCTTTTTAAAAAAATCCTACCTTTCTCCTACACTTTTTCTTTAAGGTCTGCTTGAAAGCCTGAAACTGTGGTTAACCCTAACCATCCAAAATCTTCCAAAATCATCTTTGCAAATTGTAGGATTGTGTAGGATTTAGGTCTCTTGGATATTGATGCGTTGGAGGAATTTGCAGGATTGAGATTGTTTGGGGTTCTGCCACTGGAGGATAATGCAGGATCCAGGTCATAAGGCCTAAACTTATGCTAGATGATTTTGCAGGATTGAGGTTACTTGGCTATTTATCCAAATGAGGATTTTGGAGGATTGAGGTTATTTGTTACTTTGTACTTTCACACGGCTCATGCTCTATGCACATTCTCAATAGAGCTTCAGTCGAGGTGTAAGTTATGTGTCAAGGATAGAAAACATTTGCATACTAAGGGTCATGTCAGGGCAGACCCTTGTTGTAGTCTGGTAAGTAGCAGCTGTTTTTTCCACGTTTGGCTGCTTTATAGCTCATTGGTAAACTCACTGCAGGATTTTGCAGGATTCAGGTAGTGGTCACATTGGAAGATTTTGCAGGATTCAGGTTACATGGAGTTTTAACACTCTGGAATTGCAGAATTTTGCAGGATTCAGGTTATGTGTAAGAAAAATGGGGTAGGAAGTTGGGGTTAACCATGCAGTGAAGTTGGATAGGTCTTGATTCTGACTAGCCTTAACTCCAGTCCTTTAAATGTCTTTCAGTTCTGACTTATTTGATTCTATTGAATCTTTTCGTTCTGCAGCGGAGAAAAAGGAAAGAACACCCAGCGCCAAAAAAAAATCTCCCAAAAAAACATCTCCAGAAAAAGATCTTAGCATCAGCTTAAGCAGGTAGGTTAATTAGCCCTAACAGTCCTGAATCATCCAATTTTAATATTTTTTGTTCATACACCCTACGGTGTCAGGGGTCAATACGTTTATGTGCTCCAGGGGACTGCTTTAAAGGTAGGATACACCATTTGCAGAGATCGGAAATTTGTACTACCGAATTATTGAGAAATATCTTGCTTATTTGAAGAAAAATTAAACGATTGTAGGCATCCAGCAAAATGATTGCGCTAGATATCCTATAATTGTTCTTAAAAAATTTAATGTTATTAAAAAAAACAATTCACGATCACCAGACGGCGATCACCAAAAAAACCACAACAACATAAGAACCACTGCCCGACGCCGGTTGAAAACAAACACTGTTTTTTTCTTGCTTTCCTCGTCATTCATAATGGTAAAACTTTGAACAAGTCAGTTAAACAATATTTACTATAAAATACAACCTCCAAATCCACCTATTCCTGCTAATTCAAGCAATTACCAATAGTGTATCCTACCTTTAACACCCAAACTTGGCATTACGAAATTCTAATGTGAAAAAGAAAATTGTTAAGATTTTTGTTTACATCTTTGCAGTCAAATGATTTTGCTATATTACAATTTATTGACTTAAAGGTAGAATACACCATTGGTAATTGCTTGAATTATCATGAATGGGTGGATTTGGGGGGTTGTCTTTTATAGTAAATATCGTTAAACTAACCTGTCCGAAGTTTTACAATCATGAAAGCCGAGAAAAGCACCAAAAACCGGCGTCGAGCAGTTATTCTTATGTTATTTGTGTTTTTTCGCGATCGCCGTCCGACGATTGCCAATTTTTCTTTATAAAATTAAATATTTACAGAATAATTAAAGGATATCTAGCGCAATCATTTTGCTGGATGCCTAGAATCATTATTTACCTTCAGATAAGTAAGATATTTTTTAATAATTCGGTGGTAAATGCTTTCGATATTTGCAAATGGTGTATCCTACCTTTAACAACTAACATTTACAAATGTTGACGATTTTGGAGCATTACAAAAGTGTTGTGGAGTGCCGTATCCTCGTGGTCTGGAACATTGAATTTGTGGTCTGCAGGTAAATCTGCACTCGGTGCTTCTCCCCACCCAGGAGTAAACGGTGTAGGCATACACCGAGTTATGGAGACACTTTCTTTTCTTTGAAAAAATCTGACCGATTTGTGGGGACATTTTTGTGTCCCCATAACATTTTGGGTCTCCAGTAAAGGGTTCTAGAGGTAGAATGGATAAGACAAATTAGGGTGATGTTGAAAATTTTAGGTCGAGGAAAGTTTAGAGAGATTTTGTTTAAGCACACAAACCCTGTAGAAAGTGTCTCTATAACATTGTGTACTGAAAGAATGCTTGTACCAGCAAGGATAAAGATGGGTTATTGTGTTTTATTGAGCTGTATACTCCCATAGGGAGCCAAAATTGTATTTGGAATGTTTAATTGGCCCATTAAGCAGGGGTAATGTTTTTTTTAGGCACCATGATATCTGGGTGATATTATTATTTGCGTGTAGCTAAACAAAGGTAAAATAATTATTATAAGTATGTAGTTTTGACACAGACTTTGGAGAAGCTTACGTTTTGACTATCTTGTGGAATTAAGTAGAACCATGGGTGTTATCTCAGTGTTTAGATTATTTAATCCGACTGTCATCGAGGCAATGCCTGATGAACTGTAGACAGGAAAATCTCTAATCAAGACATTGATGATAGTCTGAGCATACTGGCGGATATCTTGAGTTAATACTTCTGTGAGTGTCATCTCTTTAGCTTCAGTGTCCCCCCAAAAAGTCTAAAGAAAACGAAGCTTTGTTTTGAACTCTGCAGCTCAGACGACTCATCAGACGACAGTCACTATGTCTCCAAGTGGCGCAAGCAGGAGTTGGCGCGCCGGGCCAAGATTGAGGAAGATAAGAAGAAGAAGCAAGAGCAGCAGTATTGCCTGATGCGGGAGAAGGAGCGCCTACAAGAGGCGATGGATCGGCTGGAGAAGGCCCAAAAGAAGAAGAAGAAGAAGCGGACTTCCTCAGAGTCTAAGGGTAAGCACGTGGAGAGCGAGGACGAGGAGCGAGAGGCTGTGGACAGCGACGCCGACAGCGACCAGCTTGTCATCGATGAGACGCCGCTGACTATCAAACCCATCAAGCGGGAGACAAAGAAAAAACCCAAAAAGAATAATTTGGCACTGGTGAAGATAGTCAAGGTAGAGTGTGAGGTGTTTAGGACAGTGGACGATGCGGAAGAAGAAAAGCAGGAAGGTCAGGAGAAGGAGCAGGAGCAGGAGGGGGAGGAGCAGGAGCAGGAGGAGGCGGAGGAGGATGCGGATAAGCCAAGTATAGAGGCCTCTAAGGCGGATGCAGCTGATCGGAAAACAGAAAAGCTCAAGAAGAAAAAGGACAAGAAAAGGTACAGAAAGAGTGTCAAACTGCTCGTGTTTGAGTTTCTTTCTTTTTTTATTTTTATTATGCAGGACTGTTATTATGTAGTTTAAAGTTAAGTTCAATGAGTATGCTTTTTTGCTGCTTTTTATTAATTTTTTTTGGGGGAGGGTGTTTTCTTTCTTTTAATTTTTCAACATTTCTTCTGCTCGAATTGCAGTCTTTTAGACAATATAAGAGTCTAATTGCCGTTGACTCCCGATAGTACGAAAAATGGGTAATATAGGTTATTACAAACCCATATTCTTGGTCCCGGAAAAAAATGCACGTTTCTATTAGAGGAAAACGAAATCAGATTGTACAAAATTCTTGTTACATCGAAAGATTTTTTGTATTAACCCTGTGCGCCAAAAAGCATTGTTAGCGATCCATTTATAACGAAAGCTTACAAATCCAGGCCCATGGCTCTTTCATTCAGATCTAACTTGGTGTTTGTCAACAGTTTATTCATCTTGCCAATGTAAAATCTATTCAGAGGGATGGTGCTATTTGCTAATACAGTGTTCAGTCATTAATCGGCCGTTGCAGTTAGCAACAAACTGCCGGTCTTGAGTGCCAGTGACAAGTGCCAATAACCCAAACCATGTGGGCCTCACAAAAGGACCGTCACCACCAAGATGAAGAATATCAAAGTGGTCAAGGCTGGGCACATTACAAGGGAGTTTAGGATCGTCCCAAGCACTTCATTTGTCCGCTGGCTTAAAAAACAAGCAAAAAAAGAACAAACAATAAAAATAACAGGTTTACGATATTACTTGAAAAAAAACCATTAATCTCCCCTTTAAAAAAATCATTTAGATACCTTCTCTGGTAACCCCTCTAAAAAATATCATAGAGCACCTTAAGTACCAGTCTTGGTAGATACGTGCGCTTTATAGGAACTGCCTATTGTTATTTAAAGAGCACCTCTATTAAGTAAAACATGTTATAAATATAACAATAAATATGGAAGTATCCAAACTGAATGCAATATCATTGGTCTTGAAGGTGCCCTCACACCATAGCGATCACCAGTTGCGTATGGTTGCGAGTACAAACTAGTGGTCATAAGTTCCGAACGCAACTCACACGCAACTAATAGGTTTTATAGGTTTGAAGAACGCAACGAGCACGCAGGTGATCGCAGACACACGCAGAGTAAGTTCAGAAATTTTGAACATGTTCAATAATTCTCTGCGAATGCCTGCGTTCAATTTATACGCAACAGGGACGCAACAGGTACGCTACGCACGAAACACGCACGAAACACGATCGTAACCCGATCGCAACACGATCGCAACACGATCGCAACACGATCGCAACACGATCGCAACACGATCGCAACACGATCGCAACAGGTACGCAACTCATAAGTTATGAACGCAGGTTCAAGTTTAAGGTATCTGGCCAGGTTTTGGTAGCGTACATGTTGCGAATGTGTTGCGTACCTGTTGCGATCATGTTGCGATTGTGTTGCGCGCCTGTTGCGCGCCTGTTGCGTGCCTGTTGCGATCCTGTTGCGATCCTGTTGCGTGTGTAGCGTACCCCCAACCTATTGTGCTTGATCCCAGCGTACCCCCAACCTATTGTGCTTGATCCCAGCGTATCCCCAACCTATGCCCTACCGTATTAGTTGTGTGTGAGTTGCGTGTTAGTTGCGTACTACATGCGTGTTGAGAAATGGTATAAACAGTGGGCCTTTTCTAGATCTTGGTAGCTTTCCCCATGTTGACACAAAAATAGAGCCGAATCGTGTTGGGAATACCGAATTAAACTTTTGTTACACTAAAGTAAACCCCATGGCGTAAATTTATATACTAACGGTAAGATTTGTATCTACATGTACTCTGTCATAAAATGAACCAAATACTAAAACTACAGCTTTGTTAGAGGTGCTCTTTAAAGCTTTATTTTAAAATATCCAATCAAAATGTACAGTTGGGCTACATATACTGTCTTGTGAGGGCGCTTTTGCGATATCTGAACAGCCGGGCCATTTTCCAAACCCAAGATTCGTCTCGGTTTCAGCTTTGTTTATGCAGTTGGGCAAAGGCCATAAAGCTGCAACGGGGTTTGCAAGCTGAATTTGAAAAACTGCCTCGACCTTTTGATCGATCATGTGGATGAGACCGAGCAGTGTGTACATTTTAACGTTCAACATGATCACGGCAATTGTGACGTTTGTGTCGCTACGGGCCCCTCTTTTTTTTGGTCCAATTCAAGTCCAAGGTATTTCCCTCAACTCTTATGACACGGATTCTTCAAGTGAAAAAATGTAATTTGCTTACCCATTTTGCCTTCTAAATCAATGCAGTTGTGCAACGCAGTAATCGGCATGTTTTGTTTTGTTGTCTTTATCGTTTTATATACCAACATTTTTCACCAACAATTACAGCCCTGCCCTCTAAAGACTAAAAAATAAGAATATAAATATGTTTCTCTGTCACCATTTGTGCAGAAGAGACTTCACAACGGGTCCAAGTTGATTCACTCTCCCATCTGTTACGTTGACTTCATCCTCGGCAATATTATCGAACATCCAGATCCTTTGTAATTTTTGTATTATTTTACACCTACATTTGCTTCTCACATAACAACAAAGTTGTAATTTAAACTTTTTATTACACAAACAACACATTACGTGTGATTGTACCGCATTTGGGTAACGACACGCACGCTCACATGTGTGAACATGTGCAATGTGATCTATACAAAGTGAACAATGGGTTGAAAACCATTTAGGTCGGATAATACGAAATTCAGATAAAACAAACGCTTTGCTATAACAAACACTTTCCTGTACGATGGGACTCCTGTACGCTGGTACGTGGGTTCGAACCCTGGCAGGGAACATGGTGCTTGTGTTCTTGGCCAAGACACTTTGCTACAATTGCCTTTCTCCACCCAGGAGTAATGGGTACCTGTGAAGGTAAAGACCACATGCGCTGATCTTCAGCTGCTGCAGAAATGGTCTCGTTTCTGGTGAACAGGGATAATAGTTGTAAAGCGCTTTGATACACCCACATTGTGGGAGTCTAAAGCGCTATATAAGAACTAACATTTTTAAACACTTTGACGTGGTTCCGCGGAGTTCGTTATAACGAGAGTCAACTGTATTATCATATGACTTAAAAACTTTACAATTGTGTGATAATGTCTATGTACAACTAAAAAAAAGTTTTTATTTTGGTCTTGGATGATTATTTGTTTTCGTTTCCTCAATTTGTTTTTCCTCCTTCCTGTATTTGTGACATTTCTTAAACCCTTGCTGTCGGTATTAATTCCTAACTGCAAAGGAGTATACGCATGACTGCACAGCAGCCTTTGTTCAGTAGCTGCACTGCACAGTAGACCAAACGTGCAGCTGTCACACAGGCTGTGCTCTACGGCCTAGAACAGCTGACAAACAGCATTCCAGTTAAATTAACTAACTATGTTTTTGCTATTTGACAGGCAAGAGAAAGAGAGGAAGAAGCAGGAGGAGAAAGAGCGCAAAAAAGAAGAGAAGTTAAAGAAGAAGCTGGAGGAGAAGAAGAAGGAGTTAGAAGCCAAAAAGAGGATGGAGGAGGAGCGAAGGCGGCGGGAGGAGGAGGAAGCACAGCGGCAGAAAGAGGCTAAAAAAAAACGACGAGAGGAAGAGGAGCAGAGTAAACTAGAGGAGCAGGTCAGTTTACGGTTCTTGTTGGGGCACTATTTAGACTGCTCAAGAGATCGGACCAGGGGCCAATTTCATAGACCTGCTTAACCAGTTCGCGCCGGATGACGTATATAAACGCAAAAATTTCACCAAATTCAAAACGGATGACGCATAAACACGCCAAGTTCAAGTTCGGAAATGTATGTCAGCAGCGCGCAAGGCCGGAAATGCGTGGGTGTGCTTCCCGGCACTATCAGCCTGAACCCGCTTCGGATCGAGTTTCGTTAAAAATAATCCCACCCGTCGGCTCGGCGATGTTAAAATAATCCCGGCGCGAACTGGTTAAAGGGATCGTATACGTTTGGTAATTGGAACCCATTGTTTGTTTCAATCCTATATAGTTATAGATATATATCACAAAACGGGTAAAAATGTCATTTCAAAAGGTGTTAGCGATTTTGAGATATTGCCGAAAATCTGGAGCGCTTTCCAGATTCCAATTTTTGTGGATAAAAAGTGATATCTTTTTCCATAACCGCAGTACTTCGAAGTGAACATTTTCTAAAAATGCATTATACTATCCAAAGCTGCTGTACTTTTTACCAAGTAAGTTTTTATTGCCATTAATTTTTTGAGTAATGACCAAACCTATACGATCCCTTTAAGCAGAACAAATGCTCAATCATAACAAGAAATTGCTTAGTAAAACATGCTTACTAGCCACAACTCCATGTGGAGTGTATTGTTTGTGATTTGTATTTAGCTGTTGTAAGCGTAGCATAAAAATCACCTGACATTTGTGCTTGTATACACCTGGTTTACTAAGCAAGCGATGTTGTGCTGAAGCCAATTTGTGTGCTTTAGCAGCTCTATGCGTACACCTGTTGTTTTTGCAAATACAAGTGAAGCTAGGGCTGTTTTTCAAACGCCAGCTTGTCTCCGTCTTTGGCTTTGTTCATGCACTGTGGATATGGTGATTGATCCCGGAGACAGAGCCTAACCTGGGGTTTGAAAAACAGGCCTAGGTCTTCAAACATCAGAGTCAAGCAACTAATACTCAACTCAACCAAATAGTCTGTGCAGCCCAGGTGGCTAGTTTTTCTGGGATTGTGAGAGAGTTTCACAGGTCTTCAGAGTGTGAATTTGATCCCAGTCACATTGCTTGTGTCCTGGAGCAAGCCACTTTTCCAAAATGTTCTGCTTACCACTGAATACAAGAATACACATAGAGTCCTGTGTGTCATTCGCAATGTTTTAAGCAACACTGTGAATGTTTAAGTGAGTGGACTTTATTTCTTAAAAAAAAAATTGGATCAACATTATTGAGGCTTTTCTAAGCCTTGGTTTTTTTCAAATGGTGTCTCTGAACTACTCCCTGTAGCACCTGTAACCGCCCGAGCGCACTACAGTTTTATAGACACATCAGTGAATAAACACTGTGTAATACAATGTTGTACATGTACAGTTACCAATGAGAAAAATCCTTTTTTTCTCTTTTCTCCTGAGACAGAGCGAAGAGGAGATGAAACCAGTAGCTACGGAGCAGAGCAATGACAAGGAGTAAGATAATACAGTGGAACATCGCTTTAACGAACATCCCAGGATCCACAGATTTTGTTTGGCATATCGATCGTTCGGTATAGCGATTTTCAGTTGCCGGTCCATCGGGTGCTCATTTTTTAAGATGGTGTCCGTCCTTTTGAATAGCACCCTCTTGTTGCCTACTTCAACTGCTTTTATTCATCACACGTCAAATTCTTAGTCATAACATCGACGCACAAATCACATCAAACCCTGAAGCAACGATTGCCTTTTTCCTTTCATTCATTTGGGAAATATAACTATCCATCACTCTTTAACATCGGGCGTTTGACGTTCGTGCCTAAAACACAGCCTATCTAGCGTTTGATATACCCAGTGGATTTCTAAAAATCTGTTGACATTAGTTTCAACGACAATGTTTGGTATGTTTGGACACACAAAATGGGGGCCAAGGAATAACCAAATGTTCGGTATAGCGGTGTTCGGTATAGCAGTATTCCACTGTACTAGCCCAAGTTATTTCTCCCTCCACTGTACTAGCCCAAGTTATTCCCCCCCCCCCAAAAAAAAAAAAAAAAAAAAAAAAAAAATAGTACTAAGTGAAACGGCCCAGGTCGGGTAACGCGTTAACATGGGTTACGGCAATATAAGATTCTCTGTGTCGATAAATTCCATGTGCTCTCATACAGCCACCATCCAACCATGCAGTCGGACACTAGGAGCTGCTAGCCTGCGACTTGTTTAGGGTTTTGTCTGCATGGTGTCGCGCTGAGTAAGAGCCCAGAGAGACATATTTATCAGTTTGATATTGACTGTACACATGGCGCACTTCAGCTAGTAAACTATAATGTACAAAACGCTACTACTTGTAGTCCTTAGTATGCGTGGTGTCGCGGGTAGAATGGGCCAACTAAACTGTCACTCTTTTGTTTGTACTTTTGTTTGTTGTTAACTTTTTCGAAAGGCCTCCCATAGGTTTTGTACATGAATCGGAATCGGGGACCTTTTGGAAATAAGGGACCCTATTGTCCTCTATTGGTGTGCGTCTCCTATTTAAAACAAAAACAAAAACAAACTCACACACCCACCCACACACCCAGCTTTACCTTACATACGTACTGTGGACATTCCTTTGTCTTCGTGTAGTTAAGAAACTTTGACTAAATACTCATTTTTCTCGCTTCCCCAAAACAAATTTACCCTCAAATTTGGATTATGGGCCTCTCAGCTGTCCTTTCTATCTTTTCTATATATAACCCTAACCCGTTTTTCCTTTAGCGCTCTTTTTCGGAAACTGAAAAACGGATTGTGGACGTGTGCAAGTCCACAAACCGTAACCTCTTCCCGCATCGTGTGGACCTATATTGTTCGGAGGTCCACAGTGCGTATGCAAGACTAACTCAAGTGTGTATATACGCCTCCAATCAAGCACCTCCTACTGTCCCTCTTTTGTTTGTACTTTTGTTTGTTGTTAACTTTTTAGGAAAGCCTCCCATAGGTTTTGTACATGAATCGTAATCGGGGACCTTTTTGAAATATGGGACTCTTTCAATTGTCCTCTATTGTTAACCGTCTCCTATTTCAATCAAAAACAAACTCACCCACCCATCTATTATTTTTTGTTGTACATGACGTTATGGGGACACTCCATAGGGTTCCTGTGCTGAGGGAAATATTTCTAAACTCACCCTAATTTGTCGTCTTCTCCATTTTCTTTCTTCATACCCTAACCCAATTCTACCTCTAGACCCCTGCACTGCAGACCCAACATGCTGTGGGGACAGGAAAATGTCCCCACAGCTCAGTCAGCTTTTTTCAAACAAAAGAACTTTTACATATATGTGTGTAAACACCTTTCATAGTGTTCAAGCCTCGGTCTAGTTGTGGGGACAGGTTCTTTTGTTTGGAAAAAACAGACCGAGTAGTGGGGACATTTCCGAGTCCCCATAGCGTGTTGGGTCTTCAATAAAGGTAGCAAAAAGGATAACATTGAGTTAGAGTATAATGAAAGAAAATGTAGAAGACAAATTAGGGTGATGTTGAAAAATTTGAATTTTAGAGTGTTCTGAGTTTGAGTTTAGAGAGATTTCCCTTAGCACGTAAACCCTATGGTTTGTCCCCATAACGCAATGTATAAGAAAAAAATCGTGGAGCCCCCATGGCCCCCTTCCCCCCCCCCCCCCCCCCCCCCTTATCCCTCTTTTGTTTGTGCTCTAACCTTTTTGGAAGACCTTCATAGGATTTGTACACGATTTAGAATCGTGGACCTTCTGTCAATCGCGGACCCATTGTTTGCCCCCAAATTCTTTTGTCCAACATCCACGATTGCCGGTATTTACATACTCGCCCACCCACCTACCAACCCACCTACCAACATAGCGAGCAGAAGCCCATTGCACATTTCACGCCGCCATGGGAAAAACAAACTCTACACAATGTGTCTTTAGAGTGGAATGAATGTACAGAAATACAGCATGATAGCATTTAGATTTGAGTAGTTATAAAGAACAAGAGGGGTTTGTTTAAGGTTTAACTTTTACCATTGGTTCATCATCAAAACTACCTTTCAGAAATACATTTGTACAGTTGCAGAAAATTTAAATGCGCTTCTTTTTAGTTAGTACTGAGAGAGACGACTTTACAGTTGATTCAAATTATAATTAGTTTTGTATATTTCTGTAGGATATCAAAACCAGACAAGCTGGAGAAGAAAAAACTGGAAAAGAAGAAAGGTAGGCCTCAGAGTAACACTAAGTGAGGGGAGTGAACGAAATGAAACAAGCGGTTAGTCAAGGTTTACCTCAAGGTTTTGCAGTTTACTTGGGGTTCAACCTCGAGTTACTGCTTGTGTAATTCTTCTCTCATAAAAGTCTATAAAGTTGCTGTAGATGCATACATTTAATACAAAAGAATGAAAAACCTGTAAGGTCGTTGAAGAAGCTGGTTTTTGGTGTTTACTCCGCATTTACCTCAAAGTTTTACAGTTTACCGCAGGGTTTTACATAATGTTTTCCAAATAAAAGACGTTGCTGTAGATACATTTTAATATTTTTTTTAATGTGTAGGAAATCTGAAGAGATCTGAAGTACATGTTGCAAGTACAACTGTTACAACTGTAGTCATACGGCTCTAATTTTGTTGTTTTCATTGTAGGTCTCAATAAATTGGAAGAGGCGGTTGAAATATTGCACCTAGAGCTGAAAGTCTCTTTAAGTATGGATCACCCTGTAAGTAGAAACTCCCAATACATGTATATACTGTATGGTGTGCAGAATGTATTACTATGTTTTGTCCACAGCCGCTATGCAGTTAAATAGCATACTAGGCTACCAATCGACTCCGCACTGAAATCTGGGGATAAACACAAGGGATAATAATCATTATGATAATCATAATTTGGAAGGCTACTCATCCTTACTCGCAGCTGGGATGCTGAATTCAAAAGGACGCGGCTACAATGTTGCCAGATCGAGGACATGTAAAAGTGCTTTAGGCTGCCGCCATACGACTTACATCTGCCAAAGATCGTAATATTTATTTTTGAGGAGGAAAGAAAACCGGAGAACCCGGTGAAAAGGAGACAGGAGAGAATCAATGAACAACTCTACACACATAATGGTACGGGACGGGAATCAAACCCAGGCCACAATGGTGAGAGATATTAGTGCTTTTCATGGGTGACCTAGACACGTATCAAAATTTTACCCCAGATCACACCGTACCTTTCCCACTTTACCACAAAGTCATCAAATAAATGGAAGGTACCTTTTTTGAACTTCAATTAACAGAGCCGTATCAGAAGCTTGCGACATCATCGCGGTGTCTTTGTCAACTGGTGCATATAAAGCAATATATGGGACGGGGGGAACCCCCCTTCTTTGAGGTGGTCATTGTGCTTGCGGAATGTTGTGGTTTCTTTTGAGGTTTTTAGGGAGGTACGTTAGGTAACAAAAGTCTAGGAAGTGTACTGATATGGGGGACTAAGGTGGGATTCGCTCGGTCACATATGTTGCTTGGTATAAACTGGTGTTGTCGAGGCCTTCTTCCATTTATTTGATTCAGTAATGGACTGGAAACAAACTTTAATGCTTGGTCCAATCAGGGATTATTACAAATTAGCCTGCACTGACTCCCTCCTTTTCAGGCAAGGTAGGTACGAGGACAATTCTTCCATAATCATTTGCCCGACTCTGTTTACCTCATTAGGATCCAGCCAAGAGCTTGGCCGTGATGACACAAATTGACGACCTCAGTGAAACGCTGACGCCAGGCGTCCTCAGGAAAAGCAAGGATTTTGTTCAGACAATCAAAAAGGTAACACTTGGGGTTTTAATTTCACAGCTCGTAACAGCTAAAATCCTATTGAATGTATACATTGTTGCAACTGGTACCCAGCTGATTCGTGCTCAGCACAAAAATGTGGTAAGCAACATTTTTCAGCGCGGCAGCTTTGAGGCATTAGGCCCTTTAGACCATGGGACGAAGTCACAAAATCCTTTCAGAAAGACATTTTCGTGATCCCCAACTTGGTACATAATAAAACTTCCACAAATTGATCTTGAGGGCATACCTAACAACATTTGGGGTGTTCATTTTTGCAAAAGTGACACTATGGAGAGTTATTTCACGTTAAAAATTTGATGGGGGGAAATAATATGGGGCGAGTTGGTTTTTCTTGCCTTGTTTTCATAACAAATTCGCCCCAAAGCCAGTTCGCCCCATACTTTTGTTCACCTAATATTGTATTGACTCAAGCCAACTCGCCTCATGAAGCATGTACATGTACATGACAGGAAAAAGTTGATGGTGACAAATATGAACTATTTGTAAATCACTCTCTTTGGGTTGATGGGTGCCCAGATTGATCCATTTAAGTGTGTTATTAGATAATTGATTGATAAATAAAATGGCTTATATTCAATTTCAATCTGCAATATTTTGTATCTATTTGGGGGGGGGGGGGTCAATCAGCTCAGTGTTCTGTTTAAAGGGGAATTTTAATAGGATTTTATGCAAGGCGAGCTTGTAATGAAATACATAATAATAAAATACATCAAAAGATAAGATCCACACAATATCTATTGTTTGTCATTGTATTCTTGTCAGCACTAGTACATATACTTCAGTACTCACTAATATTTTTTTTATGGAACATAACATTGCAAAATTGTTATTAAAGTCAATGTTGTAATAACATTTGAAATTACAGAAATGGTGAATTGTATGCACCATTTGCAAATAATAATTACATTTAAATTTGTGTAAATGCCTATTTGAGTACCATCTTTTCTCAGTAAGAGGGATATTCATACTCCATAATGGATGTTTCACTAATAAGTTTCAACTAGGTTACACTTTTCAATTAGAAAGCGCCTTGAAAATAGTTGCCCTCATTGGAACAGGGATAGTGGAAGTTAACTGCGTGAAAAGAATGAAAAGTGTCAGAAAAATGCTTCTGACTTGTCTTAAATATTTAGTCATTTAGTAAACAAAAACCAGTTCGAGCATAATTCTCTCAGCTTTTTCCTCTAAAATTAAGAATTATAACAATCACAAAATCACTGAAGTGAGCACATTAATGTTGCAATATTCACAACCCATGCGATTTTTGGCAGATAATGCACATAGCCGGTAGGACATGCTTCTAACGTTGGGGCTTAGATGGTAGGCTGGCATTGGATCTGAGTAAACACAAGTCTTCTTTAGAGGTCTGTCATCATCACTGCTCATCTCCTGATTAGCAACTGCATATAAGGTTGTCTAAAAAGAAAACAGAAGAGAACAATAAAATCAATGATGGAATTTGAAAATGACTTGTTACAAGAAAATAAATTTAGTTTGTCACTTGTCTCTATTTTTCTTTCTTTTTAAAATGTTCTACACAAAAATATGGAGCCAAAGTTGCACACGCTTCACACCTAATGTTTTCTCAAACACACCCCTTCCCCCCCCCACTTGATAAAAAAGGGGATAACAGATAGGTGTATATATGTACTTAGCCAAAGCTGGCTAAATTTAAGTACACGTAATTTGACATAAACAAGATTTGACGAGCTACATGTATGTGTAGCTAAGTTGTCGTGAATCCAACAATTTCATTTATTAAATTAGCACGCGGAGTTGCTGTAGGCTGTGTCCGGATTACTTGGCTGCGGCTTGAAATTATGCACGAGTCTATGGTAGCAGCTACAACCACATCTTATAGACTCGTGCATAATGTCAAACTGCAGCCAGAAAGCAAAATAGCGGCCAACGTTTATGCTGGATATAGAAAAAAAATCGCATGAAAAAAGATATCCATTTAACAAATTAATTGCAACCTCGAGTTGAATGACAATCTTTTGACTTTTTGTATTGTTATTATAGTTATCTTCTTCTTTGTTCACTATCAAATGTTTTTGATGTGTTGTCGGTGCTGTGCGTGTTGTCGGTTATTAGTATGACCCCCGACAACATGCACAGCACCGACAACACATTCATTTCATAACATATTCTACATTGACAAATGACAAAAGAAAGAGGTACAATGTACATAACTATAATAACATAAAGCGTGTTCGAATGTGTGGCCCCATATATAAGGTCAATATCATAGTTAAGAGAATATGGCCTGTTATCTTAAATGTCATTTAGGAGCATCAAAATCTTTTTCGGAACCACAAACAAACACTGAGGTGTTATATCGCCCTGATTGAAGTCTAAAGTGCTAAAGTGGACGGAGGCAGGATCATGTGCATTCATTCGACAACAGACAACAAATATCATGGGCTAGGCCTGAACGTTACTGCAACACCTACCGGTTCCAAAGATTTCCCTTTGTCGTTTCTCTTGGACAGCATGACTTGCTCTATCTTATTGATGTCCGTAAACCGGGCGTAGCAAGGTTTCGGTGGTCCGCCTGCCGATGCTAACCGGCCATCCGCTCTCTGCAACGCGGAGTTATGTTTATCCAGAAATTCTCTCGCTATATCTGACTGTTTTCCCTTCAAACTCTTCCATTTGTCAGCAAACTCGAGGAAGCGAGACCAGCTTTGAATAGAAAAAGGTGAAACCCTACCTTTGGCTCTAGATCACGGTGCAAAATGCACGTAAATAAAGGCTCGGCGTCGTCTTTAGAAGCCGCCATGTTGGATTGCTGTACACCGGGTCAGAAACTGTGCGTAACGATAGCGCTGATTGGATGCCGACGGAGACTCATAACACAGTATTTCCGATTGGTCACAATTTAGGTTTAGTCACGTGAGTGCCGTTTTGTTAAATGAAACTGGGTTTCAGTTTTGGCTTCAGTTATGCAGTTTGGCAATTACGCTGGAGCCAAACACGGGCCAAAGCCTAGGTTCAAGTAACGGCAAGTTTTGTAAAAAAAAAAAAAAATCGGTCCATATTTTCGCCAAAAATACACCAAAAGTGCCACTTTTGCAAAAATGAACAGTCATTTTTGTATTTAGCAACAACAACTTGAATGAACTTCAATGTTTTCATTTTGTACCAAAATGGGGATCACGAACGAACACAATAATCGCACTCGTCCCATGGTCTACTTGGCTTGTAGCAGCTTAGAGTAAAACTTAACACAAAGAAACTGGTTGGTAGAAACATTTTGCTTAGCATAATCCTACCAAACGTTAGCTTAACCATAATTTAACCATAATTTAACTTAACCATAAGTACCGAGATATTTCTTGTCACATCTTAAACCTTGTAGTACCCAGCTGTATCCCTGCCTTAACCCTGGCAGTACCCAGGTGTACCCAGTTATGAATTGACTGTATTTTGTTCATCCTTTCTGGTGCTTTAAAACCTGAATTAAGGAATTCCTCATAAAAACTATGGAAATGCTGTACTATAAAATGCCATAATCTTTCTCCGTCTTTTGATTTTATTTCAGGTCAGAAAGTATAAGCCAGACGAGAAGGTTCGCAAGAAGGCAGAATATCTTTACAACAAGCTGAAGTCCATCTGTCTCATGCAAGAAACTTCTGGCGGCATCGAAGAGAAGAAACAGATAATGGAACAAACTGGTAACGTGACATAAATACTCACTACATGTATATTCCTCCCTCCTTGATGAAAACAAGACATCGTCCTTATTCAGCATCGGTTCAAAACATCTTTCTGACTGGCCTTCCAATCCAAATTTAAAAAAACTCCGTTTTCTCTTGTCTGTCTTGATCGGCGCCTTTGTCATTATTGATGCAATCTTTATGTTGCCTAGTTTTGTCTATTTTGAAATTGTGTTTATTCAACTAAAATATTACTGTAGAAGTAGCAATGTAATCTAACCCAGAAATTAATACAAGCACAGTTATCTGAGATTAATAAATACCTAGGAGAGTTGCTGGCTTCTGATTGGTCGAGACTCGATCACGCGGAGTGGATTATCAGGTAGTAATATCATGGGTTTCAAGAAGAAGCGAATAAATGTTCCCTGAACCAGCATTAATCAAGCATCATGTAAGCCAATGATTGGCCGAATGCAACAGTTATACGGTAACTTGTAACAAGGACGCGTCAAATCTTGATACTGCGCGATATAAATGTAAGCATCATGTAAGCCAATGATTGGCCGAATGCAACAGTTCTACGGTAACTTGTAACAAGTACGCGTCAAATCTTGATACTGCGCGCTATAAATGTACGCGTAGAACATTTGTGTCGTCTGTTAACGCTAGCGCGTTGCTATGCACGGTGGGCATCAGTGGTCAGCTAGTCTGGTCTCAAAGTATGGGTTATAATAACAACACATATTGAAGAGACAAGGTACCATGCATAAGCTAAAACGTGGCCCCTAAACATGAACACAAAACGCTGGAAATATCGCCGAAAGAAAAGTCACGAAATTTGGAGCATTTTTCTCGTTAAAAAGGTATTTATTAAAGGTAATAACAGTGCGAGGCCCCGGTCATTATCACGCAGTAATAATCGGGTCCTCGCACTGTTATTACCTAAATAACTGACCATTGGGTATTGATAATTCAGGCTACAACTGTACTATAATTCCAATATGAGGGATTTTGTGCTTATAACTTATGCATTTTAAAAAAGCATTTTAAGTTTTACTATGATTCACCATGATTAGCCCTAACCTTTCAAAATGCTCTTCCAAAAATAACCTTCCAAATCCTTTTTGAGTAAGTTGAGGGTTTCAAACGATTGAGGCTGTATAAAAAAAATGTATGAGTTGATTGTGGAAGATGCATTTTGTCAATCTATGCTGTACATGTACCTTGTGTTGTTTTTATGCTTAGCCATGTATTTAATGTTGGCTTTGATAATACTTGTACTTGAAATCAAGTACTGGTACTTCTAGATATTGCCTCGGGGAATTAACCAGTTCGCGCCGGGATTATTTTAACATCACTGAGCCAAGGCGCGGGGTTATTTTTAACAAAAATCGATCCGAGGCGGGTTCAGGCCGATGGTACCGACAAGCACACCCATTTATTTTTGCTTGCTGCTGACAGACATTTCTGGCTGTGCTCGTGACGTGTTTATGGATCATCCGTTTTGAATCTGGGGAAAATTTTGCATGTATAAGTCCTCCGGCGCGAACTGGTTGAGAGTGGGTTTTGTATGATTGAGGCAATGGTCACCCTATCCAATGAACAAATTTAAGAAGTAGCAGAGGATTTTAGATAATTAAGGCTGCATCCAATTTGTACACGGTTGCAGTTGGAGGATTTTAAGAATTGAGGGTGCATCCTAGCAAAAAGACATAGGGTTTAGGGCTGAGGTGTCTGTTTGTTCGTGTGTTTTTTTATCGATTCATGAAGTATGTTTTCTTTCTCACTATTAAAAAAAAAACAGACATAACAGCAGATGAAGTAGACAACACAGTAGAAGATATGAAGCCCATCATTGAGCCCAGAATACAAGAAAACGGAACTCCGGAAGATGAACCCAGTAAAACTGATGTGGAGGATCAGGTGACGGCTAATGCCGACACTAAAGCAACGGCCAATACTCCAACAGAAGAGGCCTTCAGTGACCCGGCAGACCCTCCAGAAGAACTCGCTGAAGCCAAAGACTCGGAGCAACTCGAGGAAACAGAACTGCCGGAGGAACCATTAGAGGAACCAAAAGAAAAATCGGTTGCTGATCCTGAGTCAGTTAGAACTGAAGATGAAGCAGACAATGAGAGAACTGACACGAGACTTGTGGATGCCGAGCACAAGGAGAAAGATGCAGAGAACAACAAAGAGAAAAAGAAAGATGAAGATGCGGCTGCTGCAGAAGATGCGGTGGAAGAGGAAGTGGAGGAGGGGGAGTACGAAGAAGAAGAAGAAGATGAGGAGGAAGTAGGAGGCAGGAGAGACCTCTCGGAGAGGCTGGAAAAGATTTTTGGCAGCCAGGGAGGCTTCCAGATACCAGGGCTGGTCATGGACGGAAGCGAGGGGAAAGCCAAGGGGTCCGGGGGGGAGAAGAGGAGAGAGCATAAACGAGACAGGAGAAGGTCAACGGGGATGGCTGCAGATCAGATCGGAGAGCAACCCATGGATCTGGACGGAAACGCGGAAGAAGGCAGCAACTCTAAGGAGTAAGTTTGACACTCCACCAATATGTACTTGTGTATTTATGTTGCCTAATGTTTATTATTTCTTGTTACTTGATTAGAAAGTTTATCAAAATTAAGATTCTAAAATACATTTTTGTTTTGGTTTGTTTTCCGTTTAGTGAAAACACTGCAACGGATCAGGCTTTCAGTGATGACAACATGGATCTTGATTCTGATGAGAACTGAACTCGCGTTGTTGATATTCAGCAATCGAGGAAGCTCTTTTTGACAAGTAGAAACTACCACTGAGCACTTAATACTGTTTATAGCTCACTGGGCAGTAACATGACTTGAGGAACTGAGACAATATGGCATCAGATTAAGCTGTGTGTTATTTGGCAACATGGAATGGCGTGTTTGCTATTAAGCAACATCGAATGGTGCGTTGGTAACATGGAATGGCACGTTTAGCAACATCAAATGATGTGCCCGACAACATAGGATGGCACGTTTGGCAACTTGGAATGGCGCGTTTGGCAACATGGAATGGCACGTTTGGCAACATCAAATGATGTGCCCGACAAATGGAGTGGTGTGCCTGGCAAACGTGGAATGGCTTTCTCAGTCAAATATTGCAGTGACAAATTTTTGGGTGCCTAATAATGATCGCGTTGCGATGTTGCTACTAAATTTGTTTGTCAACTTGCCATCGGCACGCCTAAATTCCTGAACTGAATGCCGTTTTCTCAGTCTGATTGTAACCTGTAGTTGTCTTCACACGTTCAGTAGTCAAAAACACCCCATGTTGTTAAACAAATACATGTACAGTGAAACGGTGTCCAATTTGTACAATTTTTTAATTATGAAATTTTAATTTTCAAAATGTTTTATGTTGTAAATGTTTATGCTATTTTTTCCCTTTCATATATAAAAATTCAAATTCTTCACTTGAAATTTCAATGGGCAATGCCAAGTTCAGTGACACATCATTTTGATTTGTTACAATGCTGTTTTCGCTCTCTCTAAAAGCTAAACTACAACTTCAGGGTAGGAGAAAGACTCACTCACATTGTACAGTTGCCAAGTGACACCTGTGGCTTAACACTAACAACTCCAAATCATCAAAATCCAACTGCATGTTTTTAGGGAAATCTGCACTAGAAAACCGATTTGGTGTGCAGTTTACCATGTGGTGGTTAGGGTTAACATTTCAAACTGTACAACTTCCCAACAAATGCTTTAGTTTTGCAATCTGAACTGAAGTCTGGTCTACATGTATATCTGTGAACTGCAATATTTTGTATTCATTCAAAAAAAACAATGTTGTAGTCTAAATTTCAACCACTTTTGATGTGACTGATATAAAAACTTTAACACAAAAGGCCTGTTCATACTTGGCGCGAACACAAATTTGTGTGGGGAGGGCAACATTTCGCGCTGCAAATTCGCAAAAGTTAACACATTTTAACTCCGGCGAATTTTGCAGCGGTTTTGTGATGTCAAATTAAGTATGAACCGGCCTTTACAGTGCAACATTTTTAAGACTTATTTTCACATACCCTGGGGTGTTAGGGTTAATTTTTATTAGAGCAGTTTGGCTTTGGCAGGATCAAAATCGTGAAATTCATTTTAGAGAAATGTAGGTCACCAGCCACACTATGGACATTGCTTGTCGCTATACTCGGATAATGCACATGGGTCCAATGTTTGATATATTTAGTAGCAAGCGATTATAGCTTTGACATGAAAGCCATACTGCACTATTTGCCATTTGCACAGGCAATTAATACAATGTTCTGTACTGGCCATCAAATGAGGGGAATGATGCCTATAGCAATTTGTGGCAAGGTATGCACCCCCTGTAGTTGGAATATGTGTGATAGCATTGCAGCAGTGGTATCACTGGGTTTTTTTAATGGCCGTCAATATGCTTGTTACCACATATAATTAATACGGTAACAAGCATATTGGCAGCCATTAAAAAAAACATAACTCCCTAAAAGCTACCACCGCTCATACTGCAATGCTATCAGACATTTTCAAACTCTAGGCGTGTATATCTATGAACATTACTCCTCTTGATCATTTGATACCGGTGGCCCAATTTTTGGATCGAGGCTGATGGCCTACATGTACATGGGCCAATCACAAATAAACCAAGGTTTATATATCCCATTAGTTTTCTAACTTTGGTCTTTACCACTTATCTCATTAATTTTTTTTCTTGTAAAGATACGTGGGGGCAGAATACTCTTGTAAATAATTGAATAATACCTTTTGGGGGCAAATTTACTCGAATTGGATATACATTGTTTTGAATGACATATTGAAAGTTGAACTTTGGCATGGAATTTAAAAAAGGAGAATTAAACCATTAAAGAATGAAGAAATTGTGTCTCATTATCAATGTATACCCAGCAGTTGAGCAGACCCTTTTATATGTTCCTATACACACTACAGACTATTACATCCACCTGTATAACTAAAACGAATTCCCGAGATTCTAAGAACAATTTCCAACACAAAAGGAAGGGGGTGTCCCTCTGCCCTGTCTCAGCTATTCAAATGAACCACTACAAAAGCATTTATTTTGTCATTGTTTATCCATTTTACTTGTGGTTTTATGAAAGGGACTACAACTTTGCAAAGGACAGTGATATATTCTTTCAGTTGTGTGGAGATTAAAGTTACCAACCCACAAGGTCTTTTTTTTTACAACTAATAGAAGTAAACCCCAATATTCCTAAATCTTACAATTTCAATAGGATTTTAAACATACCTAAGGGGGTTAGGGTTGATCCGTCTTCTTTCAACTTTTGCAGACCCGAAATAAAATAGAATTCTCCGACAAAAACAAACTTAATTGAATCATAACAAAAATTGTTTTATTTTAATAGGTCAGAAAGACAATTTCAGAGGTACTTTTTATGATGTACATACATGTAAATGATGCACAATACTTGAAGTATAGACAAAAATATCTAGGAACAGATCTGGCAGCTGTTTCAAGTGGCGTAACTAGGGTGAAAATTCTAGGGGGCCCCCGGAGGTGCACCAATTTGTTTATAATGGCAAAATGTTAATTGCCATTGTGACTTTATTTTTATCGGTTTCCGATATTCGGTAAACATAAACAAAAAGAAATTTTCTCGCACTGCGCTTACCGTCGTGCGAGCCGCCATTTTGTTCTGGTTTATTGGTATATGTATATGAGATATTGTGACGTAGTGTCTGCACCATCAATACGCGAAGCCCGATCGATAGCGGCCCTGCACGCGCAAGAAATGCAAGTGAACCCTTTTGTGTACGGCATAGTCTATACATAATGTGTACTGTACATGTAAAAGTGGGCTCAAAATCATACGAAGAAGGACCTGATGCCATAATTACTAGCTCACAGATTTTTTATTCTTCTCAGAAAATACAAAAATAAACTATAGTTTGTGGCGCGTCAAGTCGATATTCTGCACAAAAATGCAATGCATTTACATGTACTCACAATAGTCGGGCGCGGTACAACATACGTATGCATAATGTAGTTGGCCACGTCAAAGTGGGATACCAGTGCGAACAACAGGCAATAAAGCGATGTGCATTGAGGTGCAGACACTTCGTCATAATGTCCCGGGCGAGGCGAACAATTTGGACGCGCCATTGTACTCCTGAATGGCAAGAAATCATGAATATAATAGGCGCGTAAGTAAGATAACAAATCAAAACAAATTCCCTGCGGAGTCAGTATGTTATCATATTCTTTTAGACTAGGTAAAATATTATTGAGCCTGGAATTTCCCTTTAAGGGGGGACCGATGAAGACAACTGAATTAAATAGTTGCACCACTAACCGTGTCAACCTTGTTACGCATTTTAATCAACCAACAATTTTTGACCAACAAATTTCTAAAACACATTTTTGTACTGATTTGTAAATGCCTCGTGGAATGAAAAGGAAGGCATACAACTTTTTGTGCATGAAACAACCAGTTCGCGCAAGGACTATTTTGACATTGACCTAGCCCAGGCATGGGATTGTTTTTTCACGAACCTGGCTTGCATCTGTGGGTAACACACCCTAATATTTCCGGCCTCCATGACGTGAATCTCCCATTAAAACTTCAGCTAGTTTTACGTGACTTCAGGGGTCTAAGTCTGGTGCTAAATCTCTTTTGCAGCACCCTCTTTGAAGTTTAGCACAGCCACTTGAATTTTTAACTGCAGCCACACTGTCCAACTGCTTTTGACCATAAAGCAATCGGTATGTGGTCACTGATATAATAAATGTCCAGAAGCAGACAGCCAGCCCCACATAGTCCGGGAAGGGCAGTGACTACAGTGGTTTTCACCTGCAGTATTAGCTTTTGATATAAGTTACAGTACATGTAGTTGTTTGCCTTATCTAATGGAAACTGCAGGCAAGCGGCAGTATAGGTGTAAGGGACAATGGAAGGTTTTCCTCATGTCTCGCTGCGAGCCGGTTGCTGACACATATGTGCGGCCTTGCCTGTGACATCGGTCATCTGTTTTGAATTCCTGAAAAATTTGCGTGTATACACGGGATCCGGCGCAAACTGGTGAAAGACACTCAACAGCCATGTTATCATATTACTGCCCGAGTGTTGAACTTTAATGAATGACGAAATCACCTTTAAAGGAAAACGCCAGAAGTTCAATCCTCAACATCTCAAATGTTCTCCTAGTTTAACAAAATGTTGAATATTTCCAAGTTTCTAAGAGGTGCACTTCCCGATTTTGTTCACGTCCCTGTCTTATTGCTGTTGGACAAGCTGAGTAGTGCTGTAATTGTTGACTCTGCAACCCGGTTGACATCCTCTTCCCGGTTGTCTGGTTCCTGCCTCTCCGTCTTAACCACGGGTTGGCCATTTTCGTCGACCGGCATTGAGGATTGGACGCAGCGCCGGCGCGAGTCCAGAGCATAGTTCTGCGCAACCCGCAAGCCCTCGTCCATTAACGTATGCTGTATGAACAAACTCTGCGCAAGGTCCGAGTTTCCCAGATCTTTGGGCAGTTGCTTGTCTGGTGGGGTTCTAGCGCCCTCTATAGCCGGTGATGTCGATTGCACTGTGGAGACTGACATCTGACCCCAATCTAAAAATAACGAAATAATCAGTACTACTCAAGTGAATGCAAGATGGTAAGCACTTAAAGGGAGCAACCCAAACGACTACCCTAACCCTAGCCCCATCAGGACTCCCTTACCCAAACACTAACCAAAGACGCACAACAATGTCATTTTGGTTGTAGTCAAACAGTGCCTTCCATGCAAGACACTCTTTTTACAATAATATGATCATGCTATTTCCTCAAACTTAGAATGGGTTTTAATTAACTGTATGGGGTAGTTGTTTTCCAAACCCCAGCTTCGTCTCCGTCTTTGGCTTTGCTCATGCAGGCTGGTGATGGAGCCTAAGTTCAGTGTCACAACTTCACTTCACTGGCACAACTTGTAAAATGTTGCTAGTCTGGTTCGTCTATATTTAATACAAAGTTTACATGTATGATGTAGTACACTTTATCTATCAGAAACCAGAGAGACTAGACTGCTGTGAAGGTATATCATCCTTACTCTAAAGGAACTTGAAGATTTGCACTTTCAATATGCACTGCATGCATATTCCGAGTATGCATTATAAAGGCATGCAAAGAAGGAAGAAAGCAGTCCCACACCCACCATTTGAGCTTACCAGGATCAGTCAGCTGGTCATCTGGCGAGACCTGGGAATCTGGGTCATCATTCTCTTCCTCAGCACGAGCTTTGGCCACATAGTATCTACAGGTCAATATTAAGGGTAAAACCAATACAGTATATATATTTTTTCAAATTGGTAGCCAATCCGAGATCATTGCTAAACTCTTGTAAAAGACAATACAGACTTTTTCTTGTTGAATCCTCACGAAGGAAATACTAAAGCACATTACTAAGGTTACTAATTCTAGTTATAAATTGTCTATATATGCATACTAGACTAAGATGATGTAATATGGCCATTCACCAAAGCTGTGTGTGGAACACAATACAGATTGGGTTTGTGGCAATGATGGTACTTGCTTTGTTTTTCCTTTGTTCTTCCCTTATCCCTCTTCAGAATGGTCCTTGTGGGGTATGGTACGACATGGCCTTATAAATGTGGCTCATATACTGGACTTTCTCAGTTTATGTACACTTATTGTGATCTACAGTGGTGATATCAATATGTAAGGAAAGCAAATTTGAGGAAATCCAAAACTGTTTTTGTTACTTTATATTTACTACGGAAGAAACTTAATTTATAACTACGCAAAATTGATTTTGTTCCTGTAAATGTCTAGTTATCCTGTAATTTTTCAGGCAAAATTTGCAGAGAGTTCATCCAAAACTGATTGCAGTATTTGGTCATACACTCATGGTCATACACTTTAAATTTTTCCTCATTATAGACCGTGTAAGTCTCGTCAATCCACATTTACTTCTTCTCACCGCTGTTTCTGCCAGTGTGTATAGCGACAAACAGTTGTGCGCATGTGCCATTTTCAAATCTAGATTAAATAAAATGCATTATTCATGAGCAGTGACCCACGACAGTGGGACAATAAAAAAACGAAAATTACTGATGAATACTGACATTAGGGGCTTTTTTAATTTTGATGAGTTCATTCATAAGAAAATCTGTGATTTAATAAACCCCCAAAACCAAACAAAATTGGTATGACAAGGGCAACATTTAAACTTAAATACAGACGCTCCGTTTCGTTAGTCATTAAGGAAAGGATGGTTTTCAGGACAAATTTAACAGTGATGATGAGTTTTTCCAAACTCAAAAAATGGTTTGTATAAAAAAGCAGATTGTGATCTCTTTGAACCATGTGTTTTCGAAAGAGCAAACCCAGCAAGTGATAAACAAAACTAGGTTTGAATATTTAGTTTTTTCCATCTTGAACAGAGTTTTCCGCAACGCGACATTACGGTTTACCATGATACCCGTCTAAATGGGAATACGCATATCGTTTGGGAATACGCGGTTCTAGATTTTGAATCCAAGTTGGCAAATCTCGGGTCGAATACGCGGCAAATTAAAAATTGTAAACAGTATTCAGGCCGATATTTGCCCACTCTGGTTCGAAATCTAGAACCGCGTATTCCCAAACGTGTCCTTAAACAATATGCGAGACTTATTTACATGGGTATCATACTAGGCCACAATGCCGCGTTGCAGAAAACTCCGTTCAAGACAGGTTTGCTCTTACAAAAACACATGATTCAAAGAGATCACAATCTGCTTTTTTATACAAACCATTTTTTGAGTTTAGAAAAAGTCATCTTCACTGTCAAATTTGTCCTAAAAACCATCCTTTCCCTTAATGCCTAACGAAACGGAGCGTCTGTATTTTAGTTAAAATTTTGCGCTTGTCATACCAATTTTGTTTGGTTTTAGGGATTTATTAAATCACAAATATTCCTCTGAATAAACTGATGAAAATTGAAAAGCCCCTAATGTTAGTATTCATCGGTAATTTCGGTTTTTTTTTTATCGTTCCTCTGTCGCGGGTCACTGCTCATGAATTATGCATTTCATTTAATCTGGATTTGAAAATGGCACATGCGCACAACTGTATTTCGCTTAAGAAACGGCGGTGTTCTGCGGGTGTCTCGGTAACAAACACTGACTAGTCTAGTCACAGATTCCCGTGTTTGAATTTAGCCAACTGTTATCTGGGGATCGATTTAACGGAAGTTAAGGTCAACAATTTTTATTTTATAACAGTCATAAATTCGCAGTATTTTCAATATGTTGTAAATTGGAATGCTTTATTTTCGTTCAAAATACCCATTTATTGCCCTTGATCGGCTGGGCCCAGTCATGATGCAAAAGTAATTGCACAAAAAGGGTTTTTGACACGTTGTAGATCCTATACATGGTGCCCGAATGTGGTGAATTCTCGTAAAATCTCGCACGATTTTGAGGTCAACTTACATGTACATGCTCTGTTAACTATGCAAGAATCTTTCGTAGTGAAATATCAAGAGTGAAAAAACCCAATTTCCTCAAAACTGCTTTACCTCTTATTTCAGTCTGACCACTGTATGTGTGGCTCACAATTTGTGCGAGTACTTCGAAGTTAAACACTGTTTGTCAGAAACCACCCATGTATTTGCCTTACCTGTCAGATCTACGTTGTCTCTTGATCAAGTCGGTCTGCTCCGTCATTAGCAACAGCTGCTGTGTGGTGAGTTTCTCCAGCTGCACCTTGATTAGTGGTGGGAGAAATTGAAGAGTTCAAAATAAGGTTATCCTAATTTGTTTCTCCAAACCATACAACAATAATATGATTTCCCCAGAAGTTCTCATCCAGTTTGCAATAATGTCAACAACAAGTGATGAGTGAGGTGTCACATGCAATGCCCTCCAAATGGCTGGGTATAGTAGGGAGGATTCAGTGACCACTGTAGCCTTGTTCAAGGCTTCCGTCGCTATCCGTTCGTACAATACAATCCACGCCGCGGCTAGTATTTAAAGCTACCAGCGCAAGCAGCGACCTCACGCGCCCACTATCAATATGCAAATCAACTGAAGACGACTGAGCACCTTGTTCTAATCATCTATGAAATCTTATGTTTTTCTGTATTTTGCGCTAGATTTCTAGCATAACAGCGTATGCGGACATAAGTATAGGCGGGGCTAAGATTTGGAGTGTCCAATCACACCTTGGTTAATCCTGACGTCATGTAGCAGCTACATTGCTGCATATGCATCAGTACGACATATGCATCAGTCGTGTTGTTTAAAATCTGAAGCAGATAGATTATTCCTCAAAGATCTTCAACCTGAACTCCGGAAGGCCTTAGAATCCTTTCCTCGTGGTCACAAGTTTTTTATGATTTTGCTGACACTAGTTATGGGTATTAATCCGTTTTTTCAAGCAGCCCCATTCATTAGTTCGTAGCCAAACAAATACTACATGTAGGTACACCCAAACGCACAATAAACTTGTCAAGTACAACTAGTTTTGTCCATAACATTGTCAACATTCAAGCAAATACCCAGCTAAAGCATTTGTGACCCGCTCCATCTTAATCAGGAATAAGTCGCTGGGGCCGTTTTACGCAATCGGCCGTTGAAGTGAACGCATGGGTGAAAATCGTGACCAAGTCGTTTTTTCTGAACATTGTATTTTTAGGAAGTGTAGTTATCACAGATTAATGTAATTAATGTCTTGTATGTAAAAACGATAAAAAACGATGAAAATGAAGAGGATTTGTGTGCGCTCTCCGTATGATTTTGGTCAATGTTGTTTATTTCAAAGCTGTTTTTCTCGGAATGTGGATTCGGCAAATAAATATACACCTGTCATTAGAAAGCTTATGAAATTCCCTTTCTCACCATGTGCATATCTCAAAAAGTCATTTCTAGACTCATTTCTGATTTCGATGGAGCGGGTCACATTTGTTAAAATCACTCCACGATTGACTTAATACAGTCCGACTGCAATCTCGCATATTTTTTTTTTTGTCATTTCGCTATAATGACTTTTTACCGCTAACTCTATTGATGTACTATTCACGCAACGATCGACCAATAAGAAAATGACTCTAAAGGTCAGCTTATTCATAATGAGCACCACCCCAAAAAAACCTCGCATGGATGATTCATTTGTCTTCAGTTGATTTTCATATAATAGTGGCCGTGTGAGGGCGCTGTTTGCACTGTAATGCACTGCTATCTAGCGCGCGGCGTGGATTACCGTATGTACATGTACGTACAGAGGGATAATGACGAACGCCTTGACCAAGGCTATGACCTCCGGGTATTTACAAATACACATCTCACAGCTGTAATGCGAAGAAAAAAATGGATGGGAAATCGCTGATATAATCAAATGGGCAGGCTAAAAAAGCCACTAGTACAAATAAGTGGTGCAGTTACAATAAGAGACCATGGAGTAAATTAGAGGATGATGTTGAGGTTGTAGCCGTGTCACAACAAATAAAAGGCTGAATTGTTTAGGTTTATTTTGATATTTTGTTTCCAAAAACAAAACCTAAAAGTGGAATTTAACCTGATTAATAACAAAATTGTATTAAATTCTACCACTTACCTTGAGATCGTAGACTTGCTGGATGTTGTCCTCGGAGCGGGCCGCTGCTATGCTGGCCTTGGTGTCGCTCTGTTTCTGCACGATGCTGTTGAGGTTGATCATAATCTCGTTCATTCGTTCCTTTTTTTTTAGGGGGGGGGGGGGAGGAGATGGAGAAATTTCAGATCGGTGAATAATAATTTGTTTTAATATTGAGCTCTGATCACACCTGGACTTCAAAAATCAAGAGTACTTTCCTGCGGTCATCAAAACTCAAAATATTTAACAAGTCATAACAAGTCCTTATACAGTCTACAAGGTTTGCACAAGTCAACTCACAAGCTATTAAATTGGTCTGTGACAAAGGAATACCTTCATTATTGTTTAACACCTACCGGTATTACATGTGACCAGACTTGTTATTATTAATAGGAATAAATGTGTGGTTGGCCGGTAGTATTTTTAGTACCGGTTTGGAGTCCGGACGCCAATAATGACCTTTCGGTGCAAAAGTCAAAACAACTCAAAAATTGAAACTTTCCAACAATTTTGTTAAAAAATGTTACTTCATGTTTTTTAAAACACCCCTCTACTGTAGCTGCACAGGGTGGCTCAACAAAATTACTGGAATGGCATATTTCGAGTACCTTCCGACCAGCCTGAGAAAACTAGTTTGGATAGACAGGAAATCTTTCATTTTAACATTTTATTTGATAGTTTATTAAATTGCATATTCGATTGATACATGTATATTACCAAGCATTAATACATCTTCCAACAATAAAACCAATTAGCCTATCCATTGCTGTCGCGCTTCCGTGGACGGCCTGTCCAATTGACCACCGACTTGGTTCCAGAAAAAGATCAATTGATTTAAAACTACTGGACCGTATATTTTTTTATGTAGAAAGAGACTCTGTTTACCCAAACTTTTTTCAGATCAGAGGGTACTTAAAAATAGGTCGTTTAGTTGGTTTTTTTATCACCCTGTATAATGGAGTGTCCAGCCCCCAAGTAAGATGTAAACAACTCCTAATAAGGAGATTGGCCTGTGCGTAGCTCGGCGCAGCGCGTACTGAGCTAGTTAGGCGCTCGCGTCGCGCGTACAGTAAATGAAATACTGATTCACTGGCAGTATTCCCATGCCTACATGAAGATTGTGAATGTTAAACCAATAAAACGATCAAAGGAACTGAATTTCATAGAAGTCCAAATTTTATGTGACACTGGAAAAGTATTTAGGAAAAGTGTTTAAGACCAGACAGCCGGACCAAACCAGTCTTTATCATTCGTTATACCGGCCTCTTGATTTATAGGGACGGGTAAACTGTCTTAGGTATTTATGAATAATTTGTGATTTACGAGTGACCAGTACATGTACGTATGCGATCCTTCAAAAGTACTAGTACCAAACTGACAAAACCTGAACTTTTAATTCTTTTTAATGTTGGCCAGATTGACAGTTTTGGAGACTGCCGGGTCTTATCTCAGTTGGTAGATCATTGGCAATGTTTTTTTGTTACCTCTCTTCTAAGCTTAAGGATCTCTGCTTGAACCGTCCGTGGGTTTGGCGTGGTCACTTCCGGGTAACTGCCCGACCCAGATTCAACTTTGATTTTCTTGGCTTTATGTCCGCCTCTGTCATCGCTTTTACTGACCTTGATTGACCTGTTAAAGAGCAACTCAAATAGAATTTGAATTTCTGGATTAGGTTTGATGCAATATGATTATGATACAATTTGTGATAGAAGTAAAACTGAATCAGGCTTGCAATTTCAAACGTGCAGTGCTTATATAGCGCTTTATCACCAAAGTCTTACCCCGATCATTTGGCCCATGAAACATTTCAAATACCATCTCAGCTCCCTGGGGAGTATACAGCTGGATGCTGCCATTTCGGCGCAAAGCACCTAAATCAACCACAATAACCATCTCTGCCCTCACATGTAGTTGGGTCATAACAAGCCCACAGAATAAAACCGATACACATAGACTAGGAATGAGGTGAAGTGCACATCTATGAGCCCCAAGGGACTGTGAGTGACCAGAAGAGGGTCCTATTTGCGGAGGCTAAATGGGACCTCTTATGGTCACTCACAGGTCCAAGGAGGGCATAGACGTGCATCAGTACTAACCTCACTGCCAGTAAATATGTGTTTTATAACACACCTTTGTCAGTATCGTTTGTGATCCATGCCAGACACCACTATTTTTTGTTTTATGACGAGCCTTGGAAATTTGCAGATGGCGCTGTACTGTGTTCAGAACAGTGCCTGGTCAAACACTCTACTCAAATTCCATGTACTAGTGGAACACCGCTATAATTAACGAACATCACGAGATCCACAGATTTTGTTCAGTATATCGATCGTTCGGTATAGCGATTTTCACTTGCCGGTGCATCAGGTGCCCATTTTTCACTCTTTCACATTAAAAGCACCGGCCGTTTGATGTCGGGAATAAAAAAACGCCTTTGGCCTGATAGCGTTTAATATACCAAGTGGATTTTTTAAAATCTTTTGACATTGACATAATTAACAACAACGCTTGTTCAGAAGCTAATCCCGGTGAATTTTGTTATTCTGTTAAATGAAGTACAACGAACGGTATTTTGGTACACAAAAATCAGGAGCTAAGGATGGTGTTCGGTATAGTTGAATGTTCGGTATAGCAGTGTTCAGTATAGCGGCATGCCAATGTATTATACTTTATAGTGAACCCCACATGACCATTTTTCAGCCAATTAGGACGATGAACCAACAAGAGGTATATTTTATATCCAATAATTATGTCAAACAGAAGATTACATGTAGCTTCTTTTGTTTCGACAGTACCACCAATAATGTGAGCTACCGTATCTTCATAGCTCCATGGTACCACTCACCTTCAATAATGCATGGAGCATGATACTAAATCCTTATGTAAACACTATGTACACCCATAGTGTACATAAAGGATTTAGTACTGTATCATGCTCCATGCATTATTAAAGGTGAGCAGTGCTGTAGCTACTGTACTGAATTATGTTGGATCAAGCAGGATCTTTCCTGGAATCATGAAGGGGTTAATATGGTTAGGAGAAAATGATAAATTAAACTGTTGGTCACCTCAAATGTATAACATTTATAATACATAAATCCTTTTAATATTGGATAGCTGATCAAGGGTACCAACCTGGAGTGGCCGTGCTTGAAGTGGTACCCACTCTCTCGCACCACCTGTCTGGCCAGGGGGAACAGCCTGTCTCTTTGCACAAGAAGGTAGGGATCCATGCAGCACAGCTGGATGGCAGCCTCATTGACTGAGATCTGTAAGCCCCCCCCAAAAAAGAAAAATTAAAATTAAAATCAAGTTTACCATTTCTAACTCAATTAGTATTTTTTTAAAGATCCCCTACTGCAAAGAAAACCAGTGTTTGCTTTAACATAATAAAACAACTTCTCAAGATTGATTAACTTGGATTAACTTGACTTGTTAAAATTCCTGTTGATGTAATTATAGCAAGACTTAAATTAAAAAAAATTAGACACTGCTAAAAAGGAGCTTAGCTTTGTAAAGAGAAAAAAACAGTAGTGCCCCAATTTTAACTCTTCAGCTTTGCCCTAATTAATTTGGGTGTCAGAAATATTTTATCATAACAAAAATTGACAAGGTCTGAACACGCACCTCATGTGCCGTGAGAGGTTTATCATCTTTGCGTTTGGAGTCAAAGCGTCCGTATATGGGTGCCCATTTCTGTATTTCTTGCTGGCGTTGAGGATGATCCAGGGACATCTCCAAGATGTGCTGAACGCTGTTGAGAAGCTTCCTGTTCTGGCTGGTCTGGGTGATCAGGGAGGGTTTTTGAGAAGTCATGATGCGTTGAGCCACCATTCTCAATGTCTGCGGGTCTGCGCAATCCTCGTTGTCAGAGGCTGCTGCCCCCTTGCCATTGCTTTGGCTAGTCCTATCCTGCTGCACGGTTTGATTGGCGGGATGTGTCACTCCCTGATGAGCGTAAGGCAGAGTCTGTCCAGGTGATTCACTCGGGCTGGATTGGTGTTGGTTAGCATTCCACTGACTGGACGTGGACGAATGAGGTGCTCCCCACTGTGTCCCAATAGTCGGGCTTTGGGGGTGCAGCCCTACTAGCGCCGAGGCGTAAGGCATGTTGTTCAGCTGTGGCTGTGACTGGGCGGCAGCCTGGGTCTGACCGTGACAATAAGGCGCGTTGTTCTCCTTGGCCCACTCCTGCAGCGATTTCTGCAGCCGGCGGATGTGCAGCGGCTTGCTAGACATGCCAACCAGAGTTAGAATCTCCATGAACTCCTCGTTGGAGGCTTCGCAGAGCTGCCTGGCATCATCCCCTCCCTGCTGGATGAAATTGTGGAAGTAGCCTAGAAGGTTGGCTCGCTCTAAAACCTTGTAGAGCTGATACTCACTGGGATTGCCGGGGTTAATGGGTGTGGTGTTGGTAGAATGGGTAGCCATTCCAAATAGCCTATAAATACCAAACAAAGAAAATCTACACCAAGTTTGTTTTAGGCACAGACATATAAACACATTTTACCCAAAACTGTGTAATCCAACTGTTTTGGACCATATACTTATCGCTTTTTGAATATTTTTGATACTACATTGCCAGATCATTCTCCTGGTAGGCATGAGGTCACGAAGGGGCAAGCTATCGATATTTTATGAAAGTATTTTTCAATGGTTACCAGATAAAAATGAAGTAAATTAAAATTATAGCATCGTGCATAATAAACCTCAGATTTTGCCATAAGCACTAAAGTGCATTTGGATGCCAAACCTCAAGAATTTCCAAATGTTAAAAAAGCGATAAGTACCGTATGTAAAGTTAGGGTACAAGAAAAAATAACCAACAACCAACGAGGGGTTAAACTTGATTTATATACTAGGCCAAGGCCTCTATGTGCTAAACTTGTTAAGTAGGAGTAGGAGCGTTATTTTTATTAAACAAAAGAATAATTTAAGAATAAGTAAAAGTGGTACTCCTGTGTTTATAAAACAAGGTAATTTGTAAAGTCTCAAATACATACACATGTAATTCAAAGATGTTTGACTGTACTAAAAGCACAGAAAATATCATGGCCTTTTCGCGGTATCATGGGTACAGTGATAAAAGTAAGTAAAGTTTTAATAGCCAAAGTTATTCAAAGCATGCAAATAATTCTTCTTTAACGTACGGCGGATGCATAATCATGCATGACGTCAGAGTTACTCCACTGATCTGTGCGCGGACTTGTAAGTTACCATGATGCATCATGCATATATACCGTAAGTTACTGACCAAACCTTTTACCTGCACAATCTGCCGCCAAAATTATTGTTGGGAGCCGTCAGATACTACAGATTATTCTTACGGTGAAATATTTGTGCAAATTACTGAAAGAACTTACGAAATATAAACCGCAGTCGGCCACTTTTTCCCGCCGTCGCAACTAGCCGTGCGTGGCTGATTATGTCAACGACGTTACACGCGATGCCCCCTCAGCTCAGCGCAATCACCCACACACGTACACACGGGGCACAGTGTATTTCTCTCCGTATGATAAGCGACCGTACACACAGGCAGACAAAAGCAATGGCTGGGTGTCGTAAATTCTCTCCCCAAAAAACCCTCAAAACTCCGGTTTTCCGACTATTTCTGAGCTTCAAAACGACGTCAATTTCGTCTACCGTGATATGCAGAGTTGCTGCCGATGTACGTCTGGGTGGAGTTTTGTGTTTTGAAGCGATTTGTTTCCATATTTTGAAGGATCAAGTGTCATTTTGTGCATGAGGAAAAATAGATGTTATGCATCGACTTGAGCGGTTTTCCCCTACCCACGCTTTTGTCACGTCCGGCTAGGTATTTGTCAGGCTTGCTGGCTGCGTTTACGTCACATGGGTGGGGCGTGCTTTCCCGTCACCCCTTGTTGTGATTGGACCGTGGTGGCCTGACCCGAACCATGGGGGGATTTGCGTGGGACTATGTCGCGCGGATGGGATGGTGTGCAAAACTGCTGTGTCGATGCAACGATGATACTGTAACGCCCGTGCCGGTTGGGCGGTAGAGGGCGCTGGAGCGATTCCACGGTGGTGGGATCGCCCCGGAAACCCGCCTTGGATTGCGCAAGCGCCGAACTAGTTCAGGCCAGTTCTGGGGGCCGCGTGATTGTGTGAGCCTGAAGTCCATGTTTGGTAGGCGAGAGTCCACAATAAACGGCAGAGAACCACAGGAAATAGAGGAACACTTGTGTCAGGAGTCCTTCTTGTGTGTGTAGTCGACCCCAGAGAAATCTTCGTTACATTGGTGGCAGCGGTCGGCATACAGAAGGACGGGAAAAGACCAGGTGAAGTGTTCAGGTTTTCAGGAAACCACGATAACACGGCAGCCAACTCGCCCCACGGCGAGAGGGCAGGCCGGGGCGTGGGCCCGGGGAGCGGGGACCAGTCCGGGAGGCTTTCAGGCACTCCGTGCATGACGCCAGGGGAACTCTAGGGAGGTTATGGGGACTTGGGAGTCTGGGGTTTCCTGGGGGAGGAGTTGGAGAAGGATAGCGGGGAATTTCGGGACATGCGCCAATGGCTGGGGGCTTCAGTGCGTCCACTCCGATTTGGAGAGAGGGCGCCCTTCTCCATATTTGTCCGGGTCCGCTACCAGGTCTGTCGGGGGGCCGCCCCATGCTGTAGACGGCGGCGCAGCAGACGGATGGTTCCTCGCGGAACAATCCAAAGCGGTGCCCGTGGATGCAGTGGGGGGCGGGGCCTCGTCGAGACATTCTCTGGATCTTCTGCAGGAATGAAACCGAGTCGGGGGGGCCCGGCCCATGCTGTAGACGGCGGCGCGGCAGACGGCTCGCAACACTCGGAGCGAGCCCGAGCCGTGCCCGTCGGCGCAGCGGGGGCGGGGCCTCGCCGGGACGCCCACGCTCTCTAAGCCAGTCGCAAGAATCAGTCGCAGTCGCAAGAATCAGTCGCAGTCGCAAGAGGCAGTCACAGTCGCGGCCACAGGAGCCAGTCGCAGTCGGAGGAGCCAGTCGCAGTTGCAGGAGCCAAGCGCAGTCGCAGTCGCAGTCGCAAGAGCCAGTCGCAGTCGCAGGCACCAGATACAGGAGCCAGTCGCAGTCGCAGGAGCCAGTCGCTGTCGCGGGAGCCAGCCGCAGATGCAGTCGCAGGAACCACAGTCGCAGTCGCAAGAGCCAGCCGCAGTCGAAGGCACCAGTCGCAGTCAGAGGAGCCAGTCGCAAGAATCAGTCGCAGTCGCAAGAATCAGTCGCAGTCGCAAGAGGCAGTCACAGTCGCGGCCACAGGAGCCAGTCGCAGTCGGAGGAGCCAGTCGCAGTCGCAGGAGCCAGGCGCAGTCGCAGTTGCAGTCGCAAGAGCCAGTCGCAGTCGCAGGCACCAGATACAGGAGCCAGTCGCAGTCGCAGGAGCCAGTCGCTGTCGCGGGAGCCAGCCGCAGATGCAGTCGCAGGAACCACAGTCGCAGTCGCAAGAGCCAGCCGCAGTCGAAGGCACCAGTCGCAGTCAGAGCAGCCAGTCGCAGTCACAGTCGCAGTCAAGTTTAACATTTAGAGGGGTGTGCCGGGGCCAGGGGTGTGTCCTGGGGCCAGGGGCTTACCCCAAATTGTTGTAATGAAAATTGTTGTAATGAAAATTGTTGTAATGTAAATTGTTGTAATGTAAATTGTTGGAATGTAAATTGTTGTGTAATGTTGGCGTTATGCGTTTTCCAGGGCGGTTGGCCGGGGTGCGGCAGCAGCGCCCATGGTCTTGTTTGGGGGCAAACAAGGTCTTCGTGGGGGGCTGTGTAACGCCCGTGCCGGTTGGGCGGTAGAGGGCGCTGGAGCGATTCCACGGTGGTGGGATCGCCCCGGAAACCCGCCTTGGATTGCGCAAGCGCCGAACTAGTTCAGGCCAGTTCTGGGGGCCGCGTGATTGTGTGAGCCTGAAGTCCATGTTTGGTAGGCGAGAGTCCACAATAAACGGCAGAGAACCACAGGAAATAGAGGAACACTTGTGTCAGGAGTCCTTCTTGTGTGTGTAGTCGACCCCAGAGAAATCTTCGTTACAATACGGTGCATTGTAAAGTTTGAGGGGGAGATCCAGTCTGGCTAAACCCGAGGAGGGGGGGGGGGGGGGGGGAGAGGTGGAGGGGGTGACTGTCAAGGAGTGTGGGGGGGGGGGGGTGTGACTGTCAAGGGATGGGGTAAATGGGGAGGGGCGACTGTCAATGGGAAGGGGTGACTGTCGAGGGGGAGGGAGTCACTCGAGTCATGCCAATTGGGGAGGGGAGGGGTGACTGTCAAGAGGTGGGATTTATTTATTTATTTATTTCATTTCTTTACCCAGGGTGTGCCCAAACAGTTTAAAACTGGTTTTCATTGGGGCCCTGCATACATCATCAAAAAAAATAACAGTAGGCCTACATATTATAAATACAAGGATATTACAGGAATTCAAAACATTAATACTAATTCTGATTTACGAGATTTAAGAAGGGGAAATTCCCGTAGATCAGCGCAATTGGCATAATATCTAACAGATGACATGTCGGAGCTCCGATTTAAATGTGCTTAATGAGTCCAATGTTCGCAATTGTTCGGGCAGATTATTCCAAATATTTGCACCACTCACAGCGAAACTTGTGGCGTAGCCTTCTTTTTTGGCGAAAGGAACTTTCAGTGCCGTGTGGGTTGATTGCCTTGTTTCGCGAATTACTGTAAGTGGTTTGAAAATATTTGTCATGTACAAAGGAGTCATTTTGTTGATACTTTTGAAGACAGCCTTTTTTGACTTGACTCTTTTTTAAAAAGGAGCCCAATTAAGACGAGCAAACATATCCTCTGAAGGGGTGAGGAAGGTACATTTAAGGATTATCCGCGCGACAGGGATGACTGTCAAGGGGTGGGGTGGCTGTCAATGGGGAGGGGTGACAGTCAATAGGTAGGGTGACTGTCAAGGGGTGGGGTGTCTGTCAAAGGGGAAGGGGACGGGTGACTGTCAATGGGAAGGGGGTGACTATGTCGAGGGGGGGGGGGGGGATAGTTAGCACACGTGTGCTATTTTTACCTCAAAGTGCTAATGATTGAGTTGGGAAAAGTGACGACCGTTGGCAGAATATTGTTGGCTTTGATCAATGATAGATCAAAGCCAAAAATATTCTGCCAACAAGTGATTGTTCTGTATTGTACATACACCAACTTCATTATAATACCCGAAGTTATTGTTGAGGTGGGTACAAATCTATAGGTCCATTTGCCCCTTCAGAGCGAAAACCCCAAGGTGCCCACCCGGGCAACCCCTACCCTTAAAAGAATAACTCTAGTTGTGCCACCGCATACAGTTAAATGAAAACGGAGATTGTTTCTGGCCAAAAGTTTGATTCAATTTCTTAAAATTGTACAAAACTTTTATAAAGACTCGGACCACTTATAAAACAGAAGAAACAACTGTTTTTTGTAGGCAAGCGTTTAATCAGTAGGCCTATGCATATTTTTACTACAACACACGACGTGGATGCATCTAAACAACCCTACTGCTTTTAAAATATATAGATAATAGATAATCAAAGTCATTTGTTAATAGAAATTGTTGCTTGACTAGGATATTTTTATCGATAATTGATACAATCAAAACAAAAACCATAAAAGTTGTACATGTTATGCAAAATGTTTTCGACATTCTAATTCTACACACTGCCAGCTTATAGGTTATAGCGCTTATAATTATTACAGGGTTCATGATATGAATTGTTCTTATAGGAACATGTGTATGAAAATTCCTTGTGACTAAGTACATCGAAATCAGGATCAAGTCAGACATATCATGCACAATACACATAGTAAGATTGGTAATTCCATAACATAACAGGTTTACAAGTATGCAAAAGTAAACTCACAAATTGATTTGCGACAAAGGCACATGAAGCACAATAATGTGACAGAGAACCTCCCCCCCCCCCCCCCCCCCCCCCCCCCCCATAACATAATAACAATTTTACTTCATGTTTTTGAAAACACCCTCTCTAGCTATACAGGGTAGTCCACAAAAACACCGGGACGGCCTATTTGCAGTACCCTCCGACCAGAAAAACTAGTTTGGATAGACAGGAAATCCTTTTACATGAAAAATGATGCCAAGATTAGCTGATTCGGTCCAGTAGTTTTCCTATATAGTTTACGCAATTCTGTAAGCTTTCTAATGATACCTATCACACGCCTGCAGCTGTAGTTCATAACCAGTAACTCCTAAGCTACAGTTTTACGATGGGTATCATTAGAAAGCTTATAGAAATTACAATCCGTTACCATGTACGTATCTCACAAATTTTATTTCCGACAGATTTTAATGTGCTGGGTCACATTTCAAATCCCTGTTTGGATGTTTTTCTTTTGAAAATTGCTCTTCTTTAGACATTGAATTTTGTTCATGCTATTCCAAACAACAGTGATGTCGCTGTTGCGGTTGTGATGTCATTTCGGAAAAACACTGTTCAGTTTAGGGGTTTTCTGTTCAAATTGTGAACCTCAAAATGTGCTCATTGAACATATTTTGTTGTTCATTGGGTTACAGTCACGTCGTACCGACACAATAACGAATCACCATTTTTGTTAAACTAATGTACGACAGTACAATATGCAATATTTTGGTACCAAAAAAAAGCTGTTATGTAAGGTGTCTGTTAGAAATGACATCATACCCTTTTGCTCATGAATATGCAAATTCACTACAATACTCTTAAAATCAATTCAAGAATTGCTTTTTAAAACAATTACATTGCATGAACCCTGTACAGTACACCCAGACCTGGCACGCCATTGTTGTGGGGTACCTCTATTGTTCGACTTTACTTCTCTTCTTTTGTTTTCTTATGTCTCCTTAGAGATCTCGAAATACATAGTGTTACGATTGCGGGGTACTTTCATTTCTAAAGACAGGATTGCGGTGTACCATTGTCCCATTGTTGCCCTTTTGTTCCCGGTACCCCGTAAGTGACAATCTGTAAACTGCAACGTGTGTGGTCACATGTGTGTCTGTGACCAAAAAAAATGGTCCTCAAAAATAGTCCTCTCCGCTGTGACACAAAAAGGCGCTTACATTGTATAACTCGAGATCTACGCATCTCAGAGCAAAACTAAAGGCTTATTGGTAGTACAATTATTCGTAAGCTTCATGTAATACGGACATTTACATGTAACATAAAGTAAAAAAACGCATTAAATCAATCTATATAGCGAGTATAAGGTTTTGCTTTTAAAATGTATTCTAAGAAGTAACAACAAATTTCGAAATACATGTAACAGGAAATATGATGACATAAAAAATGTGTTGAAATATAATGCGTGGTGGAAATTCATGCATTATTCTACTGCAGGGTATCTAATGACACACACTGTAACAAATTACCGTACGTGTCTTTGTGGTAACATTTTCAAAAAGCTAAAGTCATTAAGTCTGAGTATACAAATCAATACAATATTCACTCTAAGAAATAAAGCTTAAATTTTGCACCCTATAGCTGATACAATATTAGCAATATTATACATTATATTTAAGGTTTAAACATGCACTATGTTTCATTGGTTGTGCTATTGTATCAATTAGGGTGCAACATTAAATTTGTGTTTATTAATGTATGTATACAGTGTAGGTATAATATGAAGTTATATCCGAAAACAGTGATACAGCATGCACTATCTCACTCTGAACAGTAGTGTTTCACCTTGGTGATCCCAACAAGAGGATTAACACTTTATACGTACGTTCTTCATAATTTAAAACACTCGACATAAAACAAAAAATAATACTTAAAACATAGTACTTAAATGTATTTACCTATACACAGCAAACACACTTTTTAATATACGAAATCAGAAATACTAGCTCACGGCCAAATAAACGAAAACTATACAGCCGAATTAGATTCACCTTGAGATTTGTTTTTCCTTTCCTGTTGCAAACCCAATGTATATTATCTAAAAAACATTATTCATCATTGCTTGACCAAGATTATTTTAATTATTCTATCGAAACAATCAAAACAAAATGCAAGTAAAACGAGTTTTAAATGTATGCAGAATGATAAATTATTTGAATATTCGACATACTAATTCTACTTATACTATACGAAGGTGCCACTATTTTTTTTAAATAAGCACTTCTTGATAAACATCATTTTTACCATGCAGTATGCTCAGGCTCTATACCGTTCAAATTTCCAAACCAAAATACGATTTACGTAAGAGATGTGTTACAAAGTTACAGCATTGAATAAAATAATTTTAAAAAAAAAATCACAAAAGGATTTAGTCGTTCTGAATTCATGCAGGTATTTGACTATTCTAGTTACATTGGTGTACATACAATGTACATGTATGTAATGGTGAAAACAATGACATTTACATGTACATGTACATGTATATATTCGCGTATTTCAAATAACTATTTTGTATTATTTTTTAATATCTACGCACATATAAAAAACAAACCCAGCTAACGTCTGATTATAAAAATCTATAGTAAGTATATTATTAAGTAATTAATAATTTGAATTGGCGTAAATACTGACGCAACACTTCACTACAGTTCCTACTAGTACTATCTCACTCTGAATATGTTTCATCCACAAAATATGATTAACATTTATGCACTTGATAACATCCATACAAATTGACACTATATTTCTAAACATATTATCAATAAAACATAAACCGAAGAAGTATTCAGTACACCTAATAATACAGGGTGGTCAAAAAAAAACTATACCCAATTTTGGAGGCCATTTTCTCCTGGATAATAAAATATTGTAGTAATTTGGTTTGGATATTATTAAAGCATATATCGTTGAGCAATATTGGTAAAAATAGGGAAGATATTGCATTAATATTTTTGGAGATATTCCTATTTTTAGCGAGTATGTGTAAAAATGGCTTTTCCACGGGAGCTGTCAATGCATCAACATGTTTGAATATGATATGACACAATAATGTAATGACGCAATAGTCCTTTGACAAATGTTTTTGCGAGAGCTTCTTTTATTTACACTAAAATGGATAAATAATACTTTTTAATAGATAGGCTTCTGGTTTTGTTCATTTCAGTTAGTTCAACAAATGATATAATTTCATGTATCTGGAACATCAATAGACAATTGTCATGATTTTTTGCACATAATATCGTCATTGCATAAGTTAAAGTCTGTTCCTGCGTTCTCTGTTAAAATGAAATTATATCATTTGTTGAACTAACTGAAATGAACAAAACCAGAAGCCTATCTATTAAAAAGTATTATTTATCCATTTTAGTGTAAATAAAAGAAGCTCTCGCAAAAACATTTGTCAAAGGACTATTGCGTCATTACATTATTGTGTCATATCATATTCAAACATGTTGATGCATTGACAGCTCCCGTGGAAAAGCCATTTTTACACATACTCGCTAAAAATAGGAATATCTCCAAAAATATTAATGTAATATCTTCCCTATTTTCACCAATAATGCTCAACGATAATGCTTTAATAATATGCAAACCAAATTACTAAAATATTTTATCATCTAGGAGAAAATGGCCTCCAAAGTTGGGTATAGTTTTTTTTGGACCACCCTGTAGTTAGGCCTGAAAATCAGAAAGATATAATATTTATTCACTAAACAAAGGAACTGTTGACGTACTGTGATGGTATAAGCTATAACAGTCTAAAAACGCCTGGGTCAGCAGATTGGACCCCGAAAAGTATCCGAATCTTCACGATCCTTTTTCAGGTTCAAAATGACAATTTATTGGGTCGAAAAATGAGCTTTTCCGGGTCAAACGGGGGTTTTGTCTGGTTAATTTTGACCCCCAAAAGTTTCATATTTAAAAGGGTTGTGCAGATTTAGATGCTTTTCGGAGTCAATTCTGACCCAGGAGGTTTTATAGTCAGTATGAAACCATAACTGTATTTTACCAGTTTGGCTTCTATTTCAATCCAGTCGTGCATATTTTCCATACCAATAAGTAACATTCGTCTTATCTTTTGGAGTATAAAAATATTCGGGAATCACTAACACTGAAAACTACGAATACAAACATTAGATTAGCCTGCACACGATATATAAGTTATACAATAATAACGCACATGTATTTTTTTTTATTAATGACTTCTATTTCAGTCCCAAAAATGTCAGGATATACGATAAACTAGTACCACAAGTTACCACAATGAAAACGTGTTTTTGTTACCTTGAAATTGTTTGCCGGATTACCTGATAATGACAACTTTGAGAAATGTAAATCAAATGCTCTTAAAAATAATGTACATTTCACGAGATTGTTTTAACTGTCTAAACCATTTTTACGATATAAAAAACATGATAAATAAGGTGCAATATGACATTACAACTCACTTATATTTTTGGCTAGCAAAATTACTGGAGGGTTTGCAATACAACTTGTTATCGATTGAGAATGGTTAAAGAAAACTGACTGCGCGTCGATCAAGGCTTCAATATGACAATAATGTATACAGGATGTCACAGTCGGATAAAAGAAGCTGGCATGATAATTTCTTTACAATGTCAACTGAAACGCGTTAAGGTTTTATAATCTAGTCCATCAAACAAGCTAGTAAATGTGTTCGCAAAGCACACAATTATTTTCCTTTGATTCAGAATGGCTAAAGAGTTTGTAGACAAAGCTGTGACGTGGAACTCATCAACTTTCGCCGTTCGCATGGAGACTATGTGTCGTGAAAGTACATGAAACAAAAAGCGCCAAACTAATGCACCTGTCAAAATAATTATGTGCTACATCACATGGCAGAAAGTCTCATAAAACAGTGCCCCCAAGTGACTGTAAAAGTAGCAAGTGACATCTAGAAATGTGTTCGTGTGGACGAACACAAGTTGCTTCGTGCGAGCATGGTTTGAGTTTTAACTCAATGGCTGTATGACATGTGACGACGATATGGTGTTCTGTTTTGTCCTACAACACCTGCTCTATGTTACTAGGTCAAATACCAACCCACATTAAACCTGAACTTGTGTAGATGCAGGGTTTTAAAACGTGACCTTCATTAGGTAAAAACGTGACACTATAAATGCCGCCATTCTGACGTCTGGGCCGTCAAGACTATGTAATGTAGCCTGTACGGTATAATGTATAATGTATAATGTATGTGTACGGTATCCTTTAGAAAGTTCAAAAAGTTCACACCCGAAGAATTCAGTACCAAAACCATCACAAATTGCCTAGACCTGATCATAAAAGTGTCACTGGTGTAGAGCGTGTGAAAGTTGACCTTAAAATACTGCGAGATTTTACGAGAATACACAACATCCATGCACCATGTATATGATCTACAACTGACAAACATCCTATTTTTTTGACTGGACCTATTTCAAATATGGAGGAAAACCTGTAGTAACTCTATGCTAAATCACAGGAAAAAAATATCTAGTATTTTATTTTCAGTGAAGTACTGGGATAAATAACTATAGGTCAATTAGAGTGGAAGCTGATACGTGTACATCAGTTTTACAACTTTCTCGTCCGCAAATCTGGGCAAATCTAGGCATGCCTTTCGTCGTACTGCATCAATCGCCTGTGAAAAATCAGGTTTGTTGTTCTTGCTCGGGGTTTTTTCTGAAGTGTAATCTGTAAAATAACTTGTTGTGGTTTCCCCTTGGGTTAGAATATTGCTAATTAGGACGTCAATGAGGTCCAAATCCTTACAAGCAGATTCGGTGTCTTGTCGTTTCCTGCCGGCTGGTAGTTCTGGAAGGGGTTGTAATTTTCATCCATGACCTTGTCCAATATGTCTGCCTCTTCCCTTAGTCCCTGCAATACATTCACTCTGGATTGCCAACCTGGCATGTGACTGTGTTTCTCACTTTCAATCAGGACGTCCACGTACTCTGGAGTGCTCAGTGGGTTTGGTTTCAGCGCAATTTCTTCTAGACGCATGATACTTTTACGCATGTCAGACACTAACTTGTACACACAAGCGCGGACCCCATTTACTTCTTCGACTTGTTTTTGAATCACCTGTTGTACTGTCATCTTCTTTTCTGATGCATCTTTGTACCTTGTTTTTATGTCTTCATAAGTCCTTTGTTCCTTCTCAGTATAGAACTCAAACCTGTAAGGCTGATTAAAATGCACACTCCATGCACATTTTTCAGGACAAACAGTACAAATTCCATCTTTCATTGCCACACACCTGTCTTTAACGGTGTCATCAGCAATACCACATGGGTAGTGGCAAGTGAAGTGGCACTTGCTGCAGTTGGTTATGAATTTTCCTCCAGTTATCTTAACCGTCTTTGACTTTGGAACTTCAAGAACAAATTTATAGTCTTTGTTTGCCTCGATCTCTGTCTCGTGTTGCTCAAGGAGCTGATGCTCCCTCCGTAGCTCCTCCAGCTTGCAAATTGCGAAATTAATCTGCGGTTGAAGACCCTTTACTGTCACCTCCAACTGCTTTCTTTCCTCAAGTACTTCTTTCGTCAGGACAAGACTTTGGGATTCCAGGGTCTGGACTTCAAGAAGGAAGTCTGCCATGTTTTTCTTACCCATATCCCAGAGCAAGTCGACCATATCCACCGTTTCTTCTTTGCCTGATTTCTTTTTGTAACCCTTGGAATTCTTGCCATTTTCAGAAAACAGTGCAGAGTTGTTAAACTTAAATGCTCTACCGGTGTAGGGGATTTCTGCCGCTTTAACTGCAGCCAAAACGGGTGGTTCATCATGGTCTGCGAACGTCACAAGAAGGCGAATGTTGTCTGATATATCCTTTCCAAACACGGACAAAATAGAGTCGAACACGTATTTCTGAGGCTGGGTCAACCGAGCCTGAGACGCCTGAACGACGAACCCGATGGCGTCGATGTGATCGATACCGTGAGACTCAGAATCCAAGAAGAACTCACGGATATTGTCCATGATCGCCTTGTCCCGTTGGACGCCTCGCGTGTCCCCAAAGCCTGGAGTGTCGATTATAGTCAGAGTGTAGGGCAAGCTGAGATAATTGTTGCGGTAGATCGTGTAGGATGTGAGAATCTGAGTCTGACTATGAGCTTGAGAAGATCCTTTCGCCTCGTCCACATCAACGATCTTGAAGCGGAAGTCATCCTTTCGGTCAACATCCAAGATGTGGTTAGCCATCGCGTTGATGAGGGTGCTCTTGCCCGAGCCAGTTACACCTACCATCATGACCACTTTGTGCTCAACACCCTGCATTTGTGGTGGCTCACCGAAAGTGAAACTCTGACCATGTGGTCTGCGGCACACCTTTGCAAGTGGGAATTTCAAGATGCGCGGTTTCCCGTTTCCCTTATTTCCGGGTTGCAAAGTTTTTGCATTGACTCTTATTTCGTGTTTCAGAACTTTTTTGGTAAGGAATGCGACAAGTTTGCTACTCTCACCCAGTTTATCCTCCTCACCACAAACGGCAGTCACCCAAATGTTGAACTTGGTTTCTGGTATTGCGTTGCTGATGGTAAAAATGCAGGAATCGTCATTGGTTTTCTTCTCTTTAACAGCAGCAGTAACATCGAAAATCTGGTATTTGACTCGGTAATGTTTGATGACTTTTTGTTGGCTGATCAATGTAGGTTTCGACCAAGTGACTTGGATATCGGTTGCCGATATCTGTTCAACTTTCACGTCAGTGGGTGGACTAGCCGGATGCGTGGTAAATGGAACACTGGGTTCACTTACTGCCATGAAGCCGTCCTCACACACCAGTACTACACTAATTATGTAGGTCGTGTTCGGCATTAGATCAGGCAGTGTATAGCTTTCGACCATACTGTTGGTAAGCACCTGTTTCCACTTTAATTCTGCTGACTGCTTTTCTTCAACCTCGGCTAAATTTATGAAAAATTCCTTTAGCTCCACGCCTAGACCTACTTTGACAGGGCCGGTCCACTTTATGTGGACACTTGATGCTGTAACATCAACCAGCTCTGGTTTGCCCGGTTGGCTCACAGGACACGTAGTGCAGATATCGCTGTTCACACTGGGAAGACTAGTTACACCAGAATCATAAATGGCAACTACCTGAAACACGTAGGATGCGTTAGTTTCCAACTTGCGTACGGTGAATCTTCCCTCCGAACTTCCAGTCTCTACTTCTGGTTGCGAAATTGGCGCTCCCGCATTGGCAACCTTACAATAATTGATGACATAACTTCGGATGGTGATATTTGTTCCCGACTGAGCAGGATGTTCCCACTCAAGAGCAATGCTTGATGCTGAAGTAGAGCGTGCGTTGGGCTTCTCTGGAGGGCTGGCCGGTAGAGTCGTAACCCTGTCACTGCTCTCACCTTCTGGACTGACGCCTACTGAACAGACTGCTGTGATCTGAAATTCTAAGGCTTCATTTGGCTCCAGGTTCTTAAATGTGAAGCAAGTATCTTCCCTTTCTGTGCAAACTTCATCAAGAATAGCATCAGATTTCTTTTTTCCACGAAACCTCTTGGATTTGATGATGTACCTCTGTACACCGTCCTTGCCATGATCTGGCGGAGACCATGAGACATTGACAGTATTATGATCGATGACGTCACACTGAGGCTTTCCCGGCTGGCTTGGTGGCTCGAAGTCTTCTTGGGCAAGTGTGCCTTGCTCGTACAATAAGACTGTGCCACCGGCTCTAGCCTCTTCTCCGTTCGATGAGCCAACATCAAACCCAGTAACGATAAACTTGGTGCATGTTGACTCACGGTTACTGCGAAAGAAGTTGGCGAACAGTTTCGCCTTGGTTCTCAAAAACTTCATCACAGAGCCATCGTTATACCACTGGTGAAAGCTATAGTTGCTTTCCTTTCTCGTGGCTAGGTACTGGGACAGGGACATTAGATACCCTTCCTTGTTTCCTGCCAGTCGAAAGGTAAGACATACGACATTATCTATGCCTGGGTCCATCAGGATATCATCCAAGCTTTCCTGAGACCTAACAATATTAATGTCACCAGGCAGATATTTGACGTACAACGTCACGGCACTCAACTCTTTGCGCTTGCTTTTTAGCCAGGCATCGAGTTCTTCCAGTTTGAAAGGAGACACTGTTGCTGCTTTCTGCAGCATTTCTTTCAGGACGCTTTCCCCATCGCTGCCTCCCTGGATTAAAGGCAACAAGCGCGCAAATTCTCTCTGGAAATCTACCTTGTACTCACTAAGCATTCGTTTAAATAACGCAAACTTTTCGGCAAACTGTGGAAAATCTACGCACAGCGGATCGACCGCCATTTCGCTGGCTCGCGCGGAACAGCGCTCTAAACCCTCCAAAAATTCTTGCGCCTGTGAGAGCAGACCATCGCTCACAACCTTGCATACCCGGGCTGCTCTCGAATCCAGCTTGTGCAGTGGGTACAAAAAGAACTTTACCGGAATTGCATCAACCTTAATCATATCAGGTATCCCTATCAGTAACTTGGAAGCAGCACTGTAATCTAAGTGGCTATCCTCTACATCTAAATCACAGTGAATCTTGTACTCTACATCGCTCGCTTCCTTGGGGTCGAACGCGCATGAATTGCCTCCCTCGTCGGGGGCGGAACTGAATTTAGTCACTACGGAAATGATCGACTTCAGACAATCATCTTTTGTTTCTTCCCCACAACGTTTGTCAAAGACAAAGAAAGTGTTGGCCCCGTACAAAATCCCCACCACTACGTGAGTGGCCTTCCCTTCTGTGATCACTTCTGAATTCTGAATTTTGCAACTAGCCAGTTGTTTGAGTGGCAGGTGTTCAATCGCACCAGTGGCTTTAGAGTGCACGGAAAGGCGACACGTACCTTCTGGCGGCGGCTTATCACTCAGAATCTTAGCTGAACCCGCCGGTTGCACTAAATCAGCCAGAATGCTGGCTTTCAGAGACTCGTCCACTTCAAGAGCTTTGGATTTTCCGTTGAAGGAATGGGACCTCACGAGAGTCACTTTGTGACTTTTCTTCTCACTGACCTGCTTTTGCGTTGATGTAGTCTCGTCGTCCCAAAGAGTGGCACCAGGCGAGATGATTTGATGACTGCGGCAATCATACAGGGTACCCAGGCACATCCGTCTGCCGAGGGAGGGGAGCTCCAACGTGCCCTCCATCAGGACGATGAGTTCAGACACTCTTGACCACTCGACTGATGATGTCTATAGTTAAAACATGAACACATATTGCCGATATATACCTTTCATCGCTTAGGCCTATGTCAAACAATAAAGGTAAGACACACCATTGGTAATTGCTTGAATTATCAGGAATGGGTGGATTTGGGGGTTGTATGTATATAGTTTAACTGACCTGTCCAAAGTTTTAGAATGATAGATTAATAGTAAATATAAGCTTTGAGATAGTTTGAGCTATTTCTGGATAAGAATACACGTACAGTTTTGCGATGATGGATGGATGTTAATGTATAGCACACAATTCCCAATTGTGATTTGTGATGACAACACACTGTGCCGGTAACTATATACTGAAGACAGAATACAATTTGTTTAATATATTAAAATAGGAAGAAAGAAAAATTGCAACAGTAAAGAAAATAGCTTTTAAATTGTACCTGGTGTTTCAACCCGACAAGTCCACAGATTGGTCACAATCAAATCTGGGGAAACAAATTGTAAACTGATATTGATATACAAGTAGAACTGAGTCATTTTTTGCTGGTATATTTAAATTGTTGTCTTGTGTTTCAAAATCATAATTAATTTGATTCAATATTTAAAATGGTTCGATTTATTTGTATATACGTAACTCTTCATTTACAACATTTTGTATTTTATGGTATTCTCACCCAACAAGCTCTATTAGATCATAATTATAAGAATCCACGTCTGCCAAAGTCTCGAAGATCAAATTCACTTTGTCTGGAGAGGGAAATAAGAAGAACAAATGCCCATTTAAGTTACTGGATTTCTTCTTTTTTTGGGGGGGGGGGAGCATACAAATCCAGTATATCTCAGATAATTTCTTCGGATACTCTATAACAAAACGGGCATTTCTGTACTAACATTTATCACTGAAAAGTCTAAGCTTCAGTATAATTCGCTGTGCTCAAGAGTTTGGAAATGTACGACAAGCCTTTTAGTGAAAAAAAAACCACAAAACGATCAATACAATTGTCCATCAAGCAATTTGGCATTTCAAATTCAATACAAAAAAATGAAACTAGCATAAGAGAGACAAAAAGCTTCACTAAATAGAATGTCGTTACAAACATTGAGTTCGTTGAGTTTGGTATTTCCATTCTTTACATTATCGAAATGCATGTGTCATTATTGTTAAAGAGACAGAAGTCAAACATTAAGGCCTCAGCTTTGTGTGTGGCGCCTATACGAAGTTTTGTGGGCACTATCCAGTCCTAAATTGTGTTCACACGCTGACCGTATACGTATATGAGGTAGGGCTCTATGTCGAGATGTGTTACAGTTTAATCAGGTTAAGTTTTCGAAACAAAAATGTGTAACTTCAGCATGCTTCAATTAATTTTGATACAATTTGGAAGCAGTAACTCTTGACACAATAATATTCTTCATCGGGTTTAGTTTAAAAGTCATTTAGGGGCCATCTGAGGTCGTCGTCAGTTAAACATGCACAAAAGTAGTTTTTTTAAGAACGAATAAACATAATAGGGGTCGAGTGCGGGAAAAGGCGACACGGATCACTTTTTTTACATGTCCGTCTTTCTTTACTTGCTTAGTGTTAGTGTTTGCCACATACATTGTATAAGTATAATGATATTTTTTCACTGGCAGCAATGAATGCACGAGTCGACTGCGTCTATACAAAAGTCACGGTATTTACATACAAAGCCAAGTTTACGACAGACTGGGATTTTCCCAGAGTGAGAAATCATCTGACGTCATTCAGGATGATCATTTTATTTTCGAACGTGTAGTTGGTTACAGAGCCCTGAAATAACTAAAGTAGCACTTCCGCTATTACTACCAAATTAAACATTTAAAAGTATAAAGCCAATATCCTAAAATAATATAAAGCGTATCCTAAAATACTATAAAGCCAATAGTTATAGTTATAGTTATAGTTATAGCTATAGTCGATTGTAATCAGTCGTCTAGGTATTCCGCTGGGTATTCTAAGTTTTTACGTGAGCTGGAGAGGTGTTAAAAGGTACACACTGCGTGCCTTTGCTGTAATTGGCGAAACGAGATGGGTCAGGGGGTACATATTTTATAGTAAATGTTGTGGCGCTGATCTGTTTACACTTTTGTGTTTATAGAAGCTGGCAAAACAAAGAAATAAGTGCTGTTCTTGTAGTAGGGGGAGGGGGGTCATAATATTAATTTACATGTATATTTATATTTGAAATCTACAATGTTTTGTCCTGTAATCATATAAAGCAATGTCATATTATGTGCTAGTAAGAATCCGAGATTTGTAGTTGTCCAGTTTTGAGGCATCAAAATAGTAGTCAAAGTAAAATCCTAATTTCTGTTAGCAAAAAATTGAGTTTTTTAAAAACAGGTGTCGCAATTCCTGAAAACCTAAAATTCTACTAGCAGAAAATCAGAAAATACGGTTGTCCACTTTTGGCGCTCCATACAAGGGTCTATCTTGGGCAAGACTAGGCGTGTTACATTCTAATCAGGTTAAGTTTTTGAAACAAAAATGTGTAACTTCAACATGCTTTCATAGATTTTGATAAAACCTGGAAGCAGTAACTCTTGATACAATTCTTCATCGGATTACTGAGTTTAAAAGTCATTTAGGGGTCCTCTGAGGTCGTCGTTTAAACATGCACAAAAGTAGACTTTTTTAAGAACACATAAACCTAATAGGGGTCGACTGCGGGAAAAGGCGCCACTCGTGATCCAATTGGATCACTTGTTTTACATGTCCGTCTTTCTTTACTTGCTTAGTTGCTTTGGTTTGATTTTTTTCTTTCGAATTTTATGCTCCAACAAACTACAATAAAGTGTTAGTGTTTGCCACATACATTGTTCATGTATAATGCAGCAATGAATGCACGAGTCGACTACGTCTATACAAAATGTCACGGTATTTACATACCAAGCCAAGTTTACGACAGACTGGGATTTTCCCAGAGTGAGAAATCATCTGACGTCATTTAGGATGATAATTTTTTCGAACGTGTAGTTGGTTACAGAGCCCCGAAATAACTTAGGTAGCCCTTCCGCTATTGTTACCAACTTAAACATTTCAAAATATTAAGCCAGTATCCTAAAAAACTTTAAAGCCAATATGACAAAGTTATAGGTATAGTCGATTGTAATCATCGTCTAGGTATTCCGCTGGGTATTCTAAGTTTTTACGTTTTACGAAGAGATGTTAAAAGGTACACACTATTTGCTTTTCTGTAATTTGCAAAACGGGATGGGTTAGGGATGCATATTTTATAGTAAATGTTGTGGCGCTGACCTGTTTACAGTTTTGTGTTCGATAAACTGGAAAACGAAGAAAAAAATGCTGTTCTTGCAGTCGGGGGGGGGGGGGGGGGGGCCGGCCCGGGTCATAATATTTATTTACATGTATATTTATATTTGAAATCTACAATGTTTTGGCCTGTAATCATATAAAGCAATGTAACGTTAGCATCATTCATCTATTTAAATTTTCTACAGTATGGGGGGGGGGCATTGCAGTACCCCCCTCCCCCTTCTAGATCTGCCAATGGTGGTACATGTTCGAGGGGGACTGGTAACCACACTGTAAACAAATAACCGTAAAATAACGGGTTTTCCCACCGGTAAAGAAACAAACAATTGCCGTATTTTTATTTCAACGGATTTTAGACGTAAAATTACAGTGTCAGTAATGTCCCTTAAAAATATCACGTTCAAAATCCATTTTCCTGCGAAATAATAATAATTCATCATAATACAAGCTAGCTGTTCGACACGGTTTCAAAATGAGAAAAATCAAGAACGATTGATCAAAACTGCAACCAAACTGCCCCCCGGTGGACGGTTCGGTATACGGTCGGGACAGGCAACCCAGATATGACCAAAATTGGCTGCTCAAACTTATCAATTGTTGTTAAATTGATATAGGCCTACTAGTGGTGCGAAATACGGTACCCTCTGGAGACATGAACACAATGTGTACAATGGAGATAAAACGTCTCCGGAGGGTAAATTTCTATAGATGAATAGGTCTCCACTGGGAATTTCACGAATTAGATTTTTGGATTTTACTTAAATTACTCAAAAACTAGGATTAGGATGTGGGTTAGGGTTAGTGTTTGGGTTAGGGTATAATATAGGGTATATTGGGTCGAAATTTCAACCCAGGAAAACAATTATGGTTAAAATGGGAGCATTTTGAAGAACGTGCTCGACTTTCTAACCATTTTGTACACGAGAACAAAGCCATGTCTCCACAGTGATACAAAAATGCGAAAGTGTGTATACACACAGTCATATCCTTTGTATTTGTGTAGGCCTATAATGAATAATTCAAGATGAGGCTCAAACTCGGTCGCTAATTAAATCCCTCTGAAAAGCAATGAAGAATCGTCGAAAACTAAGGTTAAAGTTAAGAATTGCTTGCTAACTAACGCAAGACCCTTGTCAGGATCCAACATTATGTACGTTTGTCAAACGCCGGCTCCAGTGTGAAAATGGTTCCAGCTGCATTTCGTAAACTACGCGGAATTTGAAAAAGAGTCACGTCGTTAACGTGAGTGCGCGCGCCCTCCAACGGCCCGGTCCAAGGGCAGCTTTTGCTGAACAGGCTCTGTCTGTGGGGAGTCCCTTGAGCAACGACTACAATGGTTGAAGGGCAGCTTTTTGACTATTTAATGTTATACATTTTCATTTTTTTTTCCTACGACCGAGGTTTAGGCCTAACGTTAAGTGTGAATATAAAAATAATAATATTAACAATTGTTATTATAAATACGTTTACAATAATTAAATTGTTCGCCTACATCACGTATAAACGGTATATTAATATTATTAGGCCAATTTTTTTTAGTAAAAACTTACCTTCGTAATTTAAATGAAATAAAATAACAATTTTTATGGCGAAATAATCACGTGCTCCTGTAAAAGTGCGCCCTCTGTTGAAGACTGTGTGAATTGTTTACATTTCAGAATTCATTTTTTACACAATCTGTTCCTCGTGAGTTTCGGGGTCCCTGTCGTGTTGAGGAAATTAGTTTGTTTACTAAAATAATGTAATCCAGAAAACAGGTAAGCATATGGCTTGTGCACAGGTAACCCCCTTAATTTTTGTGTTATTTTCTTCATCGGAGAATAGGTGCCTTGCCCCTAGACCTAGTTCAGTTGTAATTGCAATTGTAGCCCAGTATTCGGACGCATTTTTCTTTTTGGCTTTAGCGTTTTGAACGTAAACAACTTAAATTGTTACCTTAAATTAATAGGAATAAAGCCATTTAAAATAGATTTTTAGATTGTCATCATGAGCCAAGTCGTACATACGCGGGCCAAGTCGTACATACGCGGGCCAAGCAGGCCTTGCGCTAATTTTTGTTCCTGGGTAGCCCACCAGGCTAGCAAACTGCAGATTTTACTAGCCCATTTACATTTTTGCTAGCCCGTAAGCACAATGCACAAAACTATTTGTTTGGCGCCCACGCGCACGTACGTGTACGTACCACTGACCTCTAGAGGTCAGTGGTACGTACACGTCACTGACCTCTACAGGTCAGTGGTACACGTACGTACATTCGTAGTCGCGTACACAGAGGGCGCTGTTCTGAACAGACTCTTTATCAGATGCTACTACGTATGACACGGCAGAACACTCATGTACATGTACTATACAGCTACGCAGTGGGCCGTTATGGTAAGAAAGGCTTAACGATGTGAAAGAGAATAGTGCACATATGTGCGATACCCTGCGCCGTAGTTTATACTATACTAATCTCACTAAAGCCCACCGGTCTACTCTGTTCGTGAGATCGCAGTGCACTGCATGCACGCGTGGATCGAGCGCTCCCAGGCTATCGATAATCATTCCGAAAAACACAAACAAAAGACAGTTTATACTCAGTTTATTTTGATCCGATATTTATTTAATACACAAAAAGACAATAACAATTTTAACATGTATTTTGAACTAAACCTTTACAGGTAGGTTACTGAATTTTTCACTAGCCCAACGGGCAACAAAGGAAGTGGGTCTGGGCAGCCCGGAGCAGTTTTCGCTAGACTTTGTACACCGGGCTAGTACTATTTCGAGGCCTGCCAAGTCGTACATACGCGGGCCAAGTCATACACGTACGCGGGCCAAGTCGTACACGTATGCGGGCCAGGTCGTACGTACGCGGGACAACTCGTATGCAGATTGGTCAACTCGTCGTAGTCGTACGAGGGACAACTTGTACGCCATTCAACTCGTACACAGGCCAAAATTGTGGTTAAATATGGGTGGCATTAATCAATTAAAAAGGCAGATACGGCATCCAAGGCGAATCTGTAAGACTTTTGGCATTATTTACCTTTTTGGCATTATTACCCTTTAGCTTTGTAAACACTTTTTCGTCAACAATTTTAATTCCATTAAATGTAACGATGTACAAATTGCATAAGATTCAGTCTGTTCAGTTTCATTTTTAATTCGGCCAGCGTAACATATGGAATTCCTGAACCTCCCGGAAAGAAAGATAAGGACACAAAGAGTATACGTGACGATTAAATTAACTTCTACAAGGTAAAGCATAAGACAAATATGTTTTACATCGGCCTAATGCGGGATCTCGCATCCTGGATGTCAGTCGTAGTGCAATGAACACATAGTCCAACCTGGGCTAGTGTAGACCCTAGACTTATGTTATCGTATAAATGTTTAGCGCTTTTGTATGCAATGTTTCAATTGGTTAATATAGTCCCAAATGCATTTGTTTATATTTTTTAATTTACCAATCACAGATGCCCTAGCTTAGATGATTGCAATGTGGAGCCTCGTGTTCGTTTTTCAATTTAAACCCCTAGCCTAAACATTCCGTTTCAGCTCCATCACCATTGCCAAACTTCAGGAATGAAACCAAAAATAGAGAGGAAGCTGGGGTTTGGAAAATGGCATATTGGAACCGTCATTAATAGTCGGGAGCCACGTAGTTTGACGACGCTGTCCCAGGAATGGCATGCATAACCACCTGCAAATGTAAGTGTGTCTTTTGGGCGACTTATTTACCATATCAAATTTTATTTGGCTTTGTTTCCTTATTGTTCTCCAAAAATATACATTATTTTTGTGAAACAAATCATGAAAAGAACAGGTGCGTCGAACCCATACATCTACATAGCACTGCCACTGCTATGAACTGTGAGCATTAACCACTTATCCATGTACATTAACTTGCTCAACAGGAGGGGCAATTTCTTGTTATGGAGTTGGCCTACTTGTATACATATGCAAATGTAATACAAATATCAGGGAGGGAGAAGGGTGGGGGTCGTTGAATCTTACATTGAATGTTTATTCTAAACAAATGTAGTATGCTGCTGCTATTTCTTTGTATTTTAAAAGTGTTTTCTAGCAAAATTGGGAATGTTTCTCAGTTTCAGATTCATGTTTTCTAGCATGTTAATTATTTTGTTCATTTTATTATGTTCACTTTTCACACAGGGTCTCAAGTCAAGTTTTCGAGCGACCTTTCAAGCTTGTTCCTCAGTCAGTCCCAGAACGTACACAACATGACTTTAAGGTATTGTCTGGGTTGTGTTTTGGTACAAGATCTGTTTCCGAGGGCGACCCGAAACTATTTATTTTGTCACACACGTTTGGCCACATACACTTGACACACTATTGCTTTTGGGGTACCTCTATTGTTTGAAAAATATACTTCCCTTCCTTTGTTCCCATTTGTCCCTTTAGAAATCTTGAAATATAACGTATGCATAACTCTCTCGGTAAAAGTAATATTCATTAGATGAGACACCACATTTCCAAGCTCGCTTTCCCGAAAACAGATCTTTAACCAGTTCGTGCCGGATAAATGCAAAGTTGACGCATAAACACGCCACGAGCAAACATCACATGAACGAAGCGTGTCGTACAGTTGATTATAAATGAGATCAATGTGTACAACACTTACACGCGTACATGAAATCCACATGAATGACAAATGTGCAAAAGTTTACAATTCTTGTAAATTTTAGTATCAAAATACAAATCGTCTGTGTGACCGGCAGAGACAGAAATAATACAAGTCGAAAACATAACTCTTGAAGATTGTAGGAAATGAGAAATTTTGATTCAAAAATTTCTCAAAACAGTCAGGATCACCAAAAACGAACAGGTATTCTAAAGAAGCCTTGTATTAGCCTTCACAACGAAATAATAATTAAAAATACTAAATTTTCAAGTACCATCCCATATTGGCCCAACGCTGCTGCGAAAATTAACTGTATGGCCTATTTTTGCGGCGCACTTATTCATGGTCACAAAACTTTTTGCGAGACCGTCAAATGGCTGCAAATAAAATGTCGCTGTACACCTCATTATAGAGTACACTGTGACCTGACTGGACACCAGAATTATCTTTTCTACTTTAACAATTTAAGTTGTTATACATTGATTTATATATAAGCATCCGCTTAATATTGCGTGTCATTGCATAAGCAATAAATACCGAATAACTTTTGACATGGACTACTTCACCGATATACTGAACTGCCTTATTACTGACAACCAACAAATTCTTGGTTGTGCTTGCCAAAACACAACCCGTTGTTCAATTAAAACTGCAATCTAGCAGTTAAGGGAATAATTTTGTTGGTCGGTTTTAGGAATACTTGTTTGCGCCGGAATTATTTTAACATCAACAAGCCTAGGCGCAGGATTACTTTTTACTAAACTCTACCCCAGGTGGGTTCAGGCCGCTTGTATCGGGTAGCACACCCACGCTTTTCTGGCCTTGATCGCTGCTGACAGACATTTCTGGCCTTGCTCGTGACGTGTTTATGCATCATCCGTTTTGAATCTAGGAAAATCTTTGCTTGTATACATACGTCCTCCGGGGCAAACTGGTTAACCCTATCATCAACCCAATACTTGAATAAACTGCAATATGTCGAAGAATTCATTCTCGAAGAGAACTATGTTTTATATTTTTTCTGTTATATTGTTTTTATGAAAAGTTCCCACAACTTCCTGCATAATGAATTCTGGAAGGAAAATGTTTATTTGGAACTGAAATTAATTCAAAAAGTGAGAGTTAATGAGGCAAAACAAAAAATAGTTCTGCTCCCGTTTACATGGCATTTGAAAAAAGGGTAAAATGTAAGTAGGTACAAAAGAAATTGTTGGAGATGTAGGCAAAGTAAAAGGTAGTGGTTGATGGTTTTTGAAAACGAAAATTGTTTGTCTTCAACAGGAGCTTATTGGGCGAGTTTCAGGTTATAAGGAGATCAAGATAAACCAAGTGCAGTTGTAGCCTGTGGTGCCCTTCTCTTGATTCATTGCTGTAGTTTCATGGATCATTGAAGGGTTCAGCTGGCTTCATTTGTTTTCAGCTTGTGCAGATCCGGCTTATCGTGATATCTAATATAAAAGTTCATGAGACCGATTGTACTAAGTTCCTTGGGTTCTACATCGATAACAAACTGTCCTGGAAACCCCATGTAGATTTTATATGTAATATCGTAGCTAGAAATGGTGGTGTTAAATCAAGTAAAAGAGTGTTTTTCACATCATATTTTGTTATCTCTTATAATACTTCTATTCTACCTTACTTGAATTATGGTATTTTGGTATGGAGAAATGCTTCACGCATTGTGATTAATAGACTATTTCTGCTACAGAATAAAGCCATTCAATTGATCAGCAATGCACATTACTTAGCTCACACTGACCCTTTTTCTCAATCTTGAAACTCTGAGATTGCACGATATTTACTCTCTTCAGTTAGGAACATTACCTATTTGTTTTGCATCAATATTTATATATCATATTCATACTAATTGTACTCGTAAAGCTTTTATTTCCTCTTTTCTTGAACAAACATCTCCATGAAAACATTCAGATTTCAAGACCTACAACTGTAGAATTCGCTTCTTGTAAATATCAAGGCTGCACATACCATCTACTCTTGTAAACGCAAGTTTGAAGACTCTAAATTTGATAGTTATACCATGTAATTTAGTCTTGCATTTGCAGAATGTATTAATTTCCACTGGTAAATATTATTATCTAGGTTCCCGTACTTCACAAGCTCTGGTTTGTTACGGGTCTCTGTTCCACTTATTAATCATATCTTGAATTTTGTTTCTGTAAAGTTGTACACGTGATGTGGAAATAAAATAAAGTAAAAAGTATGTCTGTTTCATCTTGAGTGGAGTCAGGGAACGAGACAAGAACATTGTGTTTCCAGCATCTACAAATACAAACTGTGCAACAATATTTGCTGTACAATAGTAACCCCCAAATCCATTCTTTTCTGAAGATTACTACCAAAGCAAATGCTGTATTTATTTATTCCTTTTAAGTTAATATTTGAAGATTGCTATTCCAATAAAAACAAATTTAGTCGCTATTTCTTGTGACAATTGTAATTCGTGTCTTTGAATTGTGAAGCAACAAATACAAGTTTGTATCAACTTTCATTTTCCCCCAAAGAAACTTTATAAACAAAATATGGCACCATCATGATTATGTGGTAAAAAGATGACCCCCCCCCCCCCCCCCCCCTCTTTTGGTCATAGCTGAAAATAATTCCTGAAATTCAGGAAACACAACGATAATTGTGTTCATAGGGATATGTGTGTGTGCACAATTCCACAAAAACGACAGGGCAGGAGAATGTTTTTCTTTCTTAGAAGCAGTTGCACAAGAGAATAAAGATTTTAATTTGTAGTTTTCCTCTCTTTTGAAAAGGCGACATCTCATAGTTTGCAATTGTGGCAATGTTGTTATTCAGCCCGACCTCAAACAAACATTAGCTTCCATTAGCCCCATGACTGCAAAGGCTCAGTAAGAAGAGAGTATAATATTCCCCGTATGTGCACTCGGTACGCACCAGCACTTGTTGCAAGCACGCTTCAAGTTGAAAGTGACGTCACACTCACCAATCAATTGGGGTCACGGACTTATTTTGTGTACATTTATAATTTATTCAATGATGACGTGCAGCGCGCAGCTGAAGCTCAAATGATGCCTTTAATTAAACGATATAGCCAGGCCGGGATTTGTTTATTTTAATTTAACAGACACACATTAGTTAGAAAAAATATTGTTTTTCCCGTTTTGATAATACAACTACATTGTCCTCCAATATCTCAAATTTAGTTTATTAGCACCGTTTTCTACCTGTTTTGCCGAAATTCTTTCTCTCAACTAGTCGGTCAGTTAAAAGGACAGACCTCGCATGCACTGGTGAGAGTATTCTCACTAACCAGTTTTGTTGTTGGGGAATTTGAGTAGCCAAAAACTACTGTTGTGAAACAGATTTGCATTAATGCAAATTTTTGTAACAGCATTGTGCCATATGGAAGGAAATTGTTTATATCCTATAATACCCAGTCATTTGAGTTGTTTCCCCCCAATCTAAATAGGCCGGGGTGGGCTTGAAACCCCCTCCATTTAGTACTATTAGGCTACTACGACAACAGGTTGTTGTTTAGCTAGCACAGAGATAATTTATTGATCGTTTAGGACTTCAAAGCACGCCCTGCACGGAAATATAAAAACGGGGAAAATGTCGCAGTCATCCCACTCATCTGCTACGATCTAGGCCCAACTCCCGCATGCTCAACTAAAGTATAAACAAAAAACCGAGGATAAAGGCATCATATTTAGGATTTTTCAGTAGGGTGGTTGGAGTATTAAGACCACCTGGCAACTTTTCGTAGTTATATGGGGCGTTAAATAAGTTTAGCCGTTTTTATTAAAATATATATACACCATTTGCAGATATCGAAAAAAATGTACTACATAATTATTCCTAAATATCTTACTTATTTGAAAGTAAATTATGATTGTAGGCATCCAGCAAAATGAATGCGCTAGATATCCTATAATTGTTCCAAATGAAATAACAATCGCCGGACGATCGGATCTTGATTCCCTCGGTATCCATGATTGTAAAACTTCAAACAGATCAGTTTTTACTATAAAATACAACCCCAAAATCCACTAATTCATGATAATTTAAGTAATTACCAATTGTGTATCCTACCTTTAAGTCAACGATTTACCATTTGTATTAAATGGCGTCTCGTAAACATTGTGAATAATCCTTGCATTTACCGTTTCATCTTGTAACTTCAATTAATGTTTATATTATGGATTACAGTGTACACCATTGCATCAATTGACAAGCATTTATTATTTTCATTTGTCTTCGCTTGAAGGCATGCAGGCAAATACGTTTTGCAATTAGCAGGGGGTATTTGCCACAAAAAAAAGAAAAACCACAGACACATTGCCAGGCAAAAACTGGACAAAACTCCAAGATTACATATTTTCAAGTTATACACCTGTTGCTCTAATTGACTCAAAGCTGCCCTTGGACCAAATCTGAAAACTCCTGTCATTGGTCCAAGAGCAGCTTACTCTCTTTCTTGGTTTCTATTTAGTCGTTTCACTAATTGTCTTAGAAAGAACATAGAATGGGTTATTCTTTAATAATGGTAATATTATTTTTTTCAATTTCCACTAGGTCCGGCCTGAAAATGGCCCAAAAAACTCAGTAGTAGACCCTTACCCTACACCTACATTTTGTGAGTCAGGTTTTGGTTTATTTTCTTTGTTCATACTTTGAAATCACAGAATTGTATTTTTTTGCACACATGCCACAGCTGTATAATTTTTTTTTTTTTTAATAGGTAAACTCTCCAATAAACACTTTCCACATTGTTTTTCCTAAACAAATCATCAGAAATATTTAAATATTACGTTTTTTAGCAGGCTCGAGCAGCCTCTCGATAGCTACTTTTCATGGTTGAAGGGCAGCCTGAAATTTATGAAAATCCTTAAATTGTTAAAATCTGACACCTATTGGTGGTCCCGATTTTTTTCTGAACTGGAAAAATGACGTTTAACATGCAATTACATTTTTATTTATTTTTTAGGCGGGAAAGGCACTTTTTGGAACGAAAATGTATTTTTTTTTGGTTGAAGGGCAGCCGGATCTATCACTTACGGAACACCTGTATGTTTTATTTCCCTGGTTTTATTTTAGTTTCTGGCTTTATTTTACCTAAAACGGCATTTTAAAACATCTTCACTCGAGTGCCACCCTTTTTTTGGAAGAAATGTAACGATTATACGTTTTTCACCATTTAATTATGACAATGCCCATCACGGTAACTGCCGTTTGTCACTGGTCAATTTCTACCACGAGAGGGCTCCAAATTGGTCCAAGGGAAACAGCTTGGAAATGCCCAACGCTCGTTGCCAGGGTCGCATGTCCCAAAACTGTCTGAAATTGAGTTTTAGACAAGTCTTACAAAACACTCACAGATTTGTAAACAATGTAAATACCTCGAACTTAACAGGGGTATTTTTAGGATCTTTCCAATTACTATTTCATCACTGACGAGGCACAAGAAATCTTTTGTCACAATGACGGTTATATATGTCGTGTACAAACGTTCAAATCGATATTGGTCCAAGGGCAGCCCAATTCATATCCCTTTTCTATTAAGCGTCTGATTGGACAAAAGTTTTAAAGTCCCCATATTCAAATCATCACATTTCCATTTAAACTCCGGGAGGTAAGTCTATTAATATGAAAGCGTTCTGATTTTCGAGGCCTCAGCTTGCCTATAATGCATAACAAACTTCCACGCACCCAAACTCGGACTACCCAACTCCTTAGTTTTAATTCGTTTTACCTTGCTCTTATTAATAGACGTTAAAATGTAGCAAAAATACATTTTCTGGGTCGCCAGGGCCGCGCCGGTTGGCCACAACTTCTACGTGGGAGGTCCAGCATGAATTGTATATACGCGTACGCGTAAATTTGTGATACTTGTAAAAGTCTGTACTTTGTGTATAACATACATTAATACTGACCTCGATTAAGCAAAGACATAAACAGTGCCTAAAGTTTTAAAGTTGCATAATTTACTAGCCATTGGTTGCTATACCGTAAATAGCCGGTCATCGCTTACCGTTGAAATTTAAGGATGCGAAGGAGGTATGGACGGGCACGTAACAATTAATGCAAGGCCTGTATTATTATGCAATCCCGTAGGCCTATATTTTGGACCTTGGAGACAGTAAAAAAAAAAAAATAATAATAATAAACAAGACAAGTTGTAATTATTGTTCAATGGTATTTAATATAAAAAAAACATGCTAATATTTCACTATTGACACAATACATAGCTCAAACAAATCTGACCAGCAAAATATAATTAACAAAAAAATCAAGACAAATTTACTGTATCTTTTGTCATTGAGGAAATGTTTGCAATGCATATAAAATAATTTTGTTTAGAATACAGAATTTATAGTAACAAATGAATAATTAAACAATAAATTAATAAGATTTAATGTCGAGCTTTCAATATTTAACACTCAATTAGACAAACTTTAAAAAGATGCGTTACATTTCCAGATATCAACTTTTAGGCCAAACGAAACAAATGGTGTGTTTACGGCACTTAAAACTTGACGTATCGGTTCTTATCCCCTTTTAGGGTTTACAAAAAACCAAAAAACAATGTTTTGCTTTGACAGGACCACTAAATTATCATTTTTGTACATAAAATTTATAATTTCCAACTACATGCTTTTTCTTGTCGTATGTTGTTTGGGTGTTTTCACGGCATCTAGTGTACAGTTTCATGACATTTGACGCATCGGTTCCCATTTTAGGTAAAAAAAAAACACTCTTTTGCTGTAACTAGGCCTCAAAATTATCATTTTTGTACATAAAATTAATAATGTCTAAACTAGGTCTTTTTTCTTGTCGTATGTGGTTTGGGGTGTAGCCACGACATCTAGTGTCAAGTTTTGTGAAATTTTACGCATCGGTTATCGTTTTAGGTCAAAAAAGCTTTAAAAAACAACCATTTTTGCTGTAAACGGGGCCTCAAAATTATCATTTTTGTACATAAAATTAATAATGTCTAAACTAGGTCTTTTTTCTTGTCGTATGTGGTTTGAGGTGTGGTCACGGCATCTAGTGTCAAGTTTTGTGAAATTTTACGCATCGGTTCTCATTTTAGGTCAAAAAAGCTTTAAAAAAACACTCTTTTGCTCTAAATTAATCATTTTTGTACATAACATTTATAATATCCGAACTAGGTCCTTTTTCTTGTCGTATGTGGTTTGGGGTGTAGCCACGACATCTCGTGTCAAGTTTTGAGAAATTTTACGCATCGGTTCTCATTTTAGGTGAAAAAAAGCTTTAAAAAACAACCTTTTTGCTGTAACGGGGCCTCAAAATTATCATTTTTGTACATAAAATTAATAATGTCCAAACTAGGTTCTTTTTCTTGTCATATGTGGTTTGGGGTGTAGCCACGACATCTCGTGTCAAGTTTTGTGAAATTTTACGCATCGGTTCTCATTTTAGGTCAAAAAAGCTTTAAAAAACAACAATTTTGCTGTAACGGGGCCTCAAAATTATCATTTTTGTACATAAAATTAATAATGTCCAAACTAGGTCTTTTTTCTTGTCGTATGTGGTTTGAGGTGTGGTCACGGCATCTAGTGTCAAGTTTTGTGAAATTTTACGCATCGGTTCTCATTTTAGGTAAAAAAACGTTTTAAAAAGCACTCTTTTGCTCTAAATTATCATTTTTGTACATAAAATTAATAATTTTCAAACTAGGTCCTTTTTCTTGTCATATGTGGTTTGGGGTGTAGCCACGACATCTCGTGTCAAGTTTTGTAAAATTTTATGCATCGGTTCTCATTTTAGGTAAAAAAAGCTTTAAAAAATAACCTTTTTGCTGTAACGGGGCCTCAAAATTATCATTTTTGTACATAAAATTAATAATGTCCAAACTAGGTCTTTTTTCTTGTCGTATGTGGTTTGAGGTGTGGTCACGGCATCTAGTGTCAAGTTTTGTGAAATTTTACGCATCGGTTCTCATTTTAGGTCAAAAAAGCTTTTAAAAAACACTCTTTTGCTCTAAATTAATCATTTTTGTACATAACATTTATAATTTCCGAACTAGGTCCTTTTTCTTGTCATATGTGGTTTGGGGTGTAGCCACGACATCTTGTGTCAAGTTTTGTGAAATTTTACGCATCGGTTCTCATTTTAGGTCAAAAAAGCTTTAAAAAAATAACCTTTTTGCTGTAACGGGGCCTCAAAATTATCATTTTTGTACATAAAATTAATAATGTCTAAACTAGGTCTTTTTTCTTGTCGTATGTGGTTTGAGGTGTGGTCACGGCATCTAGTGTCAAGTTTTGTGAAATTTTACGCATCGGTTCTCATTTTAGGTAAAAAAAGCTTTAAAAAAACACTCTTTTGCTCCAAATTAATCATTTTTGTACATAAAATTTATAATTTTCGAACTAGGTCCTTTTTGTTGTCGTATGTGGTTTGGGGTGTAGCCACGACATCTCGTGTCAAGTTTTGTGAAATTTTACGCATCGGTTCTCATTTTAGGTAAAAAAACGTTTTAAAATGCACTCTTTTGCTCTAAATTATCATTTTTGTACATAAAATTAATAATTTTCAAACTAGGTCCTTTTTCTTGTCATATGTGGTTTGGGGTGTAGCCACAACATCTCGTGTCAAGTTTTGTGAAATTTTACGCATCGGTTCTCATTTTAGGTCAAAAAAGCTTTAAAAAACAACCTTTTTGCTCTAAATTATCATTTTTGTACATAAAATTAATAATTTTCAAACTAGGTCCTTTTTCTTGTCATATGTGGTTTGGGGTGTAGCCACGACATCTCGTGTCAAGTTTTGTGAAATTTTACGCATCGGTTCTCATTTTAGGTCAAAAAAGCTTTAAAAAACAACCTTTTTGCTGTAACGGGGCCTCAAAATTATCATTTTTGTACATAAAATTAATAATGTCCAAACTAGGTCTTTTTTCTTGTCGTATGTGGTTTGAGGTGTGGTCACGGCTTCTAGTGTCAAGTTTTGTGAAATTTTACGCATCGGTTCTCATTTTAGGTCAAAAAAGCTTTAAAAAAAAACACTCTTTTGCTCTAAATTATCATTTTTGTACATAAAATTAATAATTTTCAAACTAGGTTCTTTTTCTTGTCATATGTGGTTTGGGGTGTAGCCACGACATCTCGTGTCAAGTTTTGTGAAATTTTACGCATCGGTTCTCATTTTAGGTCAAAAAAGCTTTAAAAAACAACCTTTTTGCTGTAACGGGGCCTCAAAATTATCATTTTTGTACATAAAATTAATAATGTCCAAACTAGGTCTTTTTTCTTGTCGTATGTGGTTTGAGGTGTGGTCACGGCATCTAGTGTCAAGTTTTGTGAAATTTTACGCATCGGTTCTCATTTTAGGTCAAAAAAGCTTTAAAAAAAAACACTCTTTTGCTCTAAATTATCATTTTTGTACATAAAATTAATAATTTTCAAACTAGGTTCTTTTTCTTGTCATATGTGGTTTGGGGTGTAGCCACGACATCTCGTGTCAAGTTTTGTGAAATTTTACGCATCGGTTCTCATTTTAGGTCAAAAAAGCTTTAAAAAACAACCTTTTTGCTGTAACGGGGCCTCAAAATTATCATTTTTGTACATAAAATTAATAATGTCCAAACTAGGTCTTTTTTCTTGTCGTATGTGGTTTGAGGTGTGGTCACGGCATCTAGTGTCAAGTTTTGTGAAATTTTACGCATCGGTTCTCATTTTAGGTAAAAAAAGCTTTAAAAAAACACTCTTTTGCTCCAAATTAATCATTTTTGTACATAAAATTTATAATTTTGGAACTAGGTCCTTTTTGTTGTCGTATGTGGTTTGGGGTGTAGCCACGACATCTCGTGTCAAGTTTTGTGAAATTTTACGCATCGGTTCTCATTTTAGGTAAAAAAACGTTTTAAAAAGCACTCTTTTGCTCTAAATTATCATTTTTGTACATAAAATTAATAATTTTCAAACTAGGTCCTTTTTCTTGTCATATGTGGTTTGGGGTGTAGCCACGACATCTCGTGTCAAGTTTTGTGAAATTTTACGCATCTGTTCTCATTTTAGGTCAAAAAACGTTTTAAAAAGCACTCTTTTGCTCTAAATTATCATTTTTGTACATAAAATTAATAATTTTCAAACTAGGTCCTTTTTCTTGTCGTATATGGTCAAAAAAGCTTTTAAAAATCTAACAATTGACCACCCCTTCATATTTTGACTTTGGATGGCCATATCTCCAAATCACATTTTGCGACTTTACTCTCATTTTGTGGCGACAGGTCACAAATATGAAATCCTATTCCATCCACCTTTTGGAAATTACAGCAAAAGTGATTTTTTTTCCCTCAATATTACATTTAGTGATTTCAGCATGATCAGGTTTGGACTGCATCGCAGGATGGCATCAAGACGTAAAGTAAGTGTTTTCTTTAAGTAACAATTCTAACATTTTATAGTAAAATTGCAATAACAAATTCTTTATTTTAATACAGTATGTACATTATGGTTTGCTGTCATTTTTATGAAAAGTGGTATTATATCAATTTTCAATAGTGGTTGGCCTACCAGCATTAGGAAAAAAACTGGCTTTAAATACCACTGACAATTTCAGACATCAAAAACAAATATAATGTATATTCCTGTTATCACCCATTTTTCAACTTTTGCAAAAATATAAGCTATTAAATAACAATAATTAGTGTTTTTCAATTAGAATTCTCTGCTCCTACCTGTAATTTGAAACACAAATGAAAATGTCTTTACCTTAATATAAAGTATACCGGTAGGCTCTTATTGTGCACTGTATTTCTTTCACAGTTAGATTCGAACGAGCACAACATGACAGTTGGACAAGGAGTAAGTAATATTGCGTTCATGTTTAAAATAAAAACACACAAAAACCAAGGATGGTCCTTAATGACCAAAATTTAATTGGAAGGGAACTACAAGACAACATTTTCATGTTCATTTAATATGACCTTGAAAATATGTATACATAGTGTACATTACTTAACCAGTTCGCATCGGAACGCATGTACAAACTTGTTTTTTCCAAAATTCAAAATGGATGATGAATAAACCAGGGATGAGATGGTCAATTTAAATAAAAAGGTCAACAAATTTATGAAATGTCTGACATATTCATATGTGACACGATCAAGCCGAATCAGTCGGATGTCGGGGAATGCCCGGGAATCCCCAAAATGCACTGTGTTCTTCGTTGGTATTTAAACTCGACAACAAAACATCGTATCAACATGGGGTTTTCAGTTTTTAAAACGTACAGATGCCCTCTTTGAAACTACATGAAAACCCATTTTTTGACCGGGGCCGACATCCGACTGATTTCGCTTGATCGTGTCACATATGTGATGCGATCAAGCAAAATCAGTCGGAACTCGGCAATTCTTGTTTTGAGATAGGGCCAAAATATGTTCGTAGGGGTGGAAAAATCAAAATTGATTCAGAAGGGAAGTGATACAAAAACATGATTTTCTCAGTTTCTTTATTTTTAACGTGCTGGTGTTCAAAAGGTTGTAACCAAAGGTCGTATCCACATGGGGAGCCCGAAGTACGCTAAAAAGGAATATGTAAAAATCCCAAAAATTACCAAGGCATACTTCAGACTGATTTTGCTTGATTGCATCACATATGTTTATATACATTATTTTTTTCTTCCAAGGTCAACAAATCTGAAAAATGTCATGCCTGAAAAACACGTCACGAGAAGGGCCAGAAATACCTGTCAGTGACCGGCTCACAATGAGCGAGGCCGGAAAACTCAGGGTGTGCTACCCACATATACCGGCCTGAACCGGTCTTGCATCAAAGTTTGTGAAAAACAACCCCGCGTCTGCATTCAGTCAATGGCAAAATAATCCCGGCGTAAACTGGTTAGGTATGTGATGACCCAATAAAGATTGTACAATCTTTGACACAACATAAGACCATACTTCACAGGAAATGATGAAAGCACAATTTTTGTTTTCTTTTTAAAAGGCATCTAAAATTTTAGATAGTTTGAGTAGGGGAGAGGTGGTGGAGGGAGGCCATGAGGAGGAGTTGGAAGAGAATACAGAGATGGATGAGATGGCTGTTTGTAAAGATAAGGAAGGAGATGAAGGAGTTGAGGCAGAGATGGAGGCAGAGGAGGAGGAGGAGGCAGATGAGGCAGGGGAGGAGAAGGCAGATGAGGCGGAGGAGGCAGATGAGGCGGGGGAGGAGGAGGCAGATCCGACGTGGGAGGAGGAGGCAGATGAGGAAAAGGGGAAGGACGAGAAAGATGACAGGGGAGATGAAGAGGGTGACTTGGAGGATGAGGATGAAGATGAAGAAGAGTACGATCCCTTCAAGTACAGTCGAAGAAGAAGGGAAGTGAAACAAAATCCCAACAGGCCTCTTGTGAGTACACTTGTCTACTATGCCACTTGGGACTATAAGTTTCCCTTCAATAATCATGTTTTACTTTGGCACAAATGTCAATTTTGTGAGCATACTTACTTATCTGAAAGAAAAGAAATCAAATGACTACTAAAAAAAACCTGTTTTATAAAAGAGTTGTTTGTCCAATACAATTTTTTAACAAACGACTTAATTTGTTTTGCAATATTTCTAGTCTAATCGGGCACTGAGACAGTGTCACCTATGTCAGGACGGGAAAGTGGTAAAACATTTAGCGCAGCACTTCGCCCGATTTCACAAAATAAGAGACGGCCAGAAGAGAATGATGGAAATTGCAAAGAACCGAAAAGTGTGAGTAGAAGTGTCACTCTGTATTTTTTCTTTTTGAAGTATTTTACTTGCGTTTTTTTGCTTTTGCTGTAATTTTCAGAAATGGATGGATTTGGAGGATTAGCAAGGGTATCTACAAGTTTCAGAAAGTCAAATTTAAGACTCTTTAGTACACATTTAATGCTACCCTAAACAAATTTTAAGACCAAACGTAAATCGGACTGGTGTTCGGATGTATTTTAGATCTCAAAAGTAAGAGCGGGTAGTGTTGGGCGCGTACAGCTCGACACCCTGGAAACGAAGTTGCCAATGGCAGTAATAGTCTGGTTAATAGTAAATACGCTTTATTGCATGTATTGTGTAGGGCGACAGAGGCGGAAACATGTCATTTGACACACACAGAATGGCGAAACACCGAAATTTACTTGCAACAATTTTCCGTGATTTTTTGGCTGAATTTTCAGCTCGGGTAATTATCAGCAACCAGACTTCAAGCGGTATTAAACAGAGTGATTAAAACCTTTCGAACACACATCTATTCCCTTATTTAACTGAGTGTCCAAATTTTTACAATCATGGATGAAAGAATAGCAAGGAAAACTGCAACCGGTGTTGGGTAGTGGTTCTTATGTTGTTCTTGGGTTTTTTTTACCTTAGAATTTGAATTAATTTTTTTTTTATATAATAAAATATTTTTCGAAATTACAGGATATCTAGTGCAATCATTTTGCTGGATGCCTGCAATCATTTTTTTTTTAATAAGTAAGACTTTTCTGAATAATTTGGTAGTAACATTTGTTGATATCCGCAAATGGTGTATCCTACCTTTAACTGTATAACAGTATAGTAGTAAAATAATAGGTTATATATTTTATGTTTTCAGACAGCCAATATCCAAGCCATCAACTAACCAATACCAAAGGATCTTGAAAGACTGCCCTGTGAAAGGATGTATCGGTAAAGGGTACAAGAGGATTGACCACCACCTCTACTTTAAGCACAACTTGGATGTATGTTATGCCAATATTTAAATGACCACATAAACTCCAAGAATTATTACATGATTAACGATACATCCATCTTAAAAACTGGGGGCTTTTGGTGGATTGTTGATTGTAAACTTATAGCGGCACTGCAGGTTTTGGATGGATTCAGGTACTTCCACATTAAGCAGTCACAAACACCAACTTTTTGTACGCGACAAAATTGGTGGATTTGGGCAGTTCCCAGGTTGTTTTCTGGGGAAAATACCAAAGGCGATTATGCAAACACCCACGCCATTCTAGCAAGCTGCAAGCAAGCAAATAGTAAGAATATTTCATAGAATGGTGTTATGGATATGTTTTTCAAGCTCCTAAAACTGCAGATTATCGCCAAATAACACTGCTATTACCCAGTTACTGACACCGAAGTTGGAACAACTTATGCTTATTATTTATTTGTTGATACAAACATTTGATAATAACGTCAACTGATTTGCACAGTGAACACACTGTTCATGCATTGTACATTTATGTAGAGTGCATAGCTTGAAATGTGTGTTTTCAGTAGCATATGTACCTAGGCTCTACTTCCTGCATGGTTTAAGCAAATCACAGGTTGACCTGAGGCAAGGGGTCATCTTTGTGCACCCAGACCTAGTGAACATTCTATTGTTTTCTAATTTTTTTAATATTTTAATATGTACATCAACTGTTTTCCACAGCGAGGGACTCCATTGTATCAGAAATACATGGCAATAGCCAAAAAGACCCATCCAACCCCACAGCAGCCACAAGTCCCCGCTGAACCCAGCAAGCCTGATGAGAGGGAAACCTTCCTCGAAGACAACGGTATTTTTGTCCAAAAAGGCTCCTCTGAAGAGTGTACAGAATTTTCGTTATTTATTAAAAAATGCTGGATTCAGTTCAGTGGTTTTGATACAAAGGCCATTAATGCAACACACCCAGATTTTTGATGTTTTGTTAGAACTTTTGAAGAATCCAAAAGTTAAATATTAGTTATGAAAAACGCAGAACTTACACAAACCTTAAGTACACTATTTTGAATTCGCCCAATGTTATGTTTGATATGACACCTGAACGCGTGCACCGCCGAATAACACCTCAAGCATGAGGGCATTCCCATGTTTTATTATGAAATGAAGCAAGCCAAATAACTATATAGGACCTTTTTACACTTTAATTCTCAAAAAGAAATTGAGCCTGTGTATTTTTGTGAAATTTCAACAACTGGGTTTTCCTTTGCTTTTTTTTTAGATGAACCACTGCTTGACAGATTTGAAAACTACGAGGTAGTTAAATTTGCCAGTACCCCCGCTGCCTACAAATCTGCTGGGCAGCACCGACGTCAGCTGGAAGCCTGCAAAGCAAAACTAAAGCTAAAACATTCAGCTGACCTCATCCACCCCAGGATACCACAGAGGTAATCATTTTTAGCAGTTACTTCATGTCTTGTTTTCGTTAAATTTATTTATTTCCTTTTTGGATATTTAGTAAAAACATTGTGTGGTATAATTGTCAATTAAGTCCGTCCTTTTTTACCTTAATACCTTTTTTGTAAAATTTAGCAATTTTTTTTCGGTGTTTCGCCATTCTGTGTGTGTCAAATGACATGTTTCCGCCTCATTCGCTCTACACAATACATGCAATAAAGCGTATTTACTAGGAACCAGACTATCACTGCCAATGGCAACTTCGTTCCCAGGGTGTCGAGCTGTACGCGCCCAACACCACCTATTCTTACTAAAAAAACAAACTGAGCCCTGGGGACGGGTATAATGTGACATCGCGTGACGTATTTTGTTGCTAGCTGGTTTTAAACACAGCCATGTCTTTATCGTCTGTTTAAAGGGTAACTGAAATTCAAAACTTTAATATGGCGAAATATACGCTTTAATAACGCTGAATACTTAACAACTGCAAAAACTTCTTATTTGTTTAGGTTTGCTCATTAATCGCGACCCTAAAATGAAAAGCAATATGCGCCGTGCCCCGCCCACAACAGATGACGTCACGGTAAGAATATAGCGTGGATATACCAGGCTAAGCCTAGCCTTGAATACAAGGCTGCACTGTATCCGCAACATGGGATCGTCGTTTGTCATAACACCAAACATGTACATAGCCCGCAATGCATTATTATACGTATGTGCACGGCTATGTACACTTACATGTATGTAAACGGCTATCTACACGTTTAGTGTTGTGGCAAACGATGATCCCACGTTGCGGATACAGCATAGCCTTGTATTCAAGGCTATGCTTAGCCTGGTACAGCCACGCTCTATTCTTACCGTGACATCATCTTTTATGACGGGGCACGGCGCATATTGGTTTTTTATTTTAGGTTCACGATTAATGAACTAACACAAACAAATATGAATGTTTTGCAGTTGTTAAGTATTCAGCATTATTAAAACGTATATTTTGCCATGTTAAAATTTTGAATTTCAAGTACCCTTTAATACCGGCCACGTGACGGGCTCTCGACCAATAGGAATGCCTAAACTGTCCCAGGATTTATGAATAAATATTAACCAATTTGACAGGGGTGGGACCAATAGGAATGCCTAAACTGTCCCAGGATTTATGAATAAATATTAACCAATTTGACAGGGGTGGGGTTTCAATTTCAATGCTAGTTTACTACGCAATCGTGAAACTAGCACACGGGTGCAGTAGTCACTCGCGCAAACATCGGACAAGTTAGCTAGCTGATGTGCTCCAAATGAAAAGTATTTTGTTAATCAGCGTTTTTCAGTGCTGCATCTGAATGTATGAGGTACCAGTATGTACGTTTTATGTGTATAATATACATTGGGTGTGTGGAAATCCCTGAAAAAAATGGAGGATTAAGGAGTTACTAGTATTAGGGTTTTAATGCTGCTTTATTATTTACACAGGATCATTCAATTTCTTCAAGGACAGACAAGACAGGCTAAAACTCAAGTGAGCTATCTATTCACGCGTAAATCCCATAGGGAATATCGGCTTAGAAAACTCAAAATTAAAAATACTCAAACGGCATGGGCCACCCCAAGCTAACTTGTTGGCTGACCCTGGGGTCTCCCGCTACCCCCCTATCCCAGTCCCTACCCGGCCCATGCCGTTCTTGGTACTTAAAGGGGCCGTCTTCGTTGGCGGGAATTTCGTGTAGAAACGAATGGGAATAAGTAACCAACTTCACGCGTAAATCCCATAGGGAATATCGGCTTAGAAAACTCAAAATTAAAAATACTCAAACGGCATGGGCCACCCCAAGCTAACTTGTTGGCTGACCCTGGGGTCTCCCGCTACCCCCCTACCCCAGTCCCTACCCGGCCCATGCCGTCCTTCGTACTTAAAGGGGCCGTCTTCGTGAGTAGTGATTTTGTGTAGAAACGAATGGGATTCACGTGTAAAGTGTATAGGAAATATCGTCTTAGAAAACTCAAAATTAAAAATACTCAAACGGCATGGGCCACCCCAAGCTAACTTCTTGGCTGACCCTGGGGTCTCCCGCTACCCCCCTATCCCAGTCCCTACCCGGCCCATGCCGTTCTTGGTACTTAAAGGGGCCGTCTTCGTTGGCGGGAATTTCGTGTAGAAACGAATGGGAATAAGTAACCAACTTCACGCGTAAATCCCATAGGGAATATCGGCTTAGAAAACTCAAAATTAAAAATACTCAAACGGCATGGGCCACCCCAAGCTAACTTGTTGGCTGACCCTGGGGTCTCCCGCTACCCCCCTACCCCAGTCCCTACCCGGCCCATGCCGTCCTTCGTACTTAAAGGGGCCGTCTTCGTGAGTAGTGATTTTGTGTACAAACGAATGGGATTCACGTGTAAAGTGTATAGGAAATATCGTCTTAGAAAACTCAAAATTAAAAATACTCAAACGGCATGGGCCACCCCAAGCTAACTTGTTGGCTGACCCTCGGGTCTCCCGCTACCCCCCTATCCCAGTCCCTACCCGGCCCATGCCGTTCTTGGTACTTAAAGGGGCCGTCTTCGTTGGCGGGAATTTCGTGTAGAAACGAATGGGAATAAGTAACCAACTTCACGCGTAAATCCCATAGGGAATATCGGCTTAGAAAACTCAAAATTAAAAATACTCAAACGGCATGGGCCACCCCAAGCTAACTTGTTGGCTGACCCTCGGGTCTCCCGCTACCCCCCTATCCCAGTCCCTACCCGGCCCATGCCGTTCTTGGTACTTAAAGGGGCCGTCTTCGTTGGCGGGAATTTCGTGTAGAAACGAATGGGAATAAGTAACCAACTTCACGCGTAAATCCCATAGGGAATATCGGCTTAGAAAACTCAAAATTAAAAATACTCAAACGGCATGGGCCACCCCAAGCTAACTTGTTGGCTGACCCTGGGGTCTCCCGCTACCCCCCTACCCCAGTCCCTACCCGGCCCATGCCGTCCTTCGTACTTAAAGGGGCCGTCTTCGTGAGTAGTGATTTTGTGTAGAAACGAATGGGATTCACGTGTAAAGTGTATAGGAAATATCGTCTTAGAAAACTCAAAATTAAAAATACTCAAACGGCATGGGCCACCCCAAGCTAACTTCTTGGCTGACACTGGGGTCTCCCGCTACCCCCCTATCCCAGTCCCTACCCGGCCCATGCCGTTCTTGGTACTTAAAGGGGCCGTCTTCGTTGGCGGGAATTTCGTGTAGAAACGAATGGGAATAAGTAACCAACTTCACGCGTAAATCCCATAGGGAATATCGGCTTAGAAAACTCAAAATTAAAAATACTCAAACGGCATGGGCCACCCCAAGCTAACTTGTTGGCTGACCCTGGGGTCTCCCGCTACCCCCCTACCCCAGTCCCTACCCGGCCCATGCCGTCCTTCGTACTTAAAGGGGCCGTCTTCGTGAGTAGTGATTTTGTGTACAAACGAATGGGATTCACGTGTAAAGTGTATAGGAAATATCGTCTTAGAAAACTCAAAATTAAAAATACTCAAACGGCATGGGCCACCCCAAGCTAACTTGTTGGCTGACCCTCGGGTCTCCCGCTACCCCCCTATCCCAGTCCCTACCCGGCCCATGCCGTTCTTGGTACTTAAAGGGGCCGTCTTCGTTGGCGGGAATTTCGTGTAGAAACGAATGGGAATAAGTAACCAACTTCACGCGTAAATCCCATAGGGAATATCGGCTTAGAAAACTCAAAATTAAAAATACTCAAACGGCATGGGCCACCCCAAGCTAACTTGTTGGCTGACCCTCGGGTCTCCCGCTACCCCCCTATCCCAGTCCCTACCCGGCCCATGCCGTTCTTGGTACTTAAAGGGGCCGTCTTCGTTGGCGGGAATTTCGTGTAGAAACGAATGGGAATAAGTAACCAACTTCACGCGTAAATCCCATAGGGAATATCGGCTTAGAAAACTCAAAATTAAAAATACTCAAACGGCATGGGTCACCCCAAGCTAACTTGTTGGCTGACCCTGGGGTCTCCCGCTACCCCCCTACCCCAGTCCCTACCCGGCCCATGCTGCCCATCGGACTTTTATTGAGGGACCCGTTTTTTGGGGTGGGGATTTTGGCCAGTTATTAAGGTTGGTCTATTTACTGGCCTGCAAACGGGCAGGTAGTGTTATAAGCTCTTTGTATCTGGTTTCCAGACCAAATTATTCTGACTATTTTGTGTATGCGCGCGCGATAGTGAGTGAATGTCGAATAAGTAACTGGCTAGTGATGAGTGAATGTCGAATAAGTAACTGGCTACTTATTGAATATCGAATGTCGAACGAGGAATAAGTAACCAACTTCACACCGGTAACATGTGCCCCAAGTACACGACCGGGCTACAGATCGAGAATCACCGCCACCCATCCTGGATATACCACACATTTTCACCAGCACAATCTCCATGATTAAACTAAGTCTTTTCTACATGGTGGTCAGTCCATGGTTTGTCCATATAAAGGCTGACTGGGGCGTCACAACAGTCCACGATTCAAACATCATTGTCAGAACTCGTTTTTATTAGTTTTCACTACGATTATACGAATCCACAACGGTTTAGTACTGGCCACGTTGACTAGACTGTACACGTCGTACATGTACAACAGTGTACGAACTGTATACACCCACCTGCTTCCAAAACGCATTGACCAATGAGAAGCTTGCTTTTTGTTTTACTTGCGCCTCGCGCAGTAAACAATATATCCAGGGTCGAGAAAATCCTTCATAACGAGACGTGACGGAGTTATTCTATCAATAGCATGGTGACCCAGATAATGTTAAAGTTCTGTGGCGTGACCTCATCATGCACTTTGGCAATATTAATTTTTTTAACCTGCAACTCCCTACTGTCTTTACTAAGCAATGGACCAAGTTTGCCAAAAAGCATCAAAATTGAAAGTCAATTTACCATGAAATGAATATAGAACCATGGAACAATAGCAGAATGATTAAAATCAATTGCAAACATTTATGACCAAAGGTCTCACAAAAATCTCGGGCTGTCAAATAAATTTAGAGGGCCCACCTTAAAACCTAAAACCTAAACGGTGCACTAAAGGTTCGAGTATGTTCCGCGGTTTTCATAAATAATAATTAACTTTTGGATTCTTCGAAAGTTATAAGAAAATTATGCATTTGTTTGTTTCTCAACAAATAAATATGGACACAGGACGCTCCAAATTCAAAATTTCAATTTAATTAATTATTAACTCGCCGTTGGCCAATTTTGTTCGTGGGATGTCTCATTCGGAAGCTCATAAGCAAATACAATTGAAATCAATTTTTGTCAGGGTGCTACCCCCTAGGGCACGGACACACCAACTTTAATAAACTCATCTTACAATCAAACCAAACGGAGTAGTACGCGTCGTAGACGTTTCGAGACTGTTTTGGCACGTGACCGTATAAATAGTATGTACCGCGAAGTCACCGGATGTGAATGTATAAACCTCCAGTTCATCGCGCACGTACGCAGTGGCCGACATTATGTACTTTAATTTAAAACACGGGGTGACTGCTTGCATTATGAGTACATGCTTGACGTACATTCAGTTTTGAATAGTGATCACCGTCAGTGAAATTCCAAGTTTTTAGAAGAAGACTTTGATGCTCTTTTCCTAGTCAGCTGCTATATTAAATTTACGTTGGGCATGATCCTCGCTAAATAACCATGTCCACCGTTAATTAAGGCTACTGGGTTATTAAGCCTTCTAAGGCGACATATTCAGACTATTCATATCCAAGTATTCTGTCCGATGCAACAAGCTGGGACTGCCGTACCCAATTAATAGGCTTAATTTTCTGTCAGTGTGTGTTCTGGCATAATGAGGCAGAACTAGGCAGAGGTCAAATTGAGAGTTTGTGAGTATTATAAAATAAAAAAAAACTCATTTACAAAACAGTTGGTTGAAATTCAATCACCAGTTGTACTGACAAGTTCTGGCGGTATACATGTAGAGTTTGCATACTGGGTTCGAGTTTTGTATCGAAAGAAATGCCAATTGTTTTTCATTAAAAACACTACTATTCCACACATATTGCTCTTGAAAATCTTGTCCAAGTAAATCCTAAAGTCTAAACTCATTATTAATGTTAATTTCACTCATTATTTCTCCAGAACAAATGATTTTAATCATAAGATTCCCTAGTGCATGGGATACTTTACCAGCTGATGTAACACAGTCTTCCTTTAGTAAACTCTTAACTCGTTTTTCATCAAACTTAAAACACACTGGAAATAATCATTTGTTGTAATTAGTCACTTGATCCTGACAAGGTGACTATTTATTTGATTTCAGGTGTGTCCATTTGTACGTTGTTAATATTACCTCTACGTGGTCAGTGCATTTAGTTTCTGGGTGTCAATTTTTTACAACCAGTGTAAATGCGTTTGTGCAATTATTTTTACTTCAGGGAGGGGTTCTTGTCCAAGTACGCATGTTACGCATGCAATTCTGGCCGTCCATTTACAGATTTTGTGTTTAAGCAATTTTTTTAATTATCTATACCTTTAGGGAGGGGTTCATGTTTAGGTATGATTATTTTAATATATTTGTTGTTGTAATCTAATTTTCTTTATATGTGCTTAGGTTTGATTTGTGCAATATTGGCGTCCTTTTTCATTTCCAGTGTACATGCATTTGTCATATGTTTATTCAGAGTTTGAGGGAGGGGTCCAAGTTTAAGTTCATTATGGTCATTGTATTTCTGGTGTATAATTTGCATTCCAATGTTAATAATCTATGCTTGCATTTTTTGTGGCATTCAATTTCTATTTCCTCTATACATGGCATTATTGTATAAATATATGTTTGCGCAATTAGCAAACAATTACTTGTACATAGGAAGGCATTTAAAGTAAATTGTGAGACGGAGCTACCCCCCCCCCCCCCCCCTTTTTGGCGGTCATTGTGTTTGTGGAATGTTGTGGTTTTTCGGGTATTCTTCTTATTGTTTTAGGGGGGTTGTGTTCGGTGGCTAGGGTCTGAAGGGTGTATGGGGAACTAAGACTAGAGGGAGTCTACCTGTCTCATATATAATTGTGCTTGTTCACGGTATCAAATTCAATGACTATATAAGCGTATGCTTTCATGATAGGGATACTTTTTTTAGGGGCTATATTGATCATTCTTGTTGTATTTAATTGTGTCTGTCTTTAATTGTGCCTGGACAACTACTTGAATAATACACAAATAAACTACAAGTTAACATTTTAATGATCCTGCAGGGGTGCAATTATTTGTTGATATGTTATCAGTACATCGAATTACACATGTTTACACATGTATGTCTGTTGCATTCTTCCTGCGAAATACAAAAAGGAAATGAAATGAATTTAAAAAATAATACAACAGCGCAATTATTTTCGTGTATATTTCTCGATAAGTTAATTTGTTGAATTTCTAAAATGAATTTGTTGAATTGTGCAAATTAATTTATTAAACTTGTGCAAATGGATACATTTCTCGTGTCCTTTTTAATACGGGCTATTGTGTTTTATTGAACCAGGGTGAAAAGGCTGACACTTTATCCACTCAAGTATTTTAGAATGTCGAGTTTTCATATCATGAGTAAATATATACAGGGTGACCCCCAAACAATACAAAATATTGAATACTTTCTTTAATTTTCAAAATGGGCAATTTATTTCTGCTATTATTCAATAACAAAGAAAGAGCAAATAAGTGGCTACAAAATCAAATGAATACATATATATATACAACATAAAAAGATTAATTGACAAAATGATATTTCAAATGACACGATAAATCCCAGAAGGTAAACTTTAGTCAAAAAGTTAAACGGTTAATTATAAAAAATAATTAACAATTAACAATTGACAATTAACAATTAACAATTAACAATTAACAATTAACAATTAACAATTAACAATTAACAATTAAACAATTAACAATTAAACATTAACAATTAAACATTAACAATTAAACATTAACAATTAAACATTAACAATTAAACATTAACAATTAAACATTAACAATTAAACATTAACAATTAAACATTAACAATTAAACATTAACAATTAAACATTAACAATTAAACAATTAACAATTAAACAATTAACAATTAAACAATTAAACAAATAAACAATTAAACAAATAAACAATTAATCAAATAAACCAATTAATCAAATAAACCAATTAATCAAATAAACCAATTAATCAAATAAACCAATTAATCAAATAAACCAATTAACCAATTAACCAATTAACCAATTAACCAATTAACCAATTAACCAATTAACCAATTAACCAATTAACCAATTAACCAATTAACCAATTAACCAATTAACCAATTAACCAATTAACCAATTAACCAATTAACCAATTAACCAATTAACCAATTAACCAATTAACCAATTAACCAATTAACCAATTAACCAATTAACCAATTAACCAATTAACCAATTAACCAATTAACCAAATAACCAAATAACCAAATAAGCAAATAAACAAATAAACAAATAAACAAATAAACAAATAAACAAATAAACAAATAAACAATTAAACAATTAAACAATTAATCAATTAATCAATTAAACAATTAAACAATTAAACAATTAAACAATTAATCAATTAATTAATTAATCAATTAATCAATCAAACGTTTAAACGTTTAAACGTTTAAACGATTAAATGATTAAGTAATTAAATAATTCTAAAATTCTAAAATTAAATAATTATAAAATTAAATAATTATATAATTCAATAATTACAAAATTCAATAATTAACCTTCACTTCTCATGAACATTGCCAGCATAGTATTATTGTTACATCCCCTTTTCACTAAAACAAACAAAAAACAAAAGACAAAAGAGTAACAAGAAAACTCAGCATTAATAAGAGGGTCCAAGTTCACGATTTATTACTTTTTAGTAGACGCGATACGCCCGAGAGGGCCCAGAACACATTACGAATGCAATATACGAACGAGGATGACCTGACCTCGAAAGATTCTGCAAAGCTGCCCTTGGACCAAAGCTGCCCTTGGACCAAAGCTGCTCTTAGACCAAATTCCAAAGCCAGAGCTGCCCTTGGACCAACATATTGGTCCAAGAGCAGCTTGCCCAGCTGCCCTTGGACCAAAGGCACAACAATTTCATTGATTGCCGCGCACGCGCGGCGCGGGCGCCCGCGCGCCGAAATAACACTAGGCAAGGGTCGATCTTGGGCAAGACTAGGTAAGGCGTGTTACGTTCTAATCAGGTTAAGTTTTTGAAACAAACAAGTTTAACTTCAACATGCTTTCACAGATGTTAATAAAACTTATAAGCAGTAACTCTTGACACAATATTCTTCATCGGATTACTGAGTTTAAAAGTCATTTAGGGGTCCTCTGAGGTCGTCGTTTAAATATGCACAAAGGTAGACCTTTTTAAGAACACAATAAACATAATAGGGGTCGACTGCGGGAAAAGGCGACACTCGTGATCCAATTGGATCACTTGTTTTACATGTCCGTCTTTCTTTACTTGCTTAAGCCCCTTTCACACTAGACGATTTCCGCGGCAATTCCCCGGGAAATTGCCGGGGAATTTCGGTCGGTCTGTTCACACTACCAAAGAAATCCCCGGGAAACTGCTTTTCCTCGGGAAATATTTACCCCTGCTCGGAAGTAGGGTTAAAGAAGAAATCCCCGGGGTTTAACGTTTTTCCCGGGGAAAAGCAACTAGTGTGAACGTCGCAGGGTTTGAACTTACCCCACCTTTTTGCGTCTACGGGTAATCTCGAAAGGTCACAGGGTCACAAATAGCGCGCCAAATAATTCACGCGGTGACTTAGTATTGTAATGCAGTACCTTTCAAACTTTTCGTAAATATATTTACAGTTAAGTACAAAAGACAAATGAATTGTTTTAATATTTAATAAAAGAAGTGTCGTGAACAAGACTGTGTTTAGCTTCCTTCTCGTGTACGTGTATTTATAATGTCCCGTGTGCACGTGTGGTTAGGTACCAGTCTTCTATTTTCTTATCCGCATGCGATGCGTGGCATTGTGGGATTGGACTTCCGCCCACAATTCATTTGGGAACTTTCTGATGGGCGCCCTCAGTTTACACATTTCCCGGGGTTTGATGGCCAGTGTGAAACGACCGTGCATATTCCCCGGAAATAGTGTCCCCGGGAGTTACCAAAATGGGTCTAGTGTGAACGGTTGGTGGGTTAAAAAATCTGCAGTGTGAAAAGGGCTTAAGTTGCTTTGGTTCGATTTTTTTCCCTTCGACTTTATGCTCCAGCAAACTACAATGAAGTGTTGGCCACATACATTGTACGTGTATAATGCTATTTTTTTCACTGGCAGCAATTAATGCACGAGTCGACTGCGTCTATACAAAATTCAGGGTATTTACATACAAAGCCAAGTTTACGACAGACTGGGATTTTTCCAGAGTGAGAAATCATCTGACGTCATTTAGGAATTTGTTTCGAACGTGTAGTTGGTTACAGAGCCCTGAAATAACTAAAGTAGCACTTCCGCTAATACTACCAAAATAAAAAGTTCAAAATATAAAGCCAATATCCTAAAATAATATAAAGCCAATATGCCAAAAATATAGGTATAGTCGATTGTAATCATCGTCTAGGTATTCTAAACTTGTACGTGGGCTGGAGAGGTGTTAAAAGGTACACACTATTTGCTTTTTCTGTAATTTGCAAAACGGGATGGGTCAGGGGATGCAGATGTTAAAGTAAATGTTGCGGCGCTGACCTGTTTACAATTTTGTGTTCATATAAGCTGTTCTTGCAGTCTGGGGGGTCATAATATTTATTTACATGTATATCGGGTGGCATGGGTGGCTTGTGTGTAAAGCGCTTGCCTCTCACCAATGTGGTTCGGGTTCGATTCCCGGCCCGGACCATATGTGAGTAGAGTTGTGCGTTGGTTCTCTCCTGTGCCACGAGGTTTTTTTACAGGTCATCCGGTTTTCCTCCCTCCTGAAAAATCAAACACTTTCGATCTCAGGCTGTGCTCCGTAGTCATATATGAGTCGATGTGGCCGGCTGCCGTAGGCGCCTTTACGTGCCAGCGACTCGACCACGTTGTAGCCGCGTCCTTCGCAATTCAGCACACCAGCTGCGAGTAAGGATGATTAGCCTCCCAAATTATTATATTTATATTTGAAATCTTGGCCTGTAGGGGTGGATAAATAGCCTGCTATCTAACGTTAGCATTCCATCTATTTTGTGTAAGTTCCCATAGTTTATGGGGGGGGGGGGGGGGGGGTGGCATTGCAACACCCTCTCCCCTTCTATATCTGGTGGTACATGTTCGAGAGGGACTGGTAACCAGCTAAGTTAGAGATGGCAATATTGACGCGTCGAAACAGATTTGAATGCACGTATTAAGCATTTCTTTTCGTAAAGAATTAAGTTCTATAATAACTAAAATAATTACTTGAGAGTTTTCCCACCCTCCAATCCAAGTAAAAGTTCTGTGGTCGATTGCATTACCGAGGTTGAATCGAAATGATTTTTTCCCATGTTTTTCATTTTCCTGCGAAATAAAAATAATTCATCATAATACAAACCAGCTAAACTGCCCCCGGTGGACGATATATCGATTTGTTGTGTTTACTTAAGGACCGCGGACAAAAAAGCAACAAACCGTAGTCTAAATGGTCTAAAAATACAGTGTTTTACAAACATACAACGTCATAACTCGAAAACTTCTCAAAATATTCGTTAGGTTGTGTAGCGGCAAATGTTATACCCATTTCGAGGCTGGTCGCTTTTTGTTTGCTGCTGTAACTCACGAACTACACGTTCTTTTAAAGGTAAGATACACCATTGGTAATTGCATGAATTATAATGAATGGGTTGGATTTGGGGGTTGTATTTTATAGTAAATATTGTTTAACTGACCTGTCCGAAGTTTTACAATCATGGATGCCGAGAAAAGCACCAACAACAGCGTTTGTTTTCAACCGGCGTAGAGCAGTTTATTCTTATGTTATTTGTGTTTTTTCGCGATCGCCGACGGCGATCGCGAATCAGTTTTCTTTATAGAATTCTTTTTTTCTCAGAATAATTACAGGATATCTAGCGAAATCATTTTGCTGGATGCCTAGAATCATTATTTACTTTCAGATGAGTAAGATATTTAATAATTCGGTAGTAATTCTTTTCGATATCTGCAAATGGTGTATCCTACCTTTAAAAAGGTTCATGTACGCCTGGAATATAAAGTTGCCCTTGTCATGATAGTACAATGATTTCAATTGGACATTATATTGACCTGTCAAACTAAAGATCCAATCAGAGACGCTGTCAAAGAGTACACATTGAACCCACGCTAGCAAGGCCACGTAAAGTGGTAAAGAAAATTAAGTAGTGCTCTTCTTAGGTTGACATTTCTCCCCAAACAAATTGATGCGGCGGGCGGCGGGCGGGAGTGAGACGGTCGGGACAGGCCACCCATAATGATCAAAATTGGCTGCTAAAACTTATCAATTGTTGTTCAATTAAATTATCAAGACAAATACAAGTATCAGATATTAAGCGAGAGATAGGGATACTTACGTTTTCCCGTTCAAAGCCGGGAGAAACTGTGAAGAGTCTTCTTGGATACGGCGTGTAAGTGTAGTAGAGCAAATGGAGCTCTCCGGTTGATATAGGCGAATTGACTGTAAAGAACAGCGCTCATACTGCCGAATCCTGCCGCGCTCGGGATATCACATGATATTTGGGTGTGTCGATCAACTAGTATGGAAAGCCAGTTTTTGCCGTAAATCTTCTATAGCAACAAATCAATAACAAAAAATCAAAGCGTGTACAGTACAGTATAGGGCCTACATTCATAATAGTCAGTAAGGTTTAATTTTGCACATATCGGCTGTCCTTAGTCGAACCCTGTGTACACCCTCCTCCCATGCACGCATGCACTTACACAATGCATTTTTCTGTAACTATTGCTTGGGAAAACCTGGTGAGAAATATTTTTCTAAAACCATTGAGGACAAGTCGCTAGACATAACAGTTTTGTCTGCCGGCGCTCCCATGCATGGCGCAATTTTTGTGTATTGATGACTTTACCCATAATAACTGCATGACACTGTAGTTTTCAGTGTGAGTCACTGCTCGACATTCGCTATACATTCGCTTTACATGCAAAATGCCGATACGTGATGGGTTTTTAGAAAAACATACAATGAAATTTGCAGTTTCATCCCTGCCAGTCGTTGAAGATAACAAGTCAGAATGGGAAAGATGATTATTGTGCAGAATAATTGTCCTCGAGAGCCGCGGCGATAACAATTAACGTGCACGTGGCACCTAGTGATGTACGTAAACAGTTTGTATACGTGCCGCGGCGGTGTATAACCTTTCCCTCGTGAAGCAGTGTATTATTATTATTATTATTATTATTATTATTATGATAATGTCATCAATATTATTTAAAAAAATATAGTTAAATTTGACTAGAAAACAGTCAAACTTGCATACAGCTGACTACACCAAGGGTCAGCTGGTTGCATGTTTGGCTGTTTTCTATTCAAATTTGAGCTTATCGATTTGGCAATGGTATATCTACCTGCACATTGTTATTGTGTTTGGAACCCTTAGGTCCCAGTTGAGTTGGGACCACGGCTTTAAGGATGGAGTAAGCCTTCATTTGTTTCCGAAGTGGTCCGGGCCTATATATTCGGCCCTCTGCAGCGACCATTTTGAGCTGTCGTGCTTCGACCTAGAGCGCCTAGAGGGACCCCATCTTTATCTTCGCTCGGGTCCGTGTCTGAATAAGAAATACTGTGATTCGAATCAGACGAATCAGTACGGTTTTCGTCGGATTCACCAAAAAAGAGGACGAACTTTCACGATCGTCCATGTGAAATTCGATTGCCGTGCACAAAGCATACGCGGTTCATACACCATGTTCACGTACACACAACAATGTGTGCGACTGTGGCCATGCGAATCCGTCTCGTACCTAGACGTCGCGTACCAACTATCACTCATTTTGAGTGGCCGCGAAATTTTAAAAAGGGGGGTCCATTTTTGGACGGCAAATTGCCGCACTAAACGTACACTAGAACCAGTTTTGCTTTTTATTCACATTTGATAAATATAAATCTATTAATTTAAAACAAAAATTGCGTAATGAAAATGTTACACTGCATGTTTCCTTTAACTTATGCTTCAGTCACACAAAACTAATTCTCCAAACGTCCTGCCCCGTCCTAAAACAAATCGTAAAACGGGCTGTGCTGGGGGTATCGAACGTGCAACTTTGGCTAAATAATGTTATAAATACGAAGTTCTGAAGCACCATTCCCGTCTGAGCCCGTCCATGAAGTTCGTAAAAAGACCGTAATCAGTTGCTGCTCATGCTACGTCCACTCCGTTCGCACACAGTTTGAGCCCATTCGGCAACATTTTCGAGAACGTAGTTAGAACTAGTTGGTGTGATGGGGGCATTACCGCGACTTTCCTTCGTGTAATTATAAAGGTGCAGTTTTTAGGACCCTCTATATCTGAAAGTACAGGTCCGATTAGGGTTTGAACTTGGAATACAGGTATTCCGGAATAGACGAAAATTAAGGTGACGTCATGATGACGTCATCTGGTGTCATGTGACGTCACATTAAAGGTGCAGTTTTCCCCATAGGATTTGTACACGTTTTTTTTAACCAATATATCTTTGGCACTTGGGTAAATCCGACCGACTTCAGACTTGGCACACACTTAGACCATCAACACATATTCACAGTCATTTTAGACACTCGAAACAGCTCTGTGTTTGTCCACAAACACATTTCTAGTTATACTGTGCGTTCCTACTTGGACGTAACGTTTCATTCTCTGTGCAAGACTGGCAGTGGCAGAATGACACATTATGGCGTTATGCAAAGTTTTATTTGACTTCGAGATAAAGTAGTTTTAAATACTTATGCATTCAAGGTACACTTTTCAATAAATCCGCATTTATACCCAAATCAACAAATGTTGCGGTAAAAATACATTTTCAATAGCCATTGGTCACGTGATCTACCTAATTCATGGAACGGAAACCAAAATAGAATGTAGGCATAGTATCTCTCTACCCTCCGTCAAACCAAGGGGCTCACTCGTGAGGCAAGTTTGATACGTTTGTGTATAACTAAACAAAAATTGGGCCAATCCCGCTGAATTTTTTTGGTAACTATCCTTGTACTCCACCCATATAGGCTGTAAAAGCATGTTTGAAACAGAGTTACGGTTAACCCCTCAATCCAGACCTGTGAACTCTATACCTATTACACATAATGCCTTCCGCGTGAGCACCTTGTGTGTTGATATGTCAGAATGCTTCAATATGTAGTGTGCATGTCCAGGGAAGGTCTATTGATATGCTCATACCATAAGACTAACAATTGTGACCCCCAAACACAGTTTTATACATAATACACATATGTCTCTCGAGTGAGCACTGCCTATCGATTTGTTTGGTGGTAAATGTCAACCTAAGAGCACTACTTAATGCCACCATAGAGCACATGTTTAACCCTACACGAACATACAACGGATTGTCTTTGGGAGAAACTAGCCAACGGTGTACTATACTGTTGCTCCGGTTAACGTGGCCATGCTACGTGGGTTCAAGTGTACTCTTAGACCGCCACATACATATTGAAAGTAATTTTAGACACTCGAAACAGCTCTGTGTTTGTCCACAAACACAATTCTAGTTAGATCTTTATAGTAGGGCCAATACAGTTTGACCCGCGTCCCCGCCGGCCTGTCGTGCCATCCAAGGCACTCGGACAGGCCCGGCACAGTGCCCGGCACGCCTTGCCGTCTGCACCGCCTACGGTAGTAACGGGTAACAGAGAATCGGGGTTCGATTCCGGAGAGGGAGCTTGAGAAACGGCTACCACACCAAAGGAAGGCAGCAGGCGCGCAAATTACCCACTCCCGACACGGGGAGGTAGTGACAAAAAATAGCAATATACAGGACTCTTTCGAGGCCCTGTAATTGGAATGAGTACCGTACACTTTAAATCCTTTAACAAGAATCTATTGGAGGGCGAGTCTGGTGCCAGCAGCCGAGGTAATTCCAGCTCCAATAGCGTATATCAAAATTGCTGCAGTTAAAAAGCTCATAGTTGGATCTTGGGCGCATGCTGGCGGTCCGCCACTGCCCGCCTGGCCTTTATCTCGGTCTCTGCCAGGTCGATACGTTTACTTTGAGAAAAAAAATGGAGTGTTCAAAGCAAGCCGACCGTCTGGACAGCAGAGCATGGAATAATGGAATAGGACCTTGGTTCTATTGCGTTGGTTTTCAGAACTCGAGGTAATGATAAAGAGGGACTGACGGGGGCATTTGTACTGCGGTGTGAGAGGTGAAATTCTTGGATCGCCGCAAGACGACCGACTGAGAAAGCATTTTCCAAAAATGTTTTAATTAAAGAACGAAAGTTAGAGGTTCAAATGCGATCAGATACCGCCCTAGTTCTAACCATAAACGATGCCGACTGGCGACCCGCCGGTGTTACTTCAATGACGCGGCGGGCAGTCTGCGGGAAACCAAAGTCTTTGGGTTCCGGGGAAGTATGGTTGTTAAGCTGAAACTTAAAGAAATTGACTTAAAGAAGGGCACCCCCAGGAGTTGAGCCTGCGGCTTAATTTGACTCAACACGGGGAAACTCACCCGGCCTGGACACAGTGAGGATTGACAGATTGAGAGCTATTTCTTGATTCTGTGGGTGTTGGTGCATGGCCGTTCTTAGTTGGTGGAGCGATTTGTCTGGTTAAAGGTAGTATACACCATTTGCAAATATCGAAAACAATTACTACCGAATTATTAAGAAATATCTTACTTATTTGAAAGTAAGTAATGATTGTAGGCATCCAGCAAAACGATTGCCCTAGATATCCTGTAATTGTTTAAAAAAATTGAATTGTATAAACCAAAATTCATTATCGCCGGCCGGCGATCGCGAAAAAACAAAAACAACATAAGAAAAACTGCCCGATTCCGGTTGAAAACGAAAGTCGTTTTTCTTGCTTTTCTCAGCAACCATGATTGTAAAACTTCGGACAGGTCAGTTAAACGATATTTACTATAAAATATAACCCCCTAAATCCACCCATTCATGATAATTCAAGCATGCAGTTACCAATGGTGTATACTACCTTTAATTCCGATAACGAACGAGACGCTGTCTTGCTAAATAGTCGCGACTTCTTAGTAGGGATAAGTGGCGTTCAGCCACGCGAGATTGAGCAATACAGGTCAGTGTGATGCCCTTTTGTCCGGGGCCGCACGCACCCTACAGCGGGTCCCGTCCCTTGGCCAGAAAGTCTGGGCAATCCGTTTGTGCTTGGGGTAGGGAGTTGCAATTGTCTCACTGGAACGAGGAATTCCCAGTAAGCGCGAGTCATCAGCTCGCGTTGGATTTTTAGGTTACCTGAATACTCAATGACATTTTTACTGGTCTTAATGGGATTATTGACTCCCAAAACATGGGTGTAGACACATTTTATTGTAATGGCGGCCATCTTAGACGCCATCTTGAAAATAACAACTTTCTATTCTCCGAATTTCTTAAATTTGTAATATGTTATTCTTGATAATCAATACTACTATAATCCGTTACAAAACCTTTGTTTACAATGTTTTGGGGTTGAGGTGTATTTTTTCATAAATTTACTCTACTATTAGTTTGACAGGTCAATATAATGTCTAATTGAAATCATTGTACCATCATGACAGGGGAAATGTTATCAGTATTCCAGGCGTGCAGAAACCTTTTTAAAAGAACGTGTAGTTCGTGAGTTACAGCAGCAAACAAAAAGCGACCACCCTCGAAATGGGTATAATGCCCCCATCACACCAAACTAGTTCTCACTACGAAAATGTTGCCGAACGGGCTCAAACTGTTTACGAACTTCATGGACGGGCTCAGACGGGATGGTGCTCCAGAACTTGAGCCTACTCAAAATTTTCTGGCGGCCATCCCGTTTTGCAATTAGACGTAGTGACAACGTATACTTAAAACGAGATGGACGTACTACAAACGGAATTGCCGTACTTCGATTCTACTAGGGATGGGGCTTCGCAACGGGATCTTCGGGTATAGTACTGGCTGCTTTTCCACGGCCCGTCTTCCCGATCCACTCAGGAAGATGCGCGTAAATGATGCTCGTAAAATTTGATGGCGGAAAACTTCGAAGTGTTGATCTGCACAAGTTGAAGCGGCAAACGCGAATGAGGACTGGCAAAAACACGCGATTGCAATTACGTTCGGAACGCACTAGGGACGAGATGAGGACGTGGCAAGAACGAGGTGAACTGTCTGGGAACGAAGTGGTCTTGTTAAGAAATAGTTATTATGGGTTTTAGTAGGAACGAGATAAAACAAGTTCAGAACGGGTTTAAACTGACTGCGGACGGGCTTGGACTGCTTGGAAACGTCCGCACGAGGTGAACAAGCAATTTTACCCGATCTGAACTGGATACCAACTACTGCAAACGGGATAAAGACGAGTTGGACATATTGAGGACTATTTAAGAACGAAGTAGCATCGTATTTATGACAATATTTGGCCGAAGTTACACGTTCTACCCCCAGCACAGCCCGTTTTACGATTTTTTTAGGACGGGGCAAGACGTTTTGAGAACTATAGTTTTGGTGTGACGAAAGCATAAAGCTTGCCGCTACACAAAAAAACAGTGTTTTTAAAAACATTTGTCGATGGGATTTTGACAGGTTTGTTTTGAGGCCAGACAAGCAACAAATTGTACGTTTATTGAGCTATAACAGTAAAGTTACATATCCCGAAAGAACCTAACGAAGATTTTGAGAAGTTTTCGAGTTATGACGTTGTGTAAAACACTGTATCTTCAGACCATTTAGACTACGGTTTGTTGCTTTTTCGTCCGCGGTCCTTAAGTGAACACAAAAAATCGATATGTAGTGCTATTCGTGTAACGTTTTGGGGGTGGATGCCTCCGAGGGTATGTCATCAACAATTTTACTGCTTTGCCTGCAGTGCATGCTAGGTACACTTTTTCTCAAAATAGGGCTTATATTAAAATACCGCAAAATGCCATTATTTTGTTGAGCGTCATGCACAATATAATACTGTAACAGACTCTTACTGTCGTCCGAGCGGTTTTTCATGTTTGTAGTCACATCCCGTTGGACTCAGCACCAGTCTGTCATTGGGTAGCGTGGCGACAGTGCTGAGTCCAATGTCCCTTTAGTGTATTTATAATTACTTACACTAAATGTATCTGAACACATAATAGAGAGAGAGAGAGAAACACGGGACACGTCTGTCTTGATTCAATTCCGAACCAGTTCTCCCCTTTATTTCACTCAACCAAACCTTTTAACAATAACCATATGCTTTTAACTATATCTCAATTAACAATGATGTCCTAAACCCCGCCCCCTTAAATGTGATTGGATAGTTAACCCTTCCCTTATCCCCGATTGGCTGCAAGTTCCGTGGAGCTTGGTCACTGCACTGTAAGAAGTCACAAAGGTCACAAGAGGGCGCACTCTTAATGACGTCATAAACAAGGGACGACTGGAGGTCGTCACACTACGTATATCACAACGTGATTCATTGTCTGAAACCAAAATAATTTGTAGCCAGCCTATAGTCCTCCATTGTTGATACCCAAATATATTCTGGCCGCTTGCGTTTGAGGTACACATTTCAATGAAATCTGCATTAATTTACTCAAATTAACAAATTTGGGGGTAAAACTACATTTTCAATGGCTATTGGTCATGTGATCTACCCACTTAATGGATCTGAAACCAAAACAGAATGTAGGTATGGTATCTCTCTTTAAGATGCCATCAACAATTTCTCCTACAGTGTTCGGTTTATTTTGTCTCAAATTAGGGCTTAGATTGAAATCCTGCAGAATGCTATTACATGTATTTTATTGAGCGTCATGCCCAATATTTCCAGTACGAGTATCACGTTATTTATTGTCTGAAACAAAACAATTTGTAGCCTGCAACTAGTCCTCTGGTTTTGACACCAACGGTAATTGTGACAACTTGCATTTTAAGTACAGTTTTCGCCGAAATACTCATTAGTTAAAATACTAAAACAACGTGTCTTTTATTAGCCTTCGTATACTTGAATACGCGGCTGGAATACGCGGCCAATATCACTCAGATTGATGACCTAAATATGGACGATATATCACAAGTATAGTACCTAATAGCCTTTTAGGTATAGTAAGCAAAGGTGATGCAGGGTGCCTGTTTGATACACAATGTACACGAGCTCATAAATAATAAGTTGATTTACCCGGGTTTATTATTGATAAGTTACTGTACAATTACTGTATTTATTTATTTTCAAATGAGAATAGGTTTAAATGTTATGGCCAAATAAGTATCTGGCGTGTGTTTTGTTCTGTTTTACAATTTTACTAAACTTTTAAAGAAACATTTTGTTGGAGGTGCAATTCCTGTTAAAATGTAAATTCCAAGATTATTAGGTAAAATTGTATACATCTTAAAATTTTGGGACAGATTTCACTTCATAATTTGTAACAGTTTAAACTTAAGGATTTACCTAAACCATTTTTTAAATATTACTCACAAGGTCAATAGTTTTAATTGAATGAAAACAAAAGAATTACTATAAAATATCAATAAACTAAAAGTGGCCTTGGAGAATTAAAAATGAGATTTAAAAACAAAACAGAAAAGAATCTCATGCAAAAATATTCTTCTAACAGAAGTAATATAATTATACTATAACGCTTTAGTCGATAATTGCTTTCAGTAATTTGAACAAGGTTGTACACATTTCTAGTGTGGTTACTTGTTTGGGGCGATCCGAAGAACTTGGGGCAACATAATACAACTTGAAATAATGATTTAAAGGTAGTATACACCATTGGTCATTGCTTGAATTATCATGAATGAGTAGATTTGGGGGGTTGTATTTATAGTAAATATCGTTTAACTGAGCTGTCCGAAGTTTTAGAATCATGGATGCCAAGAAAAGCACGAAAAACTGCGTTTTTTTTCAACCGGCATCGAGCAGTTATTCTTATGTTATCTTTGTTTTTTCGCGCTCGCCGTCCAGCGATCGCGAGTTTTTCATTATAAAATTATATTTTTCGGAAGAATTACAGGATATCTAGCGCAATCATTTTGCTGGATGCCCAGAATCAACATTTACTTTCAGATGAGTAATATATTTCTTAATAATTCGGTAGTAAATATTTTCGATATCTGCAAATGGTGTATACTACCTTTATATAAGATGAACTGCCTAAACTGTTCATCATTCATTTGATAATTTCGGTGATACCTTATCACGGAAAACACCGAAAAACACTAAATACTGGAAAACAACAGAAAACAATAAATGCACACACAAAAACAAGAACTTGCTATTCTGGCATTTCTTAAACAAAAAGGGTTTATTTATGTGTTTTTTTGCCGACTTGTATACGTAAATATGTATACATTTTAAATAACCAGTAGGTCTATGAATCCCACTTTATAGGCCTATAAAAAGGCTATAGGCCTATGCTATTTACCTTTCCCAAACTATGTAGCAACAATATACAATGTACATAGGGAGCCTACCTGAATTCTTTGTCGCCAGCCAAACGCCACCGTGTTCCACAAGGTTGTAAAGATACACCAAAGAGTGATCTGGATCTTCTGCGTAGCTAGCACAAACTCTGCACCGCGTGCACAAAATGAAACTTGGTTAAATATCCCGCCTTCTCGTACTGGTCGATCGTCTGCTGCCGCCAGTCACAGTTCACACCGTATATACGTGTAGCTGAATCAGTGTAAAAGATCGGACGTGTTTTTACAACTCGGATGTTTTCCTAATTTGGATGCATTCCTAATTGGATGCTTTTCTAATTCGGATGAATTCGTAATTCGGCTGCTTTTTGTAAACTCGGATGCTTTTCGAAACTCGGATGCTTTTCTAATTCGGATGAATTCGTAATTCGGTTGCTTTTTGTAAACTCGGATGCTTTTTTAATTCGGATGCTTTTTTAATTCGGATGCTTTTTTAATTCGGATGCTTTTCTAGTTCGGATGCTTTTTATAATCTCGAATGCTTATTCAATTCGAATGTTTTTCTAGTTCGGATGCTTTTTGTAAACTCGGATGCTTTTTTAATTCGGATGCTTTTCTATTTTAAGTGCTTTTTCTAATTTCGGATGCTTTTTACAGACCGAACATATTCGCAAATCGGATGCTTTCCCAATCCGGCCTTATGGTGGCCCTAAAGGGACATCACACATCGCAGATTCTGCGATATTGCGCAATCTGCGCAAATTTGAACGATGTCAAACATGTTATCGCATCTAAGTATTTTTCTGAGATGTCGAACATTTTTATTACAGATTTTTGCAGGGATTTATGTCGAATATTTTTTGCGCAGATTTCTGTAATGTCGCACTTTTTTACTACAGATTTCAAGTTCTGCGCAGATTTCTCAGTGTGCAGAATTCTGCGATGTCGTACGTTCATTATATGCACATGTCGCACACACGTACACACGCATACATGTAGACACTACCACACTGAGGGCATACTTGTCATTCTATCCAATGGAGGACACTTGAGTGTGTGTGAATTACACCTATCAAAGTGAGGACACTACACTAAATTGCTGGTTGTCCATTGGTTTCATATTGATGTGCATTCTAAAGTCATCATTGCGATTGCAAATTCTAAATAGTCAAGTACTCTGACGCATCCGTACATGTATGTGAACTGACGAAACACCCTGCTTAGCTTTGATGAAGCTTCATTTTGTTCCGACAAAAGTCTTTGATGTTCCTCCAGCTTCGTGTCTGCAGTGCCACAAGACAGGATGTTTCGATGTCTCGTTTGCCAGGAAGCTTCTTCAGCAGAAAGAATTTCTGCAAACCCTTCGTAACGTCTCCCTTCTCCTCGGCAGTCCAGGGACGACGTTTCACTCGTCTCGAGTTGTTCAGAGATGCCAGACTTCCAGATGGAACACTGATAGGAGCCTGTCGAGTACCTAATGTCAAATAGGAAACAAGTCGATATCAAACACAGATATTTAGGCACTTTTAATTCAGACAGCCCAATAGCCAGATGAACAAACAAATGGACAGACAGACAATTGTTTTTTTAAAGACAGCCCGACTTAACCAGTTTGCGCCGGGATTATTTTAACATCGCCAAGCCCACGGGCGGGATTATTTTTTACGAAACTCGATCTGAAGCGGGTTCAGGCTGATAGTGCCGGGAAGCACACCCACGCATTTCCGGCCTTGCGCGCTGCTGACATACATTTCCGAACTTGAACTTGGCAGGTTTATGCGTCATTCGTTTTGAATTTTGGAAAATTTTTGCGTTTATATACGTCATCCGGCGCGAACTGGTTAAAATACAGACACATAAAAGCCTAAACTTACTGTTTTCACTGGGCACATCACAGGAATTGTCACTGCTGTTATCGCTGTCCTCGTCACTAGTGAAGCCTTCTGCAAGTCACAAAGAGCAGTTTTTGTTAGATTAATGCACACATACCCGACAGTTGGTTGTTGTCCTGCATGTAAATTCAGAAAAGTGGACTCAACTCTTGTCAAATTTCTGTGGTCTGTTTCTTTCTAATTTTTCTCTATTTCTCTTTCTTGTTCTGTAATGCAGGAGCAATAGCAAAAGAAATGCACACAAACACGTATACCATTTGTTATCATATATTGTGAACTGATAACAAAATGTTATTTCTTGCATTTCTTTCGCTGTTGAAGATGTATTAGTGAATAGTAATTACTGATCAAATATTTTTCAACAAAAGCAATAATTAATGTCTTTCTTTTGCTGTTGAGTAAATAATTTAAAACAACTGTGTCCTTACCACCAGTGACATGCAGTTCATCCAGGGATTTGCCCTGCTGGGAAGGCAAGTTTCCCCTCTCCAAGCTGAGAAAAAGTCTAGAAAGTTTGGTGACCCTCTGCACAGTATCTGGCAACTGGTAGTATTCACGATGGACACGCAAATCATGACCCATGAAGTTTGCAAGTGTTTCAAGTTGATGTTCCTTCAAGGCAAGAATTTGCGATGCGGTTGCCACGTGCTTACGAAGTTTTGTAGACCGGATGCTGGCAGCATTGTCAAGGCCCGCCATGTCTGCGTACAATCTTATACAGTCACATCCTCTTATATGACCTGTACCTCCATAAGAACATCGTGCAAACAAGTAGGTGTTGTCGTGGGCGACTCCAGCTTCATTTCTCTTCGCAATCAGAGCACTCAACCACGCCACCACCTCATTGCTGAGAAGCACAGGAACAGTTCGACCCCTCTTGCCAACTATTTCGACAACTCTGAACATCTTGCACAGATGCCGTTCAAGATCAGTCAGCAGGCATTCCCCGTTCACACTAGCTGTTGTGTGCTTCTGAAAGTCTTCTAGTTTCATTTTTGATACCTCCCCTTGCCTTCTGCGGTTGAACATAATAAGGTGGCACAGTGCGACTTCATTCAATCTCTTCCAAGCTGGTCCAATTTGTTCGCCCCGAGCATCCTGGACAAGTTCCACTTCTCTGTTGCCAGCTTCATGGAGGAACGCCGACATTTTCACAACATCAGCATTTGTCGGCAGAATTTGAGGTTGGTTGCGCTTTCCTTGGTACAGTGTTCTGTGTGCATGGGTGGATACACGGTCTCGCCAGGTCAGTTCGCACAACTGCAGAAATTCTTCAGCGTGTTGGGCTTTTTGCTTTTGGCCAGACTCTAGAGCATTTCCTTTAAGTATGAGTGCACACTTCTTGATGGAATGTCCAATCTTTAAAGCTAGAGACGGAACATCATACAACTGCTTGTCTTCATTAAAGCCAGCAATACCGTGAATAGCCTTGATGATATCATTCAGGTAGTGGGGGTGGACAAATAATTCAAGTGATGCATTTGGTTGGTGTGTATTCTTGCGGAGTTGTATGACAAGACGACCCAATTCCCGTATCTTGTTTCGGATGTAGCCATGTTGATCTACATCGTGCCCGAGTTTCGCGTATTCCCGCTTGGCTACTTCCACAATCAAAGTGTCATTCTTGGCCAGCAGAGTCACCTCATCTCTCTTCATCGGAATAAGAACCTGGTTCAACTGGAAAGACACACCGACAGGTGGAGGCTTTAACAAATCACTCTTGTGAGCAACACATCTACGCAGAGGAGTTGTGGTAGTGCTACCATGCGAGTGTGCAGGGAGTGCAGGTTTCAGTGGGCACTGGTGACGCCAGAGATCACTTCGCACATAATAGCCATAACAATATATGCACGGTCCGTATGCATGTGGAGATACCTTATGATTAGGCCTATATCCTACAATAAGTGCACCCCGGCCTTTCCGAAGGACTTGGCAATTGTGCCTATGATTACCAACATTGCGGATTTTCCACAGAAGTATCTTACGGGCACTTGGGTTGGTCTCAGACGCAATCTCTACAACTTCGCTCTCTTCTTTGTGACATGACTGGAGATGACGGGGCAACTTAGATTGAGGTACTTCACAGAAAAAGCAAAAGTGTTTCTTGTCCCATTTCCTGTGCCCACTTTCATTGCTGGTCTCCATGACCGTTATGTGACCGGTCTCAGTAGCCTCGGTTGATGATCTCTGTGACTCGGCACTTGAGGCTTCATATGGAGCAGTACAAACGGCAGGTCCTCTACCAGAATCAGCCTGTGGGCCATCATCCCAAATGGAACTGCTTTGTAGACTGTCTGAACCATTTAAGTGCGGATTCAAGAAACTCGGATGGGCCACCTGGCATAGAAATCAAATCAAAATCACATTTAATTTTAAACAAATAACAATTTCTTTGGGGAGGGGTGGGAGGGCGAGGGGAGGGGTGGGTGTGTGGGGGAGGGGTGGGTGTGTGTGTGGGGGGGGGGGGGGGGGGGGGGTGAAGGGGGGGGGGGGGGGGGGGGTGGTGCTTGCCAAAAACACTTTATTTACAAATTTGTTTCTGGCTTCTGGGCACCCACAGTGAATATTTGATAGGGTTCAGAAAACAAGTTCACTAATGAATCAAAATCTTACTACTTTCTATGTTGCCGGATGCAGAAAACGTTTATGATTTAGAACGAGTGGAAAAAAACCCAAACACCACTGTTATTTTCTTTCGGGGTAGACGCATATGCCTAATTGCCTCGGACTAGTTGACCCTCTAAAGGAGAGGGAGTTGGGAGTAGGGGTGGGAGGGGTGGGGTGTGGGGTGGGGTGGGGGGGGGGGGGTGAAAGGGGGGGGGGGGTGCTTGCAAAAAAAACACTTGATTTATAAATTTGTTTCTGGCTTCTGGGCACCCAGAGTGAATATTTGGGTTCTGAAAACAAGTTGAGTGTGTGTGAATTACCTCATATGGAGCAGTACAAACGGCAGGTCCTCTACCAGAATCAGCCTGTGGGCCATCATCCCAAATGGAACTGCTTTGTAGACTGTCTGAACCATTCAAGTGCGGATTCAAGAAACTCGGATGGGCCACCTGGCATAGAAATCAAATCAAAATCACATTTAATTTTAAACAAATAACAATTTCTTTGGGGAGGGGTGGGAGGGCGAGGGGAGGGGTGGGTGTGTGGGGGAGGGGTGGGTGTGTGGGGGGGGGGGGGGGGGGGGGAAGGGGGGGGATGGTGCTTGCCAAAAACACTTTATTTACAAATTTGTTTCTGGCTTCTGGGCACCCACAGTGAATATTTGATAGGGTTCAGAAAACAAGTTCACTAATGAATCAAAATCTTACTACTTTCTATGTTGCCGGATGCAGAAAACGTTTATGATTTAGAACGAGTGGAAAAAACCCAAAACACCACTGTTATTTTCTTTCGGGGTAGACGCATATGCCTAATTGCCTCGGACTAGTTGCCCCTCTGAAGGAGAGGGAGTTGGGAGTAGGGGTGGGAGGGGTGGGGTGTGGGGTGGGGGTGGGGGGGGTGAAAGGGGGGGGGTGCTTGCAAAAAAAACACTTGATTTATAAATTTGTTTCTGGCTTCTGGGCACCCAGAGTGAATATTTGGGTTCTGAAAACAAGTTGAGTGTGTGTGAATTACCTCATATGGAGCAGTACAAACGGCAGGTTCTGTACCAGAATCAGCCTGTGGGCCATCATCCCAAATGGAACTGCTTTGTAGACTGTCTGAACCATTTAAGTGCGGATTCAAGAAACTCGGATGGGCCACCTGGCATAGAAATCAAATCAAAATCACATTTAATTTTAAACAAATAACAATTTCTTTGGGGAGGGGTGGGAGGGCGAGGGGAGGGGTGGGTGTGTGGGGGAGGGGTGGGTGTGTGGGGGGGGGGGGGGGGGGAAGGGGGGGGATGGTGCTTGCCAAAAACACTTTATTTACAAATTTGTTTCTGGCTTCTGGGCACCCACAGTGAATATTTGATAGGGTTCAGAAAACAAGTTCACTAATGAATCAAAATCTTACTACTTTCTATGTTGCCGGATGCAGAAAACGTTTATGATTTAGAACGAGTGGAAAAAACCCAAAACACCACTGTTATTTTCTTTCGGGGTAGACGCATATGCCTAATTGCCTCGGACTAGTTGCCCCTCTGAAGGAGAGGGAGTTGGGAGTAGGGGTGGGAGGGGTGGGGTGTGGGGTGGGGGGGGGGGGGGGGGTGAAAGGGGGGGGGGGTGCTTGCAAAAAAAACACTTGATTTATAAATTTGTTTCTGGCTTCTGGGCACCCAGAGTGAATATTTGGGTTCTGAAAACAAGTTGAGTGTGTGTGAATTACCTCATATGGAGCAGTACAAACGGCAGGTTCTGTACCAAAATCAGCCTGTGGGCCATCATCCCAAATGGAACTGCTTTGTAGACTGTCTGAACCATTTAAGTGCGGATTCAAGAAACTCGGATGGGCCACCTGGCATAGAAATCAAATCAAAATCACATTTAATTTTAAACAAATAACAATTTCTTTGTGTTATCTATAAAATATACTATCTATTTTAACACCATCACAAGCAACAACATTCGCCCTTGATGTGCAACTTAACTGACGACATACCGGTATTTATCCTCTTCATAAAAAGATATGTAATTCAAATGAGAATTTGTGTCATGTGCATTCATTATATGACTTCTAAGACTTCTAAGGCACTTAGGGAGACACTAAAATGTCTCCCTAAGTGCCACTGTCTCCTTATTACCTAAAAAATTACGCTAGTTTGTCTCCCCAAGTGCCTATTTGGAAGAATTACGCATTTCATTGGTATTCTTCCTAACCTGTCTGTTTTTAATTAATGCATTCTATGGTAATTTTCTCACCTGGTGCTCAAATAGGCAGCGTGTCACACCATCAGTGTATCGGACGCAGTACTTTCCTGATAAAAAAGCCACAAATTCAACTAATTAAACTTTAAAGAGATTACATGCAATTGGGAGTGGAATGTTGAAAAGTATTTGTTGTTTACAGATCATATATATTTTTGGTTCTGAAAGGGGGGGGGGGGGGAGGAATCAAGTTTAGGAAAAATGGCATTGTTTATTTACATGTGGTACATGTCATGGGGGGATGTAAGAGGGTATACAGCTGTCTTAATTTATGTGTAACAAATGGGATTCTACATTATGGATTACATTTCTTACCTACGGAACCCACAACCCTAATGTGGGTTCACGTTAACGTGAACCCACAAATTACGAGGGCATTCCATTTGTTTTCGTCATATGTCCTTTTAGAGGCTCCGCACTTACCTTTGGTGAAGGAGATTATTACGGCAGGATACCATGATGAATCTGGAGGCCACAGTGCGATTACGTTCTCCCCTTCATGATGCTGGTGATTTGTCAAGGTTCCATCAAGACGACTACTTCGTTTCATGTTTGTTATGGTAGTTCTGTCAGCCACACCTAGACTACACAACAATACAACAACAATATACCATTAAACTGATAATAAGCCACTTTGGAGTTCCGACTGCGCATGTGCACAACAAGATTCAACAATTTTTCTCAAGGAGGTCAAGTGATACAAACACGGCAGACAAATGCACACAAGGCTATGGGGGACGCGGTAACCAAATCCGCATTTTTTACATTTTCTTGTGAAATCGAAAAAAATAAATAATATTTGTTCGAACAAAAGTTTGGCCACACAAAGCGGCTGAAAACACCAAAACGTAAACAAAAATATGTTACTTAGTAACTTTAAAACACGACGATCTCTTGAAATTTGCTGGTACCCCGCTATGCTTTTGCACGCAATCGATGAAATGTTTATATCGAAAGAAAAATCGTCAAGGGAAAATGTGCGCATGTGCAGTTGGAATACCAAATTGGCTTATACAATTAAATATTAATAATTGTGGCTACTTATTTGTTTTATTATTTATACAATAACTACAATTAACTATTTCTTGTTCGCACGGTGCTCAACAACTCATGCTTGCGTTGGCAAAATAAAGCAGTTAAATTTGGTTATAACTTCTATATTATTCTGAAATTAGGCATATTCACTTCCCATATCATCCTATAGACTAGAGTAAGAGATCGAGGCCATTTAACTAAAAATTACATTACAACGTAAATGAGCACGTCATATACCGTCATCTGGGGTGACTTTGATACTCAGTGTGACTTTGATAAATCACCCCGAATGTCAAAATTGAACAACAAAGTGTCCAAAACTCTGTGTAGTTGTGTTTTTATGATAGTATTTGTCTTTTCTGTCTTCGCAGATACTGATTGAGCTCTGATGTACCGTAACAATCATGCCACGGGTCTATAAACGGAAGGCTGGGTCGAGGGGCTATCAAACCATTAAAGTTATCAGAAAACCCAAATATTTGTATTGTTTGAATAGTTTTGTAGCTTGTGTTTTTTTAAAACGAATTAAAATTATCAAAGTCACCCCAATAAGAGGGTTAATTTGATAACATAGGCTTTATTCATTGGTTATCAATGTCACCCCGACAACGGGGTGACTTTGATATTTTGTTGTGGTTTTAAAAAAAATATGAACACACAATCTGATGAAGAAATGATTTGGTCTATTGATAGCCAAGAGGCACATTGTTATTAGTTGAAAGAATCAAGGGTGAAAACCCCATTTATCCTACTCAAAAGATATCAGAAGTGCCAAAAACTATCAAAGTCACCCCAGATGACGGGTACGGTATGTCATACTCTGCTACATTCATACTCAGTCATACTCATAGTCATACATAGCGAGTAACATGCAAGCTTCCAAATACAATATCTCTACTTACCATTTATTCCAGCTCCATGGTACACCTAGCTAGCTGCAAATGACCACGTCTTCGCATAAACTACAATATGCACTTAGGCCAAAACAACGTTATAATAGTTAAGACATGTCTAAACGAGTATGTTGTCATGGACGTGTACACATGTAATTGTACATACATGTTTACATTTACGTCATTTTCACACGCGCAACCAACGGAGGGCGCTATGCCATTCAGAGTAATCCCGTTTGCGTTTTTTTTTGACGGGGAAAAAAATGTGCATACTGCCTCACGTCAGGTCTTATGCGTCAACCGAGGACTCCTCCCAAACGCTTTGATATTTAACCAACAGTCAAAAACGGCCACGAAAGTGCCATTTTTCACAATATTTCATACCGAGGACGCGCTCGGTTTGCAAGGTGTCCTCAGTATGTGAGTGTGTACTTACATTAAAGCCCTCCATTTGCGGTATTGACATGTACACGCAGTCGTGAACCACATAACGATCGAGGCTCGATCTTGTGTTTTCCTTTATTCCTTTACTATACCCAATCCCCATTGCTTTGCGCTTGCACCGTCGATCGAGGACCAAATTTTTCCATTCATACCGCCGACCGAGGGGCTTTTGTTTCCTTTGTTCTCCTTTGTGTCTCGCCCCTCGGTCGTTATGTGGTGCAAGAGCAGAAATACACGTACACAACATACTGTAACGTAGATTCGCCTGGGGTCGACTACACACACAAGAAGGACTCCTGACACAAGTGTTCCTCTATTTCCTGTGGTTCTCTGCCGTTTATTGTGGACTCTCGCCTACCAAACATGGACTTCAGGCTCACACAATCACGCGGCCCCCAGAACTGGTCTGAACCAGTTCGGCGCTTGCGCAATCCAAGGCGGGTTTCCGGGGCGATCCCACCACCGTGGAATCGCTCCAGCGCCCTCTACCGCCCAACCGGCACGGGCGTTACACAGCCCCCCACGAAGACCTTGTTTGCCCCCAAACAAGACCATGGGCGCTGCTGCCGCACCCCGGCCAACCGCCCTGGAAAACGCATAACGCCAACATTACACAACAATTTACATTCCAACAATTTACATTACAACAATTTACATTACAACAATTTTCATTACAACAATTTTTATTACAACAATTTGGGGTAAGCCCCTGGCCCCAGGACACACCCCTGGCCCCGGCACACCCCTGGCCCCGGCACACCCCTCTAAATGTTAAACTTGACTGCGACTGTGACTGCGACTGGCTGCTCTGACTGCGACTGGTGCCTTCGACTGCGGCTGGCTCTTGCGACTGCGACTGTGGTTCCTGCGACTGCATCTGCGGCTGGCTCCCGCGACAGCGACTGGCTCCTGCGACTGCGACTGGCTCCTGTATCTGGTGCCTGCGACTGCGACTGGCTCTTGCGACTGCGACTGCGACTGCGCTTGGCTCCTGCAACTGCGACTGGCTCCTCCGACTGCGACTGGCTCCTGTGGCCGCGACTGTGACTGCCTCTTGCGACTGCGACTGATTCTTGCGACTGCGACTGATTCTTGCGACTGCGACTGATTCTTGCGACTGGCTTAGAGAGCGTGGGCGTCCCGGCGAGGCCCCGCCCCCGCTGCGCCGACGGGCACGGCTCGGGCTCGCTCCGAGTGTTGCGAGCCGTCTGCCGCGCCGCCGTCTACAGCATGGGCCGGGCCCCCCCGACTCGGTTTCATTCCTGCAGAAGATCCAGAGAATGTCTCGACGAGGCCCCGCCCCCCACTGCATCCACGGGCACAGCTTTGGATTGTTCCGCGAGGAACCATCCGTCTGCTGCGCCGCCGTCTACAGCATGGGGCGGCCCCCCGACAGACCTGGTAGCGGACCCGGACAAATATGGAGAAGGGCGCCCTCTCTCCAAATCGGAGTGGACGCACTGAAGCCCCCAGCCATTGGCGCATGTCCCGAAATTCCCCGCTATCCTTCTCCAACTCCTCCCCCAGGAAACCCCAGACTCCCAAGTCCCCATAACCTCCCTAGAGTTCCCCTGGCGTCATGCACGGAGTGCCTGAAAGCCTCCCGGACTGGTCCCCGCTCCCCGGGCCCACGCCCCGGCCTGCCCTCTCGCCGTGGGGCGAGTTGGCTGCCGTGTTATCGTGGTTTCCTGAAAACCTGAACACTTCACCTGGTCTTTTCCCGTCCTTCTGTATGCCGACCGCTGCCACCAATGTAACGAAGATTTCTCTGGGGTCGACTACACACACAAGAAGGACTCCTGACACAAGTGTTCCTCTATTTCCTGTGGTTCTCTGCCGTTTATTGTGGACTCTCGCCTACCAAACATGGACTTCAGGCTCACACAATCACGCGGCCCCCAGAACTGGTCTGAACCAGTTCGGCGCTTGCGCAATCCAAGGCGGGTTTCCGGGGCGATCCCACCACCGTGGAATCGCTCCAGCGCCCTCTACCGCCCAACCGGCACGGGCGTTACAATACATACATACATACATATATTTTGGATCACCGAGGTTGTGCATTGCATATTGGGTTTGCGGCGCGTGCTTATAAATCTGCATATAAATACGTTAGTGCGACATAGCTGCGCAGAAATGTGCAATGAAAATGTATATGTAGGTGCCCATCCATGCGACATTGCACAAATTTGCATACTGAGAAATAAAAATATGCGACTTTTAAAAAATCTGCGCAGAAAATATTCGCCATCACAGAAATCTGCGCAGAAATCTACAAAAGAAATTCTACGTCTCAGATATATGCTTAGATATATGCGATAACAAGTTTGACATCGTTCAAATTCGCGCAGAATTCGCGATATCGCCGAATCTGCGATGTGTGATGTTCTTTTATATTAGGGCCACCCTAGTGCCGGATTGGGAAAGCATCTGATTTGCAAATATGTTCGGTTTGCAAAAAGCATCCGAGTTCACAAAAAGCACTCAAAGCATCCGAATTCAAAAAGCATCCGAGTTTATAAAAAGCATCCGAACTAGAAAAGCATTCGAATTAAAAAAGCATTCGAGATTACAAAAAGCTTCCGAACTAGAAAAGCATCCGAATTAAAAATGCATCCGAATTAAAAAAACATCCGAGTTTACAAAAAGCATCCGACTTACGAATTCATCCGAATTAAGAAAGCATCTGAGTTTGCGAAAAGCATCCGAATTAGGAATGCATCCGAATTAGGAAAGCATCCGAGTTGTAAAAACACGTCCGATCTTTTTGACACTGATTCTGCTTCATAGGCGGTCACCCAAATTGTCAGTATCTTTGTTTGATCGGGAGCTAGTCAGAAATTTCTGAGACCGTCAACCTATAGAGCAAAATAGCTCACTTGTATGCAAATGTCTGCAAATTTACGTAGTCAGTGTCCCTTGCGTTTGTGATGTGTGTGTTTATTTGTATACAATTCTGAAATATGTTAACTTTGATGTTAACTTAATTCTCCATGTTGGAACCAACAACACATCCGACAACCCGGAGACTATTGCCGCTCAGATCACCTCCCTCGGCGAGTCACTACAACCAAGATCAGTGACAATATCTTCGATCATACACCGTAAAAACCAAACGGTGCCACAGTGCAAGAGAGTAGATGATTCTAATAATCTGCTCAAGTCCATAGCAAAGCGAAATAACTGGGGCTTCATTGACAACGGTAACATAAACTCAAACCACCTTGTGTCGGACGGAGTGCACCTCAACTCAGCAGGAGTGCGCCTACTTGCCACGAACATTATTCAACACATCAACGGACCACCAAAGACCTTTGATAGTCGCACCCCACATCAGAGAACCCCTTTCGGTCAGAGTTTGTACTCTGGTGTCCTGAGGAAGCGGACTACAGCGACCCGTGATGTTCCAAAGGGTTTTCTACCCGTACCCCCATCAGAAACGGCACCAAACCCACCTCAATCAACGACTGCAGCCAGTATCCCAGACCAGACCACCCCCAACACACTATCGAGGCCAGGAGTGGAACCAACATCTGAAAATGGTCAGGGAGCTGCTCAACCCCCAAGGCAAGGTTCTAAACTAGACATAGTGGCATTATCTGCAATCCAAATTCCGGGGGTTTCTCATTCGCCCATCTTAACGTGAGAAGCCTCATAAACAAATTTGACCATTTTAAGATTGTAATGTCTAGAAATCCATTCGACATCATCTGTCTAAACGAAACTTTTTGCGACGCCTCAATCTCTGACGATGAGATAACTCTTCCAAATTATTCTATTGTCAGAAAAGACAGGAACCGACATGGTGGCGGGGTTGCAATTTACATTCGAGATACCCTAATGTTCTCTCGTCGTGAAGATCTCGACATAGATGATGTCGAGTGTATAATGGGTTGAAATTAGGTGTTACAAAGACAGCCTGTGCTTATCAGTTCTATATTTATAGGCCTCCTTCAAACTCTGTCGAATTTATGGGAAAACTGAGTGATATCCTTAATAAGGCCTCATGTGAATGTAAAGAAATTATTACAACTGGGGACTTTAATTATGATGTTTCAGAGGAACACGATAGTATGCAATCAGTCCAATTATTTCCTTGTTTTAGTTTGTTTCAAATGGCGCAACTCATACATGACCCAACACGTGTCACTGAATCCACTCAAACTACCATCGATCTAATTTTTATTTCCCACCCAGAGCTCATAAAGGACTGTGGTGTTTTACCAGTCCTAATCAGTGATCATTATCTTGTTTATGGGCTACACAGTTGGAAAACACTAAAAATAAAAGGTCGTTCAATAAATGTTCGATGTCTAAAAAATATAGACAGTGATGCATTTACGGACGATCTCCGTAATGCACCATGGCAAGGTGTTTTTGGTTGTTATGATGTGGATAATGCGTGGTGTATATGGTACTCCATATTTATGAGTATTATTAACTTCCATGCGCCAGTCAAAACCAAACGCATTCAGGGTGCCTCAGTACCGTGGCTCGATAGCGAAATTCGGCAGCGCGATCGTGTACACAAAATTGCAAAGCACACAGGCTTACAAATCCATTGGGATTCATACAAAAACCTGCGAAACAATATATAACTAATAAAATCCGCAGTATAAAGAGTAATCACTACACATCTACCATAGAAGAAAATAAAAGCAATTTATCTATATATGCTGTGGAAAACTCTGAAGGAGGTACTCCCCAAGAAACAAAAAACTGTACCAAATTCGATTACTTCCCCAAATGGAGAAAATATTGACGATATTGCCGACATTGCTGATACATTTAATGAACACTTTTCAACAATTGGCAAGCGTATACTGCTGGAAACTACCCTTTGCGTGAACTTGAAATAGATGACAATACTGACGCCTCTATTTTTTATTCTTTTGACGAAGATTGCGTAGTACCTAATATTACAGAAGAGTTTGTTCAAAAGCAAATATCATCTATGTCGGTTGGGACTGCAACAGGTCCGGATGGAATTAGTGTTAAAATGATTAAAATTGCTTAAACTTATATCATTAAATCTTTAACTCATATTTGTAACCTGTCTATACGATGTGAGCGATACCCTAAAGATTGGAAACATGGTTTAGTATAACACCAATTCACAAGGGAGGAGATAAATGTAGTACATGTAACTATCGGCCTATTTCTATACTGCCAATTATCTCTAAGATTTTAGAAAGATGGGTGCACTCATCGGTATATAGATACCTTGATAAAAACAATCTGATTCTTAGTTGCCAGTCAGGATTTAGACCCCTGCACAAAACTGAAAGCACCCACCATAGGCCTACACCATACAAGTGTTTTGCGGCCATGGAGAATGGAGTTACAGGCAGTGTGTTTATAGATCCCAGTAAAGCATTTGATTGTGTTGATCATGAAATCTTACTAAAGAAACTAGAAAGGATGAACATGTCATCTTCTGTAATTAATTGGTTTAAGTCGTACAGTCCGTCTGTGAATATTGGCGGCACCATATCAAAGGTCCTGTCCGTAAACACTGGCGTTCCGCAGGGGTCGATTCTAGGTCCACTTTTATTCATTTTATTCATTTTGTATTGCCCCAAACTGCAACTTATTTATGTACGCTGATGACTCCACATTAACGTGTAGCTCCTCCAACATTAATATACATGTAATAGAAAGTAGCTTAAATACAGCTCTTACTAGTTTTCACAACTGGTAGGTGCATAAGAAACAAGCTAGCATTAAATGCCACCAAAACCAAATGCATGCTTATTGGTACAAGGCAGAAAATATGTAATGTTGATTTCAATGTATGCATTGCTGGTAGTCGTATTGAAAACGTGAAGTCTTATGTTTGGGTGTATAGTTATTGATGAAGCATTAAGTTGGTGCCCACATGTCGAATACGTAAGAAAAACTGTTGTATCTAAATTAGGTATACTAAGAAGAATCCGTGGATGTGTTCCTCAACACAGCCTACACACACTATTTGTAAGTTTAGTGATGCCAACGTTAGAGTATTAATGTACCGGTGTGGGGAGGAAGGTACATATCTCACGATGATAATGTCTCAAAAGAGCCGCGCGGATAATCCTCAAATGTACCTTAGAGGATATGTTTGCTCATCTGAATTAGGCTCCTTTTTCAAAAAGAGTCAAGTCAAAAAAGGCTATTCTTGTCTTCAAAAGTCTCAACAAAATGACTCCTTTGTACATGACAAATATTTTCACACCACTTATACAGTTATTCGCGAAACAAGGCAATCAACCCACACGGCACTGACAGTTCCTTTCGCCAAAAAAGAATGCTACGCCACAAGTTTCGCTGTAAGTGGTGCAAATATTTGGAATAATCTGCCCGACTTGCGAACATTGGACTCATTAAGCAGTTAAATCGGAGCTCCGACATGTCATCCGTTAGATATTAGGCCAATTGCGCTGATCTACGGATGATAACTTGGTTGCAACTAATGTAGAGCCAGATGGGAATTTCCCCTTCTCTTTTTACCCCCAAGGGTTTTTTTTGGGGCGGGTTTTCGCCTATCTTGTAAATCAGAATTGATATCAATGTTTTGAATTCCTGTAAATATCCTTGTACGTCTGTAAATATTATGTTTGTAACTTTCTGTAAATGTTGTATTTATATGTACTGTTATTTTATTTAACGATGTATGCAGGGCCACAATGAAAACCAGTTTAAACTGTTTGGGCACACCCTGGGTAAAGAAATGGAATAAATAAATAAATAAATTTGAACAATCGTCTGTTTATACGCGCGCACCCAGGATGCGGCCTAAGTCTACACATTCTATATCTAAAAAAAAATATATAGGTTTCCAATGTTTAGTTTATAGATAAAAGTACAGTTCCTAAGCCACGCGGTTTTGCTTGTTGGCGCCCAGAAAATTGCATTGTTGCAGCGCCATCATTTGGAAAACGGTCTTTTGGCGATTTTTTGTTGAACCGCTGAGGTTGATTAATTAGCGCCCTCATCCGACATACCCCCAAACCATTTTAAATAGTCTGGTACCTTACAAGTGAACTTTGCATTATTTTATTACACGATTATAGTGGATACCATAGTATTACCATACAGACCATTTGTTGTTTGGATCGTCGTGTTATGATCATCGCGTATTATTAAACTGGACTACCAACAAATATCGTTATTAATTAAAAGTAAGTGGATTCCCCCATTATTTTCATGTGAGCAGCACTCCACAGCATCCCCAAGCGGTGGCAGATACAACCCAAGGGTTTTCGGAGTTTTGGTAAGAAATATAAATATTATAATCGATACAAATGTCAAATATCCGCATTGACTGTGCGCACAACAAGTATAAGTAAGGCCGGTTCATACTCGGCTCGAATTCGAAAGCAAACGCGAACGCGAATTTGTGACGTCAGGGGGAGTTTTCGCGATGCGAAATCGCAAAAGTTGAACACATTTCAACTTGGGCGAATGTTCGCAGCAAACGCTTTGTGACGTCAAATTCGTATCGCAATCGCTTTCGCGTGAAGTATGAACCGGCCTTTAGTTCTTCATTGCATTACGACTGACGTCCAGGGTATCAATGTATCGTGCCATAGCGAACAATTTTACAACCTTTTTTTTCTTCATATTTTTACCTGATCATGAAGGAAGCCGAAATCTCGCTTATGTATTCCTTCACCGTGTCTGGAATTACAGATCGTCATGGGTTATTAAAAGTTAATGTGTCTTTAGGCAACTTATTTACAGAAAATAAATTGCAAATCCACGCTTTTGGACGTGAACATCATGTACGAACACTCCACAATCCCTACATGCGCGCGTGCGCGGGTACCCGGCAGCCGCGCCGGCCTACTAGCTGGTGGTGCTGCCGGGTACCCGCGCACGCATGTAGGGATTGTAGAGAGTTCGTACATGATGTTCACGTCCAAAAGTGTGGATTTGCAATTTATTTTCTGTAAATAAGTTGCCTAAAGACACTTTAACTTTTAATAACCCATGACGATCTGTAATTCCAGAAACAAGGAATACATAAGCGAGATTTCGGCTTTCTTCATCAGGTAAAAATATGAAGAAAAAAAATTCGCTGTGGCAGGACAAATTGATACCCTGGACTCCGTCGCGATGTACACAACAGAGGAGTCTAACCAAGTCTGGGCTAGGCTGGGTACAACTGTCTTGTGCGCTAGTTCGAGTAACGTAGACCCAAATATCACCTACATGTAAGTATGCGCGCTGCTGCGTGCACGCTCACTATCAATGCGCGCAGCATGCAGTGTGAAGGGCAGTGTGCATGTACACGCAGTCGTGAACCACATAACGATCGAGGATCGATATTGTGTTTTCCTTTATTCCTATGTTATACCCAAACCCCATTGCTTAGCGCTTGCCCCGTCGATCGAGGACCGAATTTTGCCATTCATACCGCCGACCGAGGGGCTTTTGTTCCCTTTGTTCTCTTTTGTTCCCTTTGTTCTCTTTTGTGTTTCGCCCCTCGGTCGTAATGTGGTACCAGAGCACGCACACATACGTACGAACTCGGTGTGAAACTGACGAAGTGAGTCTACAAGTTTAACGTTGTTTTGAGTTTATTTTCCTGAAAAAAAATGTCGGCCAGCGTAACATATGAAATTTCTAAACCTCCAGGATCGATAGATAAGGACACAAAGAGTATAAAGGTACATTTTTTAAAACATTAAACAAATACATTGTATGTTATCATTTTGCATCGGCCTACTGTCGGATCTCCGTTTTCCAAACACAAGCTTTATCTTGCGGAGGCCTCATTCATACAGTTTAGCAATGCGCCAGAGCCACAACAGAACCAAAGCCAGGGTTTGGAAAACAGCCCTGTTGTCGTTGACAGAAGCCATGTGATTAGTCCGCACTGAATCCGGCCTGGGTTACGGTACAAACATTTTGTTGAACTTCGTTTTTCATTCATCTTGTAACAATCGCGTTTGCAGATTGGGGATAGTTTTCACTTTTTTACAGAAATTGGGCGGGATTCGACCGGTTTTTTTGGGCGCACACTCTGGGTAAGTTGATAAAATGTGACCCGCTCTGCAAAAAGGATGTATACATGTATGTCGCGCTATGCTTTCACGCGTAGTGGCCTGTACCATGTGGATAGGGTGACAAAATCTCAGAAATCTGTTTTTGGCTTTTTCGCAATTTTGCGAAAAAGCCTTTGTTTTTGTTCTGAATTTTTTTGGCTTTTTCGCAAATTTTGCGAAAAAGCCTTTGTTTTTGTTCTGATTTTTGTTCTTTTTTTTTTTGTTTTCTTTTTTTCTTTTCTTTTAGTAACCTAAACCCCATAGACTTTGTACACGTTTTTGCTGCCCGTCACTTTTAATAGAAAACAAAGTCGTATTTCCATAAAACTTAACATAGGTGAAGGCCCTATAGTGAACTGGTGTCTCGCAGACAGACGTCATGGTGACGTCATCAGGGGTCACGTGACGTCATCTTAAAGGTGTAATTGATTTAATCTTTAAAAACCAATAACAAATCAACCGCAAAAGACCGAAACTTGATTTTTGTGGCAATAGATAGAATGACCCAGGATCTTCATTTCATCTCGCGTGCGTGAAGTCACGTGACCCTTCCTTCCGGTCCAAACCGGAAGTGCCTTATAATTTAAAACTGAAAAATTATAGGAACTTACTTTCAACGATGTTAGTGTCTGGCTAGAATAAACTTTTCAAAAAAATTACCGGCGACTTCATAACACGTTAGAGCGCCCTCTAGCGACATGTCGAAAAATGATTAAAATGAATAATCTGTTGATGTGTGTGGCGAAGTTTGCTGAAATCACTTTATAACCGGTGTATATAATCAGCTTTGTGCTAAGAACATATTGAGAAAGAGAAATATTGATGACGTCACCAAACCGGAAGTTACAATGAAAAGACCTTTAAACCTTAAAACGTCGCTTAAAAATCAACCGCGATAGATATATTTCAGATTTTTGCTTCAAATAGCAAAGTTAACCCTAACTACCCCAAACCCACCAAACTCCAACTGCAGCTTTCGCTAGGTTTTGGCAGGTTTGGTACCAAACCGTAACAACTTGTTGTTAGACTTTGTTTGACTCAGTACCAAAGGCCCAGGGAGACCCTGTTGAATTCTGTGAGGTTCAGGACAGAAAGGCATGAGACTTGTCAAAATGTTAGATATTTTGAGAATGCACAGGCATTTATACATGTACGTGAGTGACCCACATTGTCACGGCACAGTTCCTGGTCAACTGTAAGTGTACACTTACACCTTGTATGTGTGTCCCCACTGAAACACATAATACCACTGGCCAGTTATCACTGTTCCAAGTCAATACAACTTCAACTGTTGGAGTTTGGCAGGTTTAGTACTGTTAGGTTCAGTACAGTGTACCAAAAATTACTGAACATGTGTGAGCTGTTGAAGTTTGTTAGGTTTGGTATGCTTCCTAGTGCGAGAGCCTAGGGGGTTAGGGTTAAGACAGCTCTCAAGCTTTCTGTTAAATACCTCACGATGACGTCATCAAGTGTCAGATTACAAGCAACCAAATATTTCTAGATTTAATCTTTGAAAATCAATATAAAATAAACTGTAAAAGATCTGATTTAGATTTTTAGGGGAATTGATAGATTAATCCATGGTCTTCATAATTTGTATTACATGCAAAAAGACCTGACACTTCCTTCCAGTACAAACCGGAAGTTCCTTATAATTTAAAAGTAAAAAACGATGTGAACTTACTTTCATCGATGTTAGGAGCTGGCTAGGTTGTAAGTAACAAAAATGTTAACAGTGACTTCATAAAATGTTAAAGCGCCCTCTAGCGTCATGTTGACAAATGTTACGTCATATTACGATTATATTTGAATTATTACGTTTTTAGACGTTGAAGGCATATCTCAGCAAAGGATCGTGTTAACATAACACCTCATTGTGTGTTGTTAGGTGATAGATAGTTGCACAAAAAGTTCAGAAACGTGTGACGTCATCGTTTTAATCAGTTTGAATTTATTTTAATCTGTTTAAATTAAATTAAATTCGGTTTTTTTTGAAAAAAAATACTCTAAAAAAATGCGAAAGCTAAAAAAGCCCTATGTTCTGTTCCTCGAACAGACGTAGTTCTAGTCTGTTTCTGTTTTTTTTCTTTTTTTCTCATTTTTGAAACCTATATTATCATAATTTATTGCCAGAAATGTTGATTTCGATGAATAAAGATGAAAAAACTACGTGTTTGTGTCGTGCTATTCATGTATTGTTGCTGCTTTTGTTCTTCAGAATTTAAAATAATCGCCGAAGTTTACGCTTTCTTGGTGCATGATTTTTATCTCCCCCTATCAATAATTTTGGATCGCCCGAAAGATGCACGCCTGCTTTTTTGGGGCAAGAGAATGTCTATCTAGTCAAATGCAAATGAATATGAGGCCAAAATAAGCAATAAATAAAAGCCTCTTGTTGCTATGGAGTGCCAAACATTTTCATCACGTGATTTCCTCTCGAATGGCGTTTTCTGATTGGGTAATTCGTGCAATATTGGTACTGCGCATGCTCAGTATGACCTCATCCGCTGTCGATCAGTGCGTACATATGTATGTACGTGTACTAAACAGCAGAAATCGGAAACAGCAGCGTAGCCAATGCCACGTCCTTTGTTTTGATCAGTTTCAGGACATTACTGAAGATTTTGTCTAAAGTAAATGTCTTTTTTAATCCACAAACCATATCTAAATACATACAATAATAATGTGCTCCAAAGATCAGTGTCTTGCTCAGGCTTTGAATGAGCCTCGTGATGAAAATCTGTTCCGTGTAGAAAATGATGCGATAGCTTTCGTCGAAAATTACCGTACTTCGTTAACTCAGCTGTACACAAGGAATCTGATTCAGATTCGGAATTCGAGTCATCTTCATCAGATGCCAGTGATAGTGAGGATGAAAAGGAAAATAACAATGAAGAACCTGAAGGTCCTTTAGTAATCATAGACTTTCCTCTCTTCGATGATGGGGACACTAATGGTGTTCTTGAAGTTGATGCGCAACGCACACAGACAAGGGATTTCTCATGCAAGTGTTTTAGACACCAAAAAAAAATGTAAATTTTATTTTATTTTTAATTTTGTCCCCAAAACATGAATTTTTGACGACAAAATTGTGCAATGAATGTTGAATGCTACAAATTCAAATGGCTATGCCTATGCAGTCAATCACTAAAATCTTCCAAACACAAGTACGTGTAAACATTAACAAACAAAAGCTCAGTACTGAAATTAATTGAACCCTTTCGACCTTCCTGCATGTGGTTGTTAATCTTTGGCTCAATTGAACAAATTATGCAAATCCTTGTGATGACGTAATGGAATTTAAAGCAAAATTATGGTGCAAACTCAAAACTCACTTCATAATAATACCTGAAAATTTCAGAGCAATAGCGAATAACGCATCATGTTCGTTGCCAGGAATATTCGTGGTTAACATTTTCAGTTAATTTCATTTCAGTACACACTTTTTCAAAGGCTTTTTTCTTCTTAAATTCTTAAATAAATTCCTGAGAAAGAATATGCAAATTACCCAAATCTTTAGAACGCAGAGTGCCACAGGGTTCAAAGATATATTAAACGAAAACTTATGAAAAAGCTTTCTATCTAGGTACAAAACCCAATTTGTAAATTTGCAACATAAAGCCCCTTTTTGCATAGCGTGTCACAAATAGTAACAAACAAATTTTGGAGATATGGACTGTGCAGTGGTTTTGGGAGTAATTGAGGTGTAATATGGGGCGTCAGGAGCCCCGTATTTCTAGGGGTACCCCCCCCCCCCCCTCTTCCCACAGGTTGGATGTGCTAGTCATCATTGCACTATGACTGACGTCCAGGATATGAGACAGTCTCCGTTTGATTCCACTAAAAGCGTACAAAATACTCTTGTGTTACCATGGTTACCTTGTTGAAGAAGCAAATTTGGTAGTGTTTCCCCTGCCTATTCAAATGTGAGGTGGTACTTTCAGCGACCACCTCGCTAAATTGTTGCCAATATTACCATCTCGCTGTGAAGATTTGTATTATGGGAAATATAGGGGAAATATAATAAAAACAATAAAAACAAACTTATTTTGTTAAATTTATTTGCATTTTTCTTGACTTTTTTGTATCGAGAACTCACTGTGTAGGTGGAATTATCGCGCATTTTTGTGAGCGCTGCATTTTTTTCTTCAGTTTACGAACTCTGTAATTTAGTTTTTAATCATCGATTTGAATGTTTACCAGGGGAAACATGTATACTGTCCTTAACTACAGAAGCGTTGAGTAAAGAAATTCCATACATATGACACAAAACACAGTAAAGGGGGCCAGGCACAGTTCTGTCACGTTAGCAGTGTTTCTTTATCACTTATAAACTCCACCTATTACACAAAGCTTTTCAATTTTTTTTTTAAAGTGAATCGAGATGCATACTATCATAGAACTAAAAGAAGCAAACTATGTAAACAATAAATTAAAGTAAGCAAAGCTATGGGCCCGTTTTTGTTCAACATATTTGACGAAACAAATATTTGTCAGTTAATTTTATTTAAAAAAAAGATACACCAATCTGTGCATCTCATAGTTTGTTTACCTCATAGGGCTACCCATGTAAAAACAAACACTGGAGCAGTGGGATGGTTAGCACATTGGTCATTGCTTGAATTATCATGAATGAGTAGATTTGGGGGGTTGTATTTTGTAGTAAATATCGTTTAACTGAGCTGTCTGAAGTTTTAGAATCATGGATGCCGAGAAAAGCACGAAAAACAGCGTTTTTTTTCAACCAGGGTCGAGCAGTTATTCTTATGTTATCTTTGTTTTTGTCGCGATCGCCGTCCGGCGATTGCGAATTTTTCATTATAAAATTCTATTTTTCGGAATAATTACAGGATATCTAGCGCAATCATTTTGCTGGATGCCCAGAATCAACATTTACTTTCAGATGAGTAAGATATTTCTTAATAATTCGGTGGTAGATATTTTCGATATCTGCAAATGGTGTATACTACCTTTAAGTTAATAAACACAAAGAAATTGTGCTAACGTGACAGGTAGATACCGGTAGGTGGCCCCCTTTACTGTGTTTTGTGTCATATATACACTACTGTGGCAGAACACACATAGTAAACTTCACATGGTCACTGACTCCCCAAACAAAGGTGACCTATCCTGATACAATCTAGACCATTTTCAGATAACCCACTAGCTACTTAACCAGTTCGCGCCGGGATTATTTTAACATCGCCGAGCCGACAGGCGGGAATTTTTTTAAACGAAACTTGATTCGAAGCGGGTTCAGGCTGATAGTGCCGGGAAGCACACCCACGCATTTCCGGCCTTGCTCTCTGCTGACAGACATTTTCGAACTTGAACTTAGTGTGTTTATGCGTGTTTAATTTGGGGAAATGTTTGCGTTTATAAACGTAATCCGGCGCGAACTGATTAAACTCATCGGTCGTTCATTGAATGGTCACGCTGAGTTTCACGGCGAATGCGGAATTTACCTCAATTTCGTATTTAAATTTTGTTTATTGTGATCACGTCGACATCTAAATTTCAACTGAGTAATGCGCACTATCCTGATTGGTTGCTGCGCTCATGATCACGCTGCCGTGCGTAGCTGACTGGTCACTGCGCCCTGCCTCATGCTGTCGAGCATGAAATATTATACTACATGTAGCAATAGCAATATCTTGGATTTATATAGCGCTTTTCACACCCGAAGGGCATCTCAAAGCGCTTTCCAACATTATTACCCCTGGTCACTGGGCCATTTTCAATCCTTAAACCATCTCAGCTCCCTGGGGAGTATACAGCCTGTGCTATAATATATGCGCTACTAGGCTAAATCAATCACAATAACCATCTCTGCCCTCGCAGGTACCCATTTTACCCCTGGGTGGAGAGAAGCGATTATAGTTAAGTGCCTTGCTCAGGGACACAAGTGTCACGACCGGGACTCGAACCCACACTCTGCTGAACAGAAACACCAGAGATTGAGTTCGGTGTTCTTATCCACTCGGCCACGACACCCCACGACATGTAGCTCCACTCCGAATCTACCCTGTTTCGTCACACTTCAAGGGACGATATAATCTAGGAGAATAAACTTGGAAGCTGCATTGAAGACTGTGACAGAGTTCAAACACTGTGCGTGCTCAAATTTGGTATCTGTGCACGTGAATGCAATATTGCGCCCAATTTGATGAGTGAATGTCATGTACCGGTAGCAGCATGGGTCTATTTGACAATCTCTCACAAATGTTCGGGTCACATCGCTATATCAGTGGCGGTTATTTTGGCATTCACAGACAATTAATAAATGTCGTAATAGGATATTCTTAGAAAAATTACTTTTACAAAATTTTCTTTTAACCAGTTCGCGCCGGATGACGTATATAAACGCAAAAATTTCCAAAAATTCAAAACGGATGACGCATAAACACGCCAAGTTCAAGTTCGGAAATGTATTTCAGCAGCGCGCAAGGCCGGAGATGCGTGGGTGTGCTTCCCGGCACTATCAGCCTAAACACGCTTCGGATCGAGTTTCGTTAAAAATAATCCCGCCCGTCGGCTCGGCGTTGTTAAAATTATCCCGGCGCGAACTGGTTAAGCCCTTATTTGTGGTCTTTCCTCCATGGTACAAGTACATGTAGTACTCCCGTGATCGTAGATCTTATGAATGCATCACACGCATCACAATTCCTGCATGCATGTGTGCACATGCCAGTACAATGTAGTATGGATACACTGGGCGCACAAACTTTTGCCTGGAAATAGACAAATTTGTTTATTACAGAAATTAGGATGCATCTATTTATTTTAAAGAAAAGTGCAAAAAACAAAAACACAAAACAAAAAAACAGAGGTTTACCTAATATGCCAAACCTTTATAAACAAAACATGCCTCCAACAAAAAATGTGCGCAAACATTGTTCGCGTGCGTATCCATGCGATGCAATTAAATATTGTCAAGATTTTTGTCGAGACTGACATGACGCGCGTAAAGTTGCTTGCGTCTGTTCTAAAGTTGCTTGCGTCTGTTGCACGCGCGTTGCATTTACAGTACACTTTTAAAATTAAATACACCTATTTGTATTATGTTCTACAACATGCACATGGATTCAAAATGTCTGCGTGCAGAATGGATTCAAAGTACCGGTATCTCAATGAATGATTTATTAGTTTAAGAATCACTGGAGTAACTGAGTGACTGAGGGGCCTGTAGCAATTAATAGACTGGCAGGAATCATAATGAAATGAAATGGCTTCCCATTGTCAAAATGTACCAGTATACATGTAGGGTACCAGGGACATGTAGGAATGCACAGTGCGAAAGCAAGTAATGGAAAACGTCTATAAAAAACACTAATAATACAAATTTGTATACAGTACATATATTTTCATTGAATTCCTCCTACCCCCAAATTGGGGGGGGGGGGGGGGGGGGTGGGGGGTGGGGGGGGGGGGGGGGTGGGGGAGGGTGGGGAGGTGGGGGAGGGTGGGGGGGGGGGGGTGGGGGGGGGGGGGTTGAGACAACCACATGCAGTTGGGGTCTACGTAGGTACTTGTACATTGTACATGTACCGTAGGTCGATTTGGCTGTTTTCCTTTCTTTCCTGTATCTGACCCAATTTGTTTCTCTCTGTTTCACCAGATCTTCAAACACAATTGCTCCTGCCATTGCTCCTGCCATTGCTCCTGCCATTGCTCAGGGCCATTGCTCAGGGCCATTGTCAACATTTTTCTAAACTCCCTGTTTTGAATTTCAGAGCTTAGAAAACAAAATGACCCAATTTATCAAATCCCAGGTGCTCTTTGGCAGTTTATTGTTGTTGTGAATCAACTGCTGTGTAGTTTAACCCTAACCTTATCAACTCCATCAAAATCCAAATCCCCCCCCCCTTCCCAATTTTTGGGATTTTGATAGGTAAACCATGTGTACCAGGCCCATCAAAATACACCAGCACCATGGGTGGATTTCAACAGATTTTGTCCTGAAGTTGAACAACCCCCTATGGTTTGTGAATATATAATTTTGTGGATTTAGCAATGTTAATAGTGAAGCAGAGTGAGTGATGGATTTTGATGGACATGGTCTTCTACTCTGTAAAACTAAGTGCATGTAAAACCAGTCACCAAGCCGAGGCATGTGAATAGTTTTTATGAAACTTGATCCGAGGCAGGTTCATCAATTCTTTTGGTACATTGTGTTATGGGGACAATTCATAGGGTTTGTGTGCTAAGTGAAATCTCTCTAATCTCAAACTCAGAACACTCTAAAATTCTAAAATGTTCAACATCACCCTATAATTTGTCTTCTTGTTCATTTTCTTTTATTATACTCTAACCCAATTTTACCTTGTTCTACCTTTACTGAAGACCCAACGTGCTATGGGGCCCCAACATTTTTCCCACTACTCTGTCTGTTTTGTTTCCAAACAAAAGAGGCTGTGGCCTTTCTTGGGCATTGCAAACTTTTTTCCTTGACTGTTCCCTGATAATTTGCCCCTGTAACCCAGCCCTTCCCTGTGCCAATTACCCAGCCTCCCCCGATCCCTCTTCTTTCCCCCTTGAACTTCTGGGCCCACCTCTTAGAAACATCCTGTGCAAAGGGCAGACCTCTAACTACCAGTAGCAGTATCGATGGTAAATTTGGAGGAGAAGTGTGCCCAGGTACAAAATGTGCTTGTTCAGAAAGAGCAAATTGCTTAGAACTCCTGTAGACGAGTTCGCAAGCGTGGTGGTATAGAGTGTATGTATTATAATACCAGCAGCAGGGGTTAAATAAGCCAGTTACATTCCATGTGCACATGAAGATTTGCTGACTTTTCATTCAAGATAAACATTTCATTGCAAGCGTGCAAAAGCATAGCGGGTACCAGCAAATTTAAGGAGATCGTTGGTTCTGAAGTAACATTTAAAAAAATATGGTTTTCGAGCGTTTTGTGTGCCCAAACTTTTGTTAGAACAAAATTGTTTCAATTGTCTTTTTGATTGCAGATTCTGTTGCCACATCCCCATAGCTTTGTGTACATTTATCTGCCGCGTTTATCCCAAGAGAAAAATTGTAGAATCTTGTTGTGCACCTGCGCAGTTGGAATACTGAACTGGCTTATTAGTCACAGAGTCCTGAAAGCAGTGATTGTACAGTGCATGGCTGTCCTCTAAACAGAAAAAAAATTAGAGGAAAAACATTAAACTTCAACAGTTATCGTATTTTATCATAATAAAAAAGTTCAGCAATAATGCAAAATTGTTTTCCTTTCACGGTATTAACCGTACCTAGTTTAAATTTGTTCAATAGTCCATTATTGTGTCACAGTAAATCTTGCTGAAAGAGGAAAAAAAGTGACGAAAATCACCAGTTTATAGCCAGTTGCCAGGCAGCTTCATATTGGAGATAACGTTCCTCAACTTTTTGTGGGCAGGAAACAAAGGCATTTCTCTAACGGTCTTTCTTGAGCAAGGTGCGGGGATTATGAACTATTAAAACAATGAAGCTTGGGAAAAAGCCGGAACTGACTGCTATTTTTCATATCAATTGCTGGTATTTGAATGAAAGAGTAAATGTACAGTATGTAAATGTATACAAACAATTTTTGTTTAATTAAGCAAACATCTGGAAAGTACCGATAACTCAATTTAAAGCATTGTTCCACTCTTTTGTAACTTTGTGTAAATGCACATGTTGACAAGTGAAGTCTCAAATTGGACCCAAAAGTGGTATTTAATACAATTTTTAGAATATGTAATTCCCCCCAAAAGAAGTGGTTAGAGAAATAAAGTACCGGTAGTATCCTGACGCTTCTTCAGCAGTTGTGTACAAAATCTGTGGAGATTCGAGAAATCTTTTTTAATTTGAAATGTTTTTTTCGTCCCAAATTTATGTCTTTTCAACCTTTTTACACTGATTAACCTTCATTGAGATGATATACAAAAGTACTGTATGATTTTTTTGTTTAAACAGCGTCAGGTTGCAACATTCTTTTCGCTGTTCAATTGATTTTCATTGTTTGAATGTGGTGACATTTTTGTAATTGCTTAAACTAATTTTGACTTATACAATCTGTTTCAGGATGTCTGTGACGATACAGTGCAAGGAAAAAGGATCACAAGGATGGTCAGGAATGATCTCATTCAACTTTCATTGGACATGGTAAATCTTTTTTTTTCTTTTCATCAAACTCAAAGCAGTCCCTACAAGTTCATCACAAATTCTCCAGTCCCAATCCAACTCACAAGTTATTCAAATGAACTTTGACAAAAAACATTCTTTTGTTATTGTTCAGCCACTGTATTTTTGTGACAGGACCCTGGAATTGGAAGTTTGCGAGTCACTGGTCCTTGCGACTTGACTTGACTAGACTACATTCCTACATCATACAGTAGTATACAAGTATATTATGGCTTTAGGGTGGTCAGTGGATATATGAGCTCCCCGGGGTATTGAAAGTTGACAGCAGAGGGAACTAGTTTAACAAATTCCAATACCTTGGGGATATATGTACCAGTAATATCGATTACCCACCCAAAATATATCATGTTATAACACACCTCTTGCTAGTTCTGTATTCTGGTTGGCTAAAACACGGTCACCTGGGGTTAACTAATATGGGCTAGTGCATGAGATTTGCGCGACCGTGAATTTGCAGGAAATAGTTCCCGAAGCGGGCAATAGACTTAAATGTTTTGACTGGTTACAGCGCCCTCAAGAGGTTTGCCAGGCTCATCTTAATATTAAAAATGGCTGCGTCTGGATCTGGATCGGATCACGATTATTTCATAATTTGGACTGAGGTGTGTTATAAAACACATATGGACTGGCATGATTAGGTCACTAAAGCACGCGGGAATAGACGTGCTCTAGTGACCTCATTGCCAGTCCATATGTCCATATGTGCATACATGTATTACTATACTGAATGATGTACAAATGCATGTGCCATGTGATGGTGAATGGACCAGTGAGAATTTGGCTCCCAATATACGTGTAGATGAGGGTAAAGTGAATAACTCAAGCCCTCCTTCCTTGAATCTACACAAAATACATTTTTTTAAATGTGTATGATTTAGCATGATTTTGATGTTTTGGGTTTTATACATGTAGTAGAGCCTCAAGTTGACTATCTTTACCTCTCACTGTGTCATAATTACAATTGGCTATGGCTTACACATGTGCTTATTGAGATCTTAGGAGTTGACCCTTTTTACATACCGGTACATTGTATGCTCGTACTTGTTCCTTAGTGCTAAGTGTGGAACCTGCCACTTCCCGAACGAGCTTGATTTGCAGGCCGATTGATTTTTCCTTTTGCGGGCATACGTACACTTCACATCTGTAAAAGGTTCTGCAGTGTGCATTTTTAACATGCTTGAAAAGGAAAATAATTCAAAAGCCAAGAAAACTACTGTACTTGTAGCATCTTGGGGGAAGAAAAGCGAGGGCAGTTTTCCAAACTACAAACCAAAGCGAAAATTTGTATGTTGGGATATTGTGTAAATTTGGTACCGTAATGAGCTGATGTTGGAAACGTGAATGTGATACCGGTACACAACCAGTATGTGACGTCACCTTAACGACCTTGTGTACATAAGTATGTACGTGTACATCATGTGGCCGGAATTATCATTTTACTGAATTGCTATAATTATAAGAAAAACATTCGGTATGGGTGGATAATTGTGATGCGATCTGTGAAAACCCGCCACATGGTGGCAAAATAAAAAAAATAGTTCTTTACATCATCTTAAAGCTGAGATCATCCTCTTTCTAATGCTTTTTCAATCAGGTCTCTAGAACCTCTACATCAAAAGTTACGTTAAAATGAACGTCGATTATTGGCGATGCGAATTTCTGAGAAAACAGCGTTTAACGATAGGGTACCAGAATAGCAATGAAAAATCAATTTAAAAAAACAAATTTAGATTTTTTTTAAATTTTTTTTTAAATTTTGTTGTTGCTTGTATGGGACTTGCAACTTTGCGACATCCGGCGGGTTTTCACAGATCGCATCACAATTCGTAGCAAGTTCCCCCCCCCTTTTTTTTCTTCCAAAATTAAATTGGCTAAGAATTCTGCTTCATGAAATGTTCATACATGTAGATAGTGACCATGCATCGGTGAACACAAGCCCTTAATGTCACAATCGGTCCAATTTTGTACGAAAAGTTAACTTTCAATGGCTGCGAAATTAGCCCCATCCCCCGAGGGTTTCTGGCTGATAGGCCTGGCAGTGAAGCCCATTCAAATCAATTGGTAGCGCAGTTGCTTTTTGAAGTTTTCCCGATAAAAATCTAATTTGGTATACCACTCAATCCCCCCCCCCTTTAATTATTTTTTTTTTGGTGGGGGGGAGGTGGTGGTTGGGGATGCGCTGATGCATGTGGTAATGCCTGAGTCATAGAGTTGCAAATATTTATGCTTTGGATTATGGCATTTTAATAATTTACAGGATTTGGCTGTGTGTGTGTATTTCATCAGGAGAGTAGTACCAGTACATTTAAAACAGTTTGTTTTTTTCATGCTAAGTTTATTCAAGAAGTTGCATCACACAAAATCTGTACATGTATGTTGTACAAATGTAGTTCCCAAAATTATGAATTAGTCAAAACAGCCATAGAAGTAATACAAATTACTCTAATGAAAATCCCTAATGAAAATCAACATTTAGAAAATAAAATTATTTTACCCTAACCTTCCCAAATCCTCTAAAATCTTCTTTGCAAATCACAGGATTCTGAAGGATTGAGTGGACTTGGTAGTTGACGCATCCGTGGATTTTACAGGATTTATTCTTGCTGGATTTATTTTTGCAGTTTGCAGTTGACAGATATTTATTACAATGTACATGTACATAGATTATGTGGGTTCCCCTGAGCCTTGTGGTATGTTGGCTTTCAGTGACAGAGTTATGCTCAACACATGAATGATGGCCGGCCAATCTGTTGGCAAGTCCCCCAGTCATCTAACCTTATTTCTAACGTTCAGACAAGAAAGTTACGCCTGCACTGCGCGGTGAAAGGTAGCCCAAGTTATTTCACCGAGGTTACGCAACACCAACCGCATTTTCAGACCTTCCGGTAACGTAACGAAAGCGCGCATGGGGGAAATTTGCCCTCTAGCACAACACTAAAATAAAGTGGCGCAACAGCCCACTGTTTGTCGTAATCTTGCAGGAAGTTTTAATCACAAAAGCTATCGCGAAACTGACCCTCACTGGTGACCAAAAGCTGCCTAAATTATTGTAAAAGTATGAAAAAGTTCCATAATTCTCTAAAATAATGGAGAATGTAGGCCTAAATCTTGCAAACGCCGTGCATGGATGGATGCTGAACCAGCCAACACACTATTATTCTATACCGTAAGCGCCATGTCGAGCGGTGGTAGAAAATGTTGTAATTTACTGTACATGTACTACCGGTACATGAACATGTACCTCAAAACTAATACATTAAAACAGAAAATACACTGAACAAAAATATAAACGCCCACAAAAATATAACCGCCCCCAAAATGGTTATTTGTCTTGATTTGTAAACAACACTTATGTCCATCTCTGCCAGTGAGGAATTGCTCAGTGATGCAGTGATTCTACCCACAACACAGATGTGGGTGGTTCCAGTCCTTTACTTTGTCCATTGAAACGCGCGGCTGTAACCATTTAACAATGCTGCATGTGCTATGCATGTTGTGCATGGCGCGAGCATGTGGTTTCCGGTACCATCACCACACCAGCAATGCACGCAAGGCTTAGTTAATTGCATATCGGGGACAAAAACAGCGGAGTTTTGCTTTCAAAAAATGTAATTGTATGTAATCAAACAAATATAATAAGAAAGCAGAAATATTAAGCGTTTTGACATTTTTAACATTTTGTTGTTTCTGGGGATAATTGTTCGTGTAACCCATTATTTCAATTTTTGCGCGGGTGAATGTAATTAAACTTCAGGATGTGGCAGGTCAGAGTCGCTCCAACGGTTCTTTACGGCGAATCATCGCGGAGGGAGATCGTTATCTTTGGCGCAACTTTTTGGGAGTGCAGGTTACGCCACCAAGGTAGTGTAACTTACGCTGCCGCAGTGTTCCACTGGAGGCACTAAGTATTTTTGTATTAACTACAGTACTAACTTACGCCTCGTCTGGACGTACCCCTAGGAAACCATTACTTAGGGGGTTGGGGTTAATGAGTAGAAAACCATACAGACTAAACTTATCCCACCACCTTAACGCCCTTGTACAGTATGTAATGTGTCTGTATTTTATAATCATTTTTGTACGTTTTACATCATTTTTGTACGTTTTACATCATGTGGTCAGTGGTCAAAACTAAATTGCTCAAGAGAAAAAGATTGCACTACATGTACTGGTACCAGAACATTCTCATTAAATACCCTTCTACTACACTGCCATGTCACAAAAGCTGTTTTTTTTTTTTCAATTCCTGTCTATTTCTTGAATGCTGTTTGTAGAAACACAAAACCAAATTTATTCAATCATGTAAGAATTAATTATTTTAAAATTGTTGAGGGTTGTGAGGACAAAAAGTCTATAGTATACCAGTATACTACTGTACGTACATGTACATGTACATTGTATGTCCGGAAACTTACAAATGATCCGCTGTATGTAATTTTCATGAACATGACTTAAATACGCGTACGCACATTTGTTGTTTTTTCAAGGTATAGCTACCGGTACATGTAGGCAGGCTAACAGTGAATCATTGAGCAAACTGTCTGCTCATTTACATGTACCGGTACCTGTACACGTACCGGTAGCTCTAAGGATTGTGTTCTAATAGTACACAGTAAGCTTAACGTACTTTTTTGTACTGTACATTTCATACTCGCTCACAGCCCTGTCTGTGTTTGATTTCTGTGTTTTGCACCATTTTATCGGACACACGCTCCACGGTTTCAGTTTCATCAACTTAGCCTGATGTGTACCGATACATACAGTACAACAGTGTACAACATGTAGACATATCGTCTATCTTTCACAGACAATTTTACAATTGGAAAAAAAAAAAACATTCGAAAATCCAGCAGGCTGTCAAAATCTCTGAATTCCTGTAATCCATCACCACTGTTTGTTTTCATTAGTTAAATAATTCACATGCACATTGCAAGTTGATGTCAATCTATGAATAATAAGATATGCACTCATGCATATTCAACATCAAAACACCTGTGCTATTATTAGACTGCAATGTCATCTTTATTCAGAGTGGCTGCGATAATATCTATTTATGAGCCATTCCATAGCGCTCCTTCTCTCTCACTCGCTGTTGCCATAGGCTACCGCAATTCATGCCCAGTAAAACTGACGGTCCGATATTGCATCCAATGATGAGTGGGCGCTACCATTTCGTGCAGAGGGTTTTTTATTACCTTTTTCTAGTTTATTTTAACAAAAAGATGCTGAGCTCTTGAACTTGGCGTAATGCAGATTCAGATGAATTTAGTGAATGTTCATGTATACTGTTGTGCTACATAAACTGTACTTCCATGCTCTGTATGCAGACGTGCTGCAGTTTAGGGAGAACGGTTCCTCTGTTTAATTCTCATCTATCTTCTGCACGGCAGAAGATTGATGCTTCGCGTGACGCACAGTGTCTAAACTGTGCCTCACTCAAACTACATTACATACATTTAAAAAAATGTACATTGTATACGGTATACACATGTACGTGATGAAATGCTGTCATCTTTTTCCCCTTTTTTTCTGTCCTTATAGCCAGACTACACATACCAGTAGTCCATCACATATCAACAGATATTTTGCCCTTGTTTGGAATCGTAGAACAATTTTGAAATCACTTCTTATTGAATTCACAGAAAATACAATAATGAACATTAAAAGGAAAACAAACATGGCAAAAAAACTATGGCATTTTTCATCCAGAATACTGATTTTTAAACCTTGTCAGAAGTTGATTGATTATCCAAATCATTTGAAAATTTAATAGGGTTGAATTTCAATTATGCATTTGACTGGAATAAAGACATTAAATAGTTTTACTGAAAAGCAAAAGCTCAGTGTTTGTTTGTTTTTATTTATATATTTTAAGTACTCTATAGTACTTTATAGTGCAAAATTCAAGATTACTGTTTAAAAAAGACATTATTACCCACATTCTGCAGTATGGAGACTGGAGTGCAAAGAAGGATTTTTCTTTATCAATCCCATTCTTGTCATCACCCAGAGGTGAGAATGGATGCTGCTGCACATAGCATTAAGTCAAAATTAATCACCCCTCTGTCTTGATGACATCACGGTGTGTTTCAGTGCTAGCGTGAGAGAGAGAGAGCTATAGCTAGAGATCTCTGACCTACTGTCACAGAATTGTGAATGAGTTGAGTAGAATCATCAACCCACTCACGTAGAGAGAGAGGGAGCAGAAGATATCCATCTGGGGGTAAGGCGTGGCGTGCATACGGTAAATACGATAATGACGTCCGGAATGAAGCACTGATGGTTTTTAAAAACTGGAATTCGGCCAGAATCAACGAGATTACGTGCACATACCCGGGGATCTTTTCCATCTGTTGCCTTTTTGTTGTTTTTCCTGAGCACTGGGTGACCGTTGTTTGCAGACATTATGATCAGGGGTCGGAGCGTGTTTGACAGATCTGTCCATGGCTGCCATATTGTCTGACAAGAGATCAAAATTAAGGTACTGTACGGTAACTGTGTTTTTAATGTTTTGATGTTTTTACCTTAAGTAACTGATTTTAAATGAGGGAATAAATACACAATGTATATATGCTTGGCTGGTTTTAAACCAACTTAAAACCGTTGGACGTAAAAAGGATAATGGATGAACCAAAGGCAATGATCATTATTTGCGACCACCGGTTTTAAAACATACTGTTTTATACAGCCAAGCACATATTTATTCCCATTTACACATATTGTGTACCGGTACATGTACCTTTTGGTCAAAAAGTCAAAACAAATTCAACAGACTTTGTTGAATAATTTTACTTCATGTTTATACCGGTACATGTGTAACTGGTATACATGCCACTCATAAGCAGTCCTAAAATCTCCTTTAGAGATAAACTTGTGCATGGCGCGTACTGCGCGATGTGGTGTGATGTGAAACAGAATGCATCAATGTCGGTGTATCGGGAATTTATATAAAATACCGGTATTACATGTATAAAATACCGGTACAGTGTACATGTACACACATGTACAGGGGGGGGGGGGGGGGGGGGGGGGGGGGGGGGGGGGTTGGTGGTAGTACCCCCTCCCTTGTTTGCATTTAAAAAAGAGGGTAAATGTTGTTATCATTTAAAGGTAAATGTAGAATACACCATTGGTAATTGCTTGAATTATCATGAATGGGTGGATTTGGGGGGGTTGTATTTTATAGTAAATTATCGTTTAACTAACCTGTTCGAAGATTTACAATCATAAATGCCGAGAAAAGTAGAAAAACAGCGTTTTTTTTTTAACCGGCGTCAAGCAGTTATTCTTATGTTATTTGTGTTTTTTCGCGATTGCATCTTGCGATCGCGAATTTTTCTTTCTAAAATTTTATTTTAGCAATCATTTTGCTGGATGCCTAGAATCATTATTTACTTTCAGATGAGTAAGATATTTATAATATAATTCGGTAGTAAATTTTTTCGATATCTGCAAATGGTGTATCCTACCTTTAATTGAACAATGCTTACACCAAATAGACCAGACTTCAAAGGAGTCCAAAATAAAAGTGTTTACTTGTAAAACTGGTTGGTGTTTTATATCACCCGGTTTTTAAAAAATTTTATTTGCCGAAGCCAGATGCAGGATTTTTTTTTCAAGAACATCAACCCCAGCAGGCCCAGGCCGGCGGTCCATGGGCAGCGCACCCACCCGTATGTATGCCAGCTGCGAGCCAGTCTGACAGATATTTCCGGCCTTGTTCTGAGTTGCTTGTGACGTGTTTATCGGTCATCCGTTTAGATTTTCAAACAAATTGTGCGTGTATGGACAAGCACAATTAAATCCACTGGTTAAATCCACTCACGTGACGAGCTAAATATGCATACTAAATACGCAAACTACATTGTACATTGACCAAAATGTGACCGGCTCCACAAAAAAGGGTATTAAGTCACGCTGTGCATTATCATGTATAATGGCCTGCCCAATGTTATGAGATTTTGATGAATAAAGTGGATAAAACGACTATTTTGTGTGCACCATTCTGTTCTCTAACAGAGCCAGCTATTTTAAATCTTGTTTTCTCAGTTGTGTAATTTGAACTCTAAGGAAGCAATTAATATGAAAACATGTCACAGGAATGACTGTAGGAGCTCTATTTAGTTTACCAAATGAAAGCTTACTGTATGTTGTGGGCATTTCCAACCATAACTCAAATACCCTTTTTGTGTGGAGTGGGTCACAATTTTTTTTTTCGTGGAAATAGCTGGTAATGTGTTATTTTTGGGTCAATTGAAATTTGAAAGGTATTTAAAAAAATGTTTGTTCTTGTACATTAATGTAGAAAATGCAGAGCTGCAAGTCTCCTACCAGTCGGGCGCGAATCTAGGATTTTTTAAAACTGGGGGCACACCCAAAACTGGAAAATGCAAGCGCGAAGCCCTTACGAAATTTTTTGGATTCTATGCTTTGTGGTGCAATCTGAGGCGAATCATGGCCTCTTTCCTCAGATTTGTTTAGCAAAGGTTTTGATAATGAAGGAGTTAAAATGAAGAATTATGGAGATTTTAATGGAGAATATATAAATAAATGTAAACTATGTATAAATGTATGTATATGAATGTGGGGCGCACCCAAAACTGAAAAATTTGAGCGCGAAGCGTGGAGTCTGGGGCCCGCTTAAAGGTAGGATACACCATTTGCAGATATCGAAAATATTTACTACCGAAATATTAAGAAACATCTTACTTATTTGAAAGTAAATAACGATTCTAGGCATCCAGCAAAATGATTCCGCTAGATATCCTGTAATTATTCAAAAAAATATAAGTTTATAAAGACAAATTCGCGATCGCCGGACGGCGAGCGCGAACAAACAAAGATAACATAAGAATAACTGCTCGACGCCGGTTGAAAACAAACGCTGTTTTTTGTGCTTTTCTCGGCATCCATGATTGTAAAACTTCGGACAGGTCAGTTAAACGATATTTACTATAAAATACAACCCCCCCAAATCTACCCATTCGTGATAATTCAAGCAATTACCAATGGTGTACATGTATATCCTACCTTTAACCCTAACTCCCTACCCATTTTTACTTACACATAACCTGAATCCTGCAAAATCCTCCAATTCCTAAATTGTTAAAACTCCAAGTAACCTGAATCCTGCAAAATCCTCCAATATTGGTCACTGGTGACCATACAGCCTGTATCCTGCAAAATCCTGCAGTCTTGCCCTGGCTGCAGTCAGTAAAAACGCAAGTAACCTCAATCCTGCAAAATCCTGCGATGCATCAAACTCCAAGTGACCTCAATCCTGCAAAATCCTTGTGTGTCACATTCAGCCTGATAACCTGAATCCTCCATATTCCTGCAGGGGTAAAACCCCAAGTAACCTCAATCCTGCAAAATCCTGCAATGCATCAAACTCCAAGTGACCTCAATCCTGCAAAATCCTGCATTTTGCAATGAGGAATTTGGAGGATTTGGGAGGGTTAGGGTTAAGGGCCCCGAAATGTTTTGGATTCTATATGCTTTGTGGTGCAATCTGAGACGATTTCTGTTTTTATGCAAAAATGTAAAATAAATATATGGAGATAAAATGGAGAATTATGGAGATTATAATAGAGAATATTTATATATAACTATATATTACACATTTATTGATGAATGTGGGGAACACCCCCAATTTGAAAATTTGAGCGCAGGGCGCAAAGCCTTCACTGCGTGGGGTCCGGGACCCACTTAAGGGTCCTGGAAAATTTTGGATTCTATATGCTTTGTGGTGCAATCTGGGGCGATTCCTGGCCTCTTTCTACTGATTTTTTTTACCAAAAGTTTTCAAGATTATATAGAGATAAAATGCAGAATTATGGAGATTATAAAGACTATAAAGATATTAAAAATATCTTTTCGGCCTTCCGGCCTTGCTTGCTGCTGACATACATTTCCGAACTTGAACTTAGCGTGTTTATGCGTCATCCGTTTTGAATGTGGGGAAATGTTTGCGTTATACGTCATCCGGGGCGAACTGGTTAACAGAGCCAACGAGCGGCTAGATGCCTGCCAGACGGGTTCAGGTTGTCTTCTGCCGATAACACCAATGTATGACATTGCTCTCCCGCTGCGAGTACAGGTAGAGACACTGAGAGGGCTTCATGTGCCATGGATTGATAACCCTTTTTTGTCAGTATTATACATGTACGTATTATGCAAAAAATTAGACACAGCAGATCCTCCGATCCGATCCCCCTCCCTTCCTTTTCTCTCACCTCCCCCTCTTTTTTTAAGCCCTCCCCCCTCCCCTGGATCCGTGCCTGAGTACATTTCTTAAATTGAGCTTGAAAAATTATGACAATTGTGGCACGTTACATTAAATAAACACACAATTTTTTTCCAATTTTCAGTTTAATAAAAATGATCAGCATCTGCTCATCTTGCTTGCTCGTTGAGATTAAGATTGACAACCCTGGTCCATTCAGGCAGATGTTCACCACATATTAACACTGTTATTTCAGAGTTGCAAAATTGTGTGTTCTCGTTAAACCAGGTTATGTACGGTAGGCCCAACTTAGTAAGAAATGTGGTGGTTTTAGTGTCAAAAAAATTTGGAAGGTCAGACAGTGAATATAATGTGCTCAATGTAACATTACTGTAGTGATCAGTCATCATGCAAATGTGTCATTGTTGACAGCTTTGAGGCACAGCTTGTGGTCTCCCTAATACTGATACCATTCAGGGTATTGAATGGTGGGCCAGACACCTTGGCTGCTTTGGTGAAGCATTCAAACAATTGTAATTTCATTACATGTGGTAACAGACTCCAATTATAACCAAAGCAGCCAGCATTGTATTGATTTCGTAAAAAACACACCAACAACCGAATTCTTCAATAATAATCACAGGATGCCAGTGGCCAGAATAAGAATTCTGTAGCTGTGGCTTATTCATACGAGAGGTTTTTTTTATTCTCCCCCCCCCCCCCCCCCCCCGAAATACCTCCTGTCAAAAGCTAGAATGCTCACACATTGTCTGTCTCATCAGCCGCAAAATTGAAAGTGTCTTGGAATGTGAAATCAAAGACCGTGTGTAATAACGATCCCTTTTGTGTCCCTGCTAGGCAGAATTATACGGAATCTGCTTCTAGGCCCGTCCCAACGGTGAATGCAAGAAAATATTGATTTGGGCACCATTTCTTTTCTCCCATCCCCCTTTGTCAGGGTGACATCTAAATGGAAGAAGAAAGAGCCTGCCCGCTCCAAATGGGGCAGGAAAAAGGGTATCAGATTATCGGCTGATGTTCCTCCTGCGGGTGATGTACCGGTAGGGGGAATTGTTCTCAGATGACACAAAGAAAAATTGATTGTGAATCCCAGGGGCATGGGTGAGAACTCGCAGCTCGGTAGTTCCAGTCGGGTATACCGGTAGCAGTGTTGGCAAACCTTCCAACCTGGCAAATGTTCGACCATACAGGCCCATGCACTCATGCCTGACAAGGGTTTTTCAGCCGATAATTATTTATATTCGTCACGGACAGTTGCTTCCCGGACCCAAGAAAAAGACAAAAATTGCAGTCTGGCATTTTAAAGCCATCAGAAAAATTGTCCCTTGTCATTTCCACCAAGCTCATTGTCATTTCCACAAAGCTCCTTGTCATTTCCACAAAGCTCATTGTCATTTCCACAAAGCTCATTGTCCTATTGGTTTCTTTTTCATCTGTGGAACCCCGTATAATAAAGGCACTTTTTAAATTGTTGGGTTATAATTTTTGTAATCCTGCGTAGCGTATTACACAGCAGCTGCACAGTATGCAGTACAGTATTATAATATAGTATTATAATATGTACATGTACACAATGTACCTAAGTAGTGGATGAAATCAGGATCTGTTGCCATTGCATGTGCCACTGAAAATCATTCTGGAGCTTTCGCTACATCTTTCGGAAACCTTTCTAAACTTTGGAAGTCTGTGATAAGGGTAAGGCAGAATGGTTGTATTACAATATACTGTACATGTATGGTTGTACATGTACCAGTACATATTGGTTGTGAGGTACCGGTACATGTACACGTGCTACACAATAATACTTATAATACCGGTACTTACTGTACATGTACCGGTACATCTTTGTCTACAGTGTCGATCTGTGGTATGGTACAGTACATTAATTATGTAGTGATACTGGTACACGTACAGTACATGTATACAAATTATATTGGGAACATTTTATTTTTGTATCAGTGACGGCACTTTGGGTGGCTTGCCTCCCTTTCAAGTTTCTTGTTGTCCAAGTGTTTTCTTGTCTAAGATTTGTCTTTAAAAGGTATATATTTTTACCGTAGGGTAGTACACCGATTGCAGATCAAAAATGTTTACTACCAATTATTGAGAAATATTTGACTTACCGAATTTGAAAGTAAATAGTGATTCTAGGCATCCAGCAAATTGATTGTGCTAGACATCATGCAATTGTTGCGAAAAAACAAGAACAACTGCCCGACGCCAGTTGAAAACGTATGCTGTTTTTTCTTGCCTTTTTTCTCGGCATCTTTATGATTGTAAAACTTTGAATGGGTCAGTTAAACCATGGAGGAATAAGAACGGTTAAACAATATTTACTATAAAATTCACCCAAACGGGTACATGTACTTTTTCAAGTAATGGTACGGGTATCTGGAAATACATACCTACCCGGTACACCTTGTTGTGTGGTTTCAATTATTTAAAGGTAGTATGGATACACCATTTGCAGATATCGAAAATATTTACTACTGAATTATTAAGAAATACCTTACTCAATTGAAAGTAAATAATGATTCTAGGCATTTAGCAAAAGGATTGCGCTAGATATCCTGTAATTATTTTTAAAAAATGACGACGAGACCGAAAAAACAAAGAAAACATAAGAATAACTGCTCGACCCCGGTTGAAAACAAACGCTGTTTTTCGTGCTTTTCTCGGCATCCATGATTGTAAAACTTCGGAAAAGTCAGTTAAACGATATTTACTATGAAATACAACCCCCCAAATCTACCCATTCATGATAATTCAAGCAATTACCAATGGTGTATACTACCTTTAAGCTTCATTGTAAATTCCTGGCCATCATAATTTGCATTTTAATTTGCAAGTTCATAATTTGCAAGTTCATAATTTGCAAGTTAATTGTAGCATGTAATTGGTTTGAAGCCAATGAATGGATCTATAGGTCACTGTACTTTTACTAGTACATGTATATTGTACATGTAGAGCTTGTCTGGCTTTCTGTAAATAATATTTATGTAGTTATTTGAATCATACTCTAGCCAACATGTACGTTTTACTCGGGACAATTTGTATTACGTTGTACCAGTATGTGAATCCATAAAAGACATGACCAGTGTGCTTGGGTTGGTTTAGGGCAGTACAAGGAGTGACAGGTACCTGTAGGGTGGTTTGGGGCAGTACAGGGAGTAAAAGGGCAAGGTGGTTTGAGGCAGTACAGGTAGTAACATGCTGGTTGGTTTTGGGCAGTACCTGTAGGGAGTAACAGGCTCGGCGGTTTGGGGTAGTACATGTACAGGGAGTAACGGGCAGGGTGGTTTGAGGCAGTACAGGAAGTAACAGGCAGGGAGGTTTTGGGCAGTACAGGAAGTAACAGGCATCGTAGTTTGGGGCAGTACAGGGAGTAACCAGTCAGCGCGCAGACTAGTGAAAAGTGCTTCTGTTTGTTTTTTACGTATGCACGTTTCGATTGGCTATGAATATGTAATGAGCTTGGAGGGCCATTGTTAAAAAATGTATAACTCCAACAGTTAGCGTTAGATGTTTTATTTGATTGATTTACCTATCAAACCACTTATTAAATGATCACCTGAAATACAGTTGTGGAGTGTAAATTACGTGAGATTTTACAGCATAAAACTGTGTGTTTTGGTAAAAAGTAAAGGCTCATTAAAAAAGGTTTCAAATGTGGTCCCAACTTACTACCGTATACATGTATTAAATATAAAACCTAACTCCCTAGGGTGTGTGCAAAATCATATTGATTTTGGAGGATTGAGGACTGTTAGGGTTAATCGACAGAGTATACAATCCCATTTCGAATAATCCCACATTCTGTGCTTCAGATGTGGTGAAATAGTCAGGAGCAGTTTTAATATCCACACTCTCCTTAGAACCGAGTCTTAACAAAACACGAGTTTTAGCTTCCTACTCCGTCTTCAACAAAGCGCAACTTTGGTTGGTCAATTCACGTTGAGGTCATTTATCCGTGAATAACAATAGCCAATCATATAACTTGTTACAGTGCGCAAGCCAGAGGACTGCAGTAGGACTCCCTGACTCCGAACACAGAAACCAATACAAAAGTTGGCCAACTGGGGCAACCAGACTATTGCGTGCTTCAAGCGTTCTTGTGTGGGCCTGTTTTGCCTATTATCGTCCGCACCAACACGATTTATAAAGCCAAGATAAAACACAGAACTAGTATTTAACCAGTTCGCATTGGGATTATTTTAACATCACCGAGCCGACGCGCGGGATTATTTTTAACGAAACTTGATCTGAAGCAGGTTCAGGCCGCCAGTACCGGGAAGCACACCCACGCATTTCTAGCCTTGCTCGCTGCTGACCGAAATTTCCGGCCTTGCTCGTGGCGTGTTTATGCGTCATCCGTTTTGAGTCTGGGGAAAACTTTGCGATAATATTCGTCATCCGGCGCGAACTGGTTAAAAGCCGACAGTAACGTCCGTCGATGTCAGTTTTTTATAATAAGCGATTAATCGGAAGTTCAATATCGAGTATACTCGATATATCAATTATTTCCCGTGTGCAAGATGAAACCTAAAAACAGCGCTCAATATACTGAAGACCGACAGTTTAATAGGTACGTTGCATATACCGGTTTTTGGCTTGATCCTCCGCGCATGTTGTCGGTCCGAACAATATCAAATTGCGCCAGCCCGCGTGTTTATGGTTTTACAACGAAGATAAGAAATGATTACGGTTGCCGCTTCCGCTTGCTATTGTTCCGCTGGGCGCGCCGTCCGTTATCTGGGCTTATTGAGGGCGCGGCGCCCTATTATAAGGGCGCCCTCAATAAGCCCAGATAACGGACGGCGCGCCCCAAATGAACAGCTCGTCTTGGAATCCAGACTGGCTTGCTAGGCCAATAGCAGGGTGCAGAGAACGCTCCCCGCAATTCCCGACTCGTGATTGGCCACCCCAAAATGTTATCAGATCAAGGGAGGGTTACGTCCCGAACAACCGCGTCGATAGGCTAGGGCGGCATGGCCGTTTTTTAAAAATATTTTACTGCGCAAGCGGTTGTGAAATATAGCGGCGGGCCGCGGGTGAAACACAAAGAACAACTTTACAACCGCAGTTGGTCGTCGAACGTATTTTATTAAATAGGCGTACTCAAATGTTTTAAGCTACAAATAAAGACGGCAGCTTTTCTAATATACTTAAGCCCTGAGATTTTCTGGATAATCTGACAATCTTTCGGTGTTTTCGATATCATTTAGGAACATCGAAATTTAGATACATCAAAATGTTTGATATATCGAAATGTCGATATTTCGATATGATTAAAAAAGTGACATCGGCGATATCGATGTCAAAATAGTATCAAATATTTGAGTAATATCGATATATCAACGGACGTTAGCCGACAGTGCGATGTTCTTACTTGGTGTCATTCAATATATACACGAAAAAACCAACCCTTGAAAATATAGGCTCAATCTGTCAAATCCGAGTCGGATAAAAAAGAAGAAACATGCCTATTTTCAGCATGATAACACATTGTTCACAACCAAAATAAAAAGGAGTCTTCAAATGATATTTTCCCAACTTTGACAGTATTTTAGCGATGACATTTTTCAATGAAAGATCGGTACTTGTATGAACTGCATAATCAGAAAACTTTTAGACTGATACTAATATTATTTCCCTGTTGAAAACCAATCATGTAATTACCAAAAGAATAATTGAAACATTAGGAGAAAACAATCAAAACAACAACAACCACTAATTTTATTCCAACATTCAACATGTCTCAAGTTAAACTAGCACTATTTATTTTGAAGTATAAAGTATATTATTATTTTATAAATGAAATATAGCACCTGTGACTGAGCTCTTAACATGTGGAGATGTATGGAAATATTTTGATTATACGATTTGCAAATTATATAATGTACAAATAAGTTTTTATAAATGTTCTCGTACCAATGTAAATAATATATAGTACATGTACTTTGGTAAAAAGAACTTTGTAAATCTCTTTAAACATAACATAAATACCATATTGCATAAAATGTTTTACAATACCAGTTTGAACTCATACTTTTTGAATACTACTTCTTTAACACAACATGTGGTTTACACAATATTTCTTGCACATTACCTTAAAATAAGAAACCACATGGAAGACTCTTATTGTAATGTTCACGGGGAAGTGGATGTGCATACACCAACTCACATCTAATGATTTGATTAATTGTTTTCTTTTGTGACTCAAGTAAAACAACCTAGAATGGTCAGAGTTTAATCATGTTTATAGATATGTAATGTTTAATATAAAAATAAGTAAAATGAGGTAGTCTTGGCAAGGAACTGATCAGGCAATTACAATCAGTACTTGAGCAATGGAGTGTAACAATGAAACAATTTCTTTCAGGGTCACTATCTTAGGAGGCACAGTACAGCTGTGCTTTGTGATTACATCAGTTGGAAACCACTCACTGTTGAGATATTCCAGCAGATGCCTTGTGAGCAGTCACCTAAAAATTTTGCCCTGAATTAGGGGAGGTCATCTTGACTGGTTGGCCTGTGAGTGTAAGCAAAATTACAATTTTAAAATTTATAATTACCCTAAGATGTTTTTTTAACTGGTAAATATTAAAACAAGTTCATACAAGGTTATACAGATTCCATTGTGCAGTTGTGGGAAAGTTAAACCCGGCCTCAAACCCACTCCACCCAAGTCAACTCGACCGTCGGGACAGTGTGGAGTGCTGTGTGTTTCGATGCAGCAGCCACGGCAGTGCACATGATGTACATACGTGCATTCGTTAACCTGGCTGCAATGTATTTTCCAAACATCTGAGTTGAGTGTACACTAGAGATTTGGGACATAATAAACAAATTGATATTAGAAGAAAACAAATCAAACGTCATGAAATTTCAGACTTGATTTTTCTTCTTTAAAAAAATTTCCAAAGTCGAAAATTACTTTAAAAATATAATAATCTATTGTAAAAAGACCATGTTAATATCATCGATAACCATTACTCCCATTACTTTTTTATTAGGCCTATTCGTTTTCTTTTTTTGTGTGACTGATTCCCTAATTTTTGTTATCACAAAATTGGTAATACACTCTGCATGGACAGCAAACGATTATCATGCTAATGGTCGTGTGTAACGTCACACACTTCTAGGATTTACACACAGCAAATCTAAACAAATTGATGTTTTTAAAAATGAAAAAGAAAACAAATCCTTGATACCGTAGAAACGAAAATGGTACGTAACGTTAGTAAAACTTTCACTCTGTACGAATATTGAATAAGGTTCGTTCCCAAAAGTACATGTTTATATGCACATTTGTACGGATAATATCACCCAGAAAATTTTAAAAAAATTGATGTTTTCTATGGCCTAAAACGTAAAGATTGTATTCATCAATCCATGCTGACGGGCAGTGACTTTTTGGGGTTCCAAACGACCTATTTTAGGGGTAGTGCTCACCTCTCGTATTTTCTCGCAATTTCCAAAACGCACGAGAATGAAATTCGCTGCAAACAAATGGTATCCGTACGGCTCATTATCGCATGGGCTGCGCGCAGACTGTAACAGGCAGCGTATTTTGGGGCAGTACCTGTAGGGAGTAGCAGGCACGGCGGTTTGGGGCAGTACAGGGAGTAACAGGCAGGGTGGTTTGGGGCAGTACAGGGAGTAATAGGCAGGGTGGTTTGGGGCAGTACAGGGAGTAACAGGCACGGCGGTTTGGGGCAGTACAGGGAGTAACAGGCACGGCGGTTTGGGGCAGTACAGGGAGTAACAGGCAGGGTGGTTTGGGGCAGTACAGGGAGTAACAGGCAGGGTGGTTTGGGGCAGTACAGGGAGTAATAGGCAGGGTGGTTTGGGGCAGTACAGGGAGTAATAGGCAGGGTGGTTTGGGGCAGTACAGGGAGTAACAGGCACGGTGGTTTGGGGGGCAAGAAAAGGGAGTAACAGGCATGGTAATTTTGGGCAGTACAGGGAGTAACAGGCAGTGTTGTTTGGGGTAGTACCGGGAGTAATGGGCGGGGTGGTTTGGGGCAGTACCTGTAGGGAGTAGCAGGCACTGCGGTTTGGGGCAGTACAGGAAATAACTGGCAGGGTGGTTTGGGGCAGTACAGGAAATAACTGGCAGGGTGGTTTGGGGCAGTACAGGGAGTAACAGGCAGGGTGGTTTGGGGTAGTACCGGGAGTAATGAGCGGGGTGGTTTTGGGCAGTACCTGTAGGGAGTAGCAGGCACTGCGGTTTGGGGCAGTACAGGGAATAACTGGCAGGGTGGTTTGGGGCAGTACAGGGAGTAACAGGCAGGGTGGTTTGGGGCAGTACAGAGAGTAGCAGGCAGGGTGGTTTTGGGCAGTAAAGGGAGCAACTTGCAGGGAAACAGGCAGGGTGGTTTGGAGCAGTACCTGTAGGGAGTAAAACGGGCACTGTGATTTGGGGCAGTATAGGCAAGGTGGTTTGCTGCAGTATAGTACCAACTGTGCATACATATTGTGCACAACAAGATTCAAAACATTTTCTCATTGGGATAAACGAGGCAGATTGCACAAAAGGCTCTAGGGTGTGGGTAACCGAATCTGCATTCTTTGCAATATTTTGTGCAATCGAAAATACGATGGAAACATTTGTTTAAACAAAAGTTTGGACACCTGAAAACACTTTGCTGTCAAAAATGTTTTAATGTTGCTTCAGAACACGGCGATTTATATTTAAATTGGCTGGTACCCGTATACATGTACATGTGCTTTTGCACGCAACGATGACAAGTTTATCTCAAAGAAAACAAATTTGTCAAATCTTGATATATCGCGCAGTTTGAATCACCGAACTGCAGGCTTATACCAGTATGCCGGTACACTCAAATGGTAAAACCGCAATGATGAAGACTTTAAGTTGAATCAATTGATGAAGAGCATAGATCAAGTAATTTCTTGAAACACAAGCAGCTACCCAGCACAAAGGCTGCTACACTGTATCTTCAGCTTATACTCTCTTGACATTATTACCTTGGGATCTAATTCCACACTTTAAAAAGTGACCTAATACAGAAAGTGTGATTTGCTGTCAGTTCTTGGCCAAGGCAGTGCAGCCATGAATATCTTAAGTGTCAGTGTCAGTGTCGGCCCTTGGGGTATTGGCATATAATCAACAGATTGTGGAGAGTTTTGGCTGTGGTGCTTTTCCAAATAGAATTTGGTTCTGTGACTGCACCTCCAAGTGTTGTACACTACATGTATGTTATACTTGGCTTGGACATGTACCCAGATTTGGTATACTGGTAGGTGCCAAGGAGGTAAATTTGCTAAGCCCAGGAAATAAACCACCTTTCTATTGTTTGTAAACATTGGGGGCGTAATTTTGTTTGGGCTGCCACAAGTGCATTTGGTTGGCAATATTTTTCAAAATAATTCCTCTTAAATGTAAGATGTCACCATTTGCAGATATCAAACATTTTTACTACCAAATTATTAGGAAATATCTTACTTATTTAACCAGTTCGCGCCGGATGACGTATATAAACGCAAATATTTCCCCAGATTCAAAACGGATGACGCATAAACACGCCAAGTTCAAGTTCGGAAATATATGTCAGCAGCGGGCAAGGCCGGAAATGCGTGGGTGTGCTTCCCGGCACTATCAGCCTGAACACGCTTCGGATTGAGTTTCGTTAAAAATAATCCCGCCCGTGGGCTCGGCGATGTTAAAATAATCCCGGCGCGAACTGGTTAAAAGTAAATAATGATTGTGGGCATCCAGCGAAATGATTGCGCTAGATATCCTGTAATTGCCAGATGGCAATCGCTATAAAAACAAGAACAACAAAAGAATAACTGTCAGACGCCGGTTGAAAACGATTTTTGTATTTAAAAAGTTAAAGGAAACATGTAATAAAGATTTTGTTTGCTTAAATCAATAAAGTATAATGTTGACAACAACATTATGTGTGTGGTTGTGTTAATTTTTTGTGATAAATGGGAGAAAATAATAACAAAGCGTACACTGTGGGTGCATCAACACACAACAATGTGCGTATGTGGCCACGTGAACCCGTCTCGTACCTAGACGTCGCATACCGACTATCGAGAATTTGTCCGGGTCCTGCCTCGATTTACGTCAGTCATGTTTAGTGGCCGCAAAATTTAAAAAGGGAGGGTCAATTTTTTGGACGGCAAATTACCACACTAATCGTACACTAGAACCAGTTTTTTATTCACATTTAATACACATAAATCTAATAAATTAAAACAAAAAAATGCGTAATGAAAATGTTAGACTGCATGTTTCCTTTAACCAGTTCGCGCCGGGATTATTTTAACATCGCCGAGCCGACGGGCGGGATTATTTTTAACGAAACTCGATCCGAAGCGTGTTCAGACCAATAGTGCTGGGTAGCACACCCACGCATTTCCGGCCTTGCGCGCTGCTGACATACATTTCCGAACTTGAACTTGGCGTGTTTATGCGTCATCCGTTTTGAATTTGGGGAAATTTTTGCGTTTATATACGTCATCCGGCGCGAACTGGTTAAAAAATGACCACGTACATGTACATACATTTGTAGGCATCTGCAAAAGATTCGACATATTCCTTCCAACCAATGCCTACACAATTTACAATCCAGTACTTCTGATTTGAAAATCACAGGCGTGTGAAAAAAGGCACACCTGAATTTTTCTAGGTGTTTTTTTTTTCTAGGCATGTGATTCTGTGGTACAAACGGGGAGTGAACAATATGGCATTTTGTATTCATCTTGGTTAACAGTAAAGCCATTTTCTCTTCACCGAGTACTTTTTTTTCACAAATTAAGAAGTTTAATTATGCCGTAAATGTATGCTGAGGTGTGTGGTACAGCAGGATTCAGGCGTGCAATTATTCGCACTTCAGGGAAAGCTTTTAGTCTGCAGGACTTTTAGAGCTTCAGGACTGCATAAAACCTTAATAAAGGCCCCAGAGGACTCAATACACAGTACATTGTATGGTCTAAAGGTAATATGGTCCAATGTCTTGAGTGGTAATGGCCAAACTACACTGTAGGAGGGGCCTGCATGCATGAGTGGCTACATGGACTGATTTTAAGATCTAATCAAGATTGAATGAGTCACTGCCACTACCTGGCAAGTGCTAGTGTGATGTGTGGTAGAATATTGAATGGGTTATTCACACCAGTATTGTGCAGCATGGCCTACAATTAAGGATGATGATTGGGTTTGACACATTGGGCTATAGGCCCAGCTTTAATGGTGTCAGAGGAACATGTTAGATGAGTGTCATGTGTAGGCAATTATGTGGGGAGAGGGAGAGGGGCACACTGTATGTATGGTGGGCGTTTGTTTATGGTGTAAATGGAGGACACATGCCTGGCAACATGGGGAATTGGGGTTAGGGTTAGAATCGAGGACGTCCTCGATTGAGATTCGTGTACAAAACCAATGAGAGCGGTCGGAAAAAGTTTAGGGACAAACAAAGGAAATTATCGAGAGGAACAAAAGAAACTCCTCGATTTACACCATAAACAAATGTATGGGTACATGTACAGACAGTACAGTACTCTACATGTAACTCTAGAAGTATGACTGCATATTGTCAGTTTCGGCCAAAGTAAAATGGCATGTCGTAATTGGAAGTGTTCTACAATTTAAATTCAATTTTCATGTATGTTTTAGCTTATGCATGGTACCCTGTCTCTTCAATATGTGTTGTTATTATTACCTATATTTTGAGACCAGACCAGCTGTCCTCTGATGACCCCTGTGCATAGATACAAACGTTATACGCGTACATTTATAGTGCGCAGTAACAAGATTTAACTTGATTAATTCTGGTTCAGGGGACATTTATTCGCTTCTTCTTGACTGAAAGGCGGGGACATTACTGTATAATTTATAATGTGTGTATATATATCTTTCTCATTATAACATAAAATTGTATAATGCACGTAAAAGAACCCATAACACTTATCGCTAAGAGAAGGGGTTTAACCCTGTGTTCCTGTGACACAGCCTCTGTCTACGGGTTTTTTCTGGCTTACGAGCTACAGTGCCTTGAGCGCTTTTGAAGGATCCTTGGTTTCATTACCAGAAAAATAATAATAATAATAATAATAATAATAACAACAAAACAATGCCCTCCACGTGATCGAGTCTCGACCAATCAGAAGCTACGGTATCAATTCTTCTAGGTATTTATTAAATGTTAATAAAACAAGGAACTCCCGTAAATTTACATACAAAACGTGTGTAGCCTTTAAAAACAAGTTAATTGAAATTGCAGATCAACATGCACCACAAGATACATGTATAACATTACATAGCTTACTGAGTGCAAATTTGATTTTATATTTGCCATTTTCAAAAGCGTCAACGTAAAAACCATCCTCCTTTGATCAATTCCCAGAGTGCACTAGGGCCAGTGATGGATGAATTCCGTAGAGTAACTATCCATTAGTGAGATCGCAAATGCTCCGATAACTCACTTGGGCTTTCAAAAAGTGCATGAACTCCCTAAGTTGTTATTTGTTTTTGTTTTTTGGTCAATGTCTGTGGCATCCCATAAAATTGTCGGATCATCAGAAAGTCTGCAAGTTGTATTTTTAGTGCTTCGTTAAAAGCTGAGATCAATATGGTATGAAGCTATACCGTGTGATTTGTTTGTTTGAGGATTTAAAGAGAAAAATCAATGACTGATGCAATTGATTTGGCATCAGACTGGTAAGTCTTGGAAATATGAGATGTGTTCATTTCAATGTTTTTTGTAGGTGAAATTAAAGTAAATTTAACAGAAACATGTGGAAGACAAACGTTCATGTCAACGTACTGTACATGTACCGTAACGGTGATGTAAAACTACCAGGCTGAAAATGTTCGCTCAGCCACAGTAAGTTATATCTGGGATTCTGAAAAGTCAAATGGGAACAGCCGCGCCATGTAAAAGGACCGCGACTACGCGTAAACTGCTTTGTCTCGAGGTGACTGTACACAGCACCCACAATGTGTGACATTCTGCCAGTCTTGAAACATTGCAAAATGTACGTCGCGGTATAAAAGTCCAAGTGAAAAATAAAAGGAACGCATGGTAGAATTACATTGAAAATTAAGGAATGTTGTGGTACATGTACACTGTACATTGGTTACCCGGAGGCCGCTGATGAAAAAGTCTAATGGGAACATAGCTATAGGCTTGCTTAAAGGCCATTGATGCAGTTTTGTAAAAGTTGAGACATACCTTACATGTACCGGTACATTTGTACCGGTACATTTGTACCGGTACCCTAAATGTCAACAGCAGAGAAATATTGTTATTAAAGTATGTACAGAATAAAGCAGCTGCAAATCATCAAATACAGGGTACATGCATGAATCATGTATACATGTGCGTGTGACTTGCCAAACCAACAGTCTTGAGAAATGTCTGCCATTTTTGTTTTGCAGATGTGTGAGTGATATGGCTGTGTCCTCCTATGACCAACTACTCGCACAAGTCAACTCGCTGAAAGCAGAAAACTCGCACCTCAAGCAGGTGAGCAGCTGAAACTCTATTGAACTCGAAAACAAATCTCTCAATTCAGTTCCTTCAAAGTTTAAGGTATAATATCTTGAAAACTAGATTTCATGAAGCTGTTCAGCACAAAAATTTGCTTAGCGCAAAAATGTCTTGATCGATAAAACAGGTTACCAACCAAAATCTTCATGTGCTTTTTATGTTAACCAAGCCATCTGAATACCAGTCACAAACAATATTTTGTTTGTAACCTTGTTTTTGTCAAGGAAGAATTTGTAATGCTTAGCAGCTCCATTAAATTGGCCCCTAGTCATATTGGCCTTAGTCAACCGGATCGTACGATTTCAATAGCGGTCGCATAGTGCGATTGCTCTTCAAAGCTGGTGGTAGGTTATTGTACAATTGGTTGTAAGCGTTTGGAGAAGATTCATGGCAAAATCAATCGAAGGTAATCGTGCGACTAGTGGTGGCGATCAGCGACCGCTCGCACGATTGATCACGAAGTCGTACAACAGGTGGCACCAACAATTGTCAGGTGGCACGACCGGTTGCACGACTGCGTGACCCAGGATCATCGTGGACTGGTGGTGCGACCATGTGCGTCTGGTGGTATGACCATGTACATGTAAGACCTGTCTGCAACCTCTTATGATTTGCAATCGCAAGTTTTGACCAACCCCGACTTCTGCGACCAGTCGCACTCTCTTTCTACGATTTGCCCGCGATTCCAACATTTTTCGATCGCAGCTACATGTACGGTAGGTCGTAAACTGGTCGCAGGCCCGGTGTGACTGGGCCAGGGCATTAAGGGATAGTATTAGTGGCTTATTTGTTTTCAATTCTTATAAATCAGGAATTGAAAGATAACTCGTGTCAACTGTCCAACCTGGAAACGGAAGCCTCCTGCATGAAAGATGCCCTCACCCAGATCCAAACCTGTATGCAAGAAGAGGAGGCTGCTGCTGCAAAGGAAACTACCACGGCAACCAACCTTGACCACAACTCAAATACTGGTAGTTATTTCACAGAACTACAAAGTGGAAAATGTCACTCAGACAAATGTCTGTGCTAAGTAAAAATCAGCTGGGAACCAGTCACAAGAAGTGTTTAACACAAGTTTGGCTGGTAACCTGTATTTGGGTCATTCCACCAAGTTGAAACAAGGTGTCCAACGATTCTATCCAGAACCTGTTGTGAGGCCATTTCAGTACTTACATCACTACTATCACTACACAGTTTTGCTATGCTTTTTAAGTAAAACGCACACCCCATACAAGCTTTAAATTAGTTGCTCATACCTGACAAACAAGCTAATTTAACCAAGGTAACTATTTTGTGGTCAGTTAATAGTAAGTACATGTAGATAAGGTTTGTACAATATACTAGTTTGTATCTTGCAACATGACAAAAAGTAGTACAGTAAAAGAAATGTGGTGTCCTTGTTAAGGTACATCTGAGACCTACATTTGTAAATTATTCATTAAATATCAAATTTCTTAACCAGTTCGCACCGGGTTTATTTTCAAGTTATCCAGACCACTGGCGGAATTATTTTTCACAACAAAACCCACAATTTTGTGTATTTATTAAAGTAGTCCGGTTTTCTTAATGCATTAATGCAAACATTTAGTTTATTAACACCGTTATAAACATGTTTTTGCCAACATTCTGTCGGCTGGAGCATTTTTTCTCGCTGCAGTCAGGGCTAGCCCAGGTTGGACTCCTCTGTTGTGTACAACCCGACGGAGCCCAGGGTATCAATGTATCCTACCATAGCAAAACAATTTACAACAACCTTTTTTCATATTTTTACCTGATGAAGGAAGCCAAAATCTCGCTTACCGTAATTTTCTGCGGACAAGGCGCTCGGCGGTTAAGGCGCAGGTCCCTAAAATCACTCCAAAAAAATTCAAACGTCAACAGATAAAGCGCACCGCCGAAAAAGGCGCATGCTTGAACGCACCCAGAAGAACACCAGGCGCCACCCGGTGTAGGTACATCGCCACAAAGGGGTCATTTTGTTGCCTTAGAACGATCTCACTATTCCAAGCAAGAATTTGCTGAGTACTTGAGTTTATCTGGCACGCAAACAATGTATGAAAACTTCAAACCAGTAGTCACAATATCGCACGAGGTTTACATTGCCGATACATATCATGTATCGCTGCAGTATGCATGCATGTACATGCACATGTACATCACATGCAGCGATCGCGTGCGGGGTATCCCTAATTGCGACACCCCCTAGTCTTTTTTCCAGTCGTTGTGAATGCTCCGCGCTGTGTACATGTAGTTCGGATGGTGAATTGCATGAAGCCGGAACGTAGACGAAAAAAACGTTTAGAAAAAGGCCACAAAGTACAGGCCAGCTTTTTATCGCTGTTGTACGCGTCATGCAGCGCACGCTGTAGTCTTGTTTGCAAGACGATCTTAATCGCGATATATGCAGCGCGCGTAGACCGCCGATGCGGGCGTCCTCTAACGTACGCCGTACCATACACGCAATGACCTTCGGTCTTAGCGAAGGTAATTCGCGCGTGGTCTACGGCGTACGTTAGAGGGCGCCCCGCATCGCGAAGATCGTCTTGCAAACAAGACTACGCACGCTGCCGAGTGCTAAATCACATGTATACATATGTACATGTACACACGTATATGTACGGTCGTAGGGGGATCAACACATCGCGGCATTGTTAATGGAAACACGGTCACAATGTCCGGAGAGTTGAGCTAATTGGTTGACCGCATTATTGAGTACGATTGCGGCGTTCAAAGAATTCTTCACACAAAGACCATCACTTTGAACTCAAGCGACATCATATACGGCGCACCGAAAGATAAGGCGCGGCAATGTTTTTTGTGGTCTAGAAAGTCAGATTAGCCGCGTCTTTACCGCAGGAAATTACGGTATATGTATTCCTTGTGTCTGGAATTACATATCGTCATGGGTTATTAAAAGTTAGTGTGTCTTTAGGCAACTAATTTACAGAAAAAAATTGCAAATCCACGCTTTTGGACGTGAACATCATGTACGAACTCTCTACAATCCCTACATGCGTGCGCGGGTACCCGGCAGCTGTGCCGGCCTACAACTGATAAGCCAGGCGGGTGCTTGGCAACGCCGACGTATATTCACGCCAAACGCTGTGTATGCTATACATGTTAGTCGTGAAAAAAAAAAAAAATTTGCAGCATATATACACGTCCTCCGTGGAACTAAACTGCTGTGCTGTGCCCGACGGATTAACGCGTTATCCGTAGGTAGTAAACAATTTTTGCGGGGCCTTGCTCGGGACATTTGTATTCATCAAACGTTTTGAATCTTGGAAAAATTGTGCGGAAAAACTGGTTAAGAAACCAATGTTTGAATGGTAAAAAACTTGCCCAAATCTGTCCAACATCCAAAACAAACATCAGGATTAAATTTTCAAATTTAATTGATACATGTACATGTATGGCATGTACATGTAACTACATGTAGAAATATATAATATCAAAATGTCACACTTTGTGCCTCAACTTCATGGAAATGACCCATTTAAGCAAGAATTATGGGTGCTCAGCAGATTTTCTGTGCTTAACGGTTCTGTGAATTTGGCCCCTGGTTAGTTAAAGTTCCATCAGATGTAGCTCTTGTCTAACATCCGTCGATGTCAGTTTTTTATAATAATCGATATATCGGGAATTCAATATCGAGTATACTCGATATATCGATTATTTCCCGTGTGCAAGATAAATCCTAAAAACAGCGCTCAATATACTGAAGACCGGCACTTTAATACCGGTAGGTACATGTATGTACGTTGCATATACCGGTTTTTGGCTTGATCCTCCGCGCATGTTGTCGGTCCGAACAATATCAAATTGCGCCAGCCCGCGTGTTTATGGTTTTACAACGAAGATAAGAAATGATTACGGTTGCCGCTTCCGCTTGCTAGTATTCTTGATTTCAAGACTTAGCTGTTCATTTGTTCCGGGGTGCGCCGTCCGCTATCTGGGCTTATTAACCAGTTCGCGCCGGGATTATTTTAACATCGCCGAGCCGACGGACGGGATTATTTTTAACGAAACTCGATCCGAAGCGTGTTCAGACCAATAGTGCTGGGTAGCACACCCACGCATTTCCGGCCTTGCGCGCTGCTGACATACATTTCCGAACTTGAACTTGGCGTGTTTATGCGTCATCCGTTTTGAATTTGGGGAAATTGTTTGCGTTTATATACGTCATCCGGCGCGAACTGGTTAAGGGGGCGCCCTTAATTATAAGGGCACCCTCAATAAGCCCAGATAGCGGACGGCGCGCCCCAGGACACATGAACAGCTCGGTCTTTGAATCAAGACTAGCTTGCTAGGCCAATAGCAGGGTGCAGAGAACGCTCCCTGCAATTCCCGACTCGTGATTGGCCACCCCAAAAATCAGATCAATGGAGGGTTACGTCCCAAACAACCGATAGGCTGGGGTGGCATGGCCGGTTTCTTTTGTGGCTTTTACTGTGCAAGTGGTCGTGAACTATAGCGGCGGGCCACGGGTGAAACACAAAGAACAACTTCACAACCGCAGTTGGTCGTCGAACGTATTTTATTTAATAAGCCAACTTAAATGTTTTAAGCTACAAATAAAGATGGCAGCTTTTCTAATATACTAAAGCCCTGATAACCTGGATAACCCGACACTCTTTCTGCGTTTTTGATATCATTTAGGAACATCAAAATTTAGATACATCTACATTTTCGATATATCGAAGTGTCGATATTTCGATATGATTAAAAAAGTGACATCGGCAATATCGATGTCAAAATAGAATCGAGTATTTGAGTAATATCGATATATCGACGGATGTTACTCTTGTCCCAGTACCTGTTTTATCAAAATAGAATAGAGTATTTGAGTAATATTGATATATCGACGGACGTTACTCTTGTCCCAGTACCTAATTTATCATAACTCTTTTGACCCTGGTGAGCTTTGTGGTTAAATGGTTACGACGTCGGCGGGACAGGGATGAGATTTTTCAGACTTTTGCCCAAAATCTGACTTTAGGAATCTGAGAGAAAGACATTGTCAGTTTGGAAAGGAATGCATCTTTTAAACCTTTTATCCAATTTTAGTAATTTGACCTCTCATCCCTGGCAGTAGTAGTAAACCGGATGGTACATCTACATGTAGTGTACAAATACAGCATGGTTTCGGGGTAAGTATTTGGAATGACTGGTCCCAAGGTGTAGGTTAGCTCGACTACATCCCTGACACGAAGCGGGGGGGGGGGAGGTAGTCGAGCTGACCTACACCGAGGGACCAGTAATTCCCACTATTTTCCAGAAATAAACCATGCTGTATTTGTTTTACTACACCTCATAAATATTCACTGCCTTGTCGATAACGGCTTTCGTGGATTTTGCATCTTCATTAAGCACAAATTATTCAAGTTCTTCATCAGTCTCGTCAATGACGTTACTGAGTAACGTTACTGAGACTGGTTCCGTAAAGATTACGTGCCACAGACTGTACATGAATAGAAAGAATACCGAACGGCAGCGAGCTGGATGACGTCACGTGGCAGCGTATCATTTTTACTTCCCGGGCACACGGCGGAATTGGCAAATGGCGCTCTTCAATTTGCTCATGAACATTCATGAGGTGTAGTAATTTGAGTTTCAACCCTGTCTCCCTGGGGTGTGTGCACATTCCTATTGAAATTTGAGGATTCAGGACTGTTAGAGTTAATGTAAAGTACCGGTCCAAGATTCTTATTTCTAAGTACAACCAATTGAATTTAACCAAATTTGTGTTGTTAATTTTAGATGACTCCTCACCACTAACGTCACCACTCTCCCCTAATGCCGTAAGGATCCACAAGCCTCACACTCCTCCCAGCATGCATTGCTCTTCTGGTAGCCCCATCCCCGAGCCGGCCGGTAGCTCCTCCCCCATGAGGCACCTTCAGGAAAACACTACCAGGATGCAAGAATTGGAACGAGAAAGGTAAGGCAGTTTTTTGTCTCTGTTTTTCTCAAATTTGCTATTTCTAGATGTTTTGGTTTTTTTAGAGGAGAAACTTGGGATCCATGTACATGTAATTTAACTTTCCAGCTCTTTTACAATCTGCCTTAAAGTTTTAGGAAGATTTTGCAGAAATTATGGCCGGTTTATGACCTGTGCAAAAGTTAACAGACATTAACTACTGAACTAAAAAGGATTTTTTTCACTGAAAATGTTCAAATATTAAACTCATTTTGACTCGGGGGGGGGGGGGGGGGGGGGGGGGGGATTTGGCTGAAACTTGTTCATGATCTCAAATTCTTCGCACTTGCATTCATGTGCATGATGAACCAGTCAATAGGAAGATATACATGTACAGGGTACATGTACATGTACCTCGACCAGATTTACTTCATTGAGGTCATGGTATCATTGTTCTTCCGCACGGGGGTTTGTTTTGAATAATTCAAGATGATTTACAGTTAAAAACTTAAAAACTTTTTTTTAACGGGTAACTACCGGTAAGGGCCTATTTGTTTTACACAGATTCGCATTGCGATCAGTGATCTGGCTGCTGGCTCGCTCCATCAATTAGGCGGGATTTGATCACTAATCACAATTTGGATCTGTGTAAAAACAGTGATCATGTGAAAAGAAAGGCCGAGTTTGCAGTCAAGTTGAAACCCTGTTCGTTGCACTTTTCACAGTATGGTTTCATCTGTTAATTACCTTCGCCCATCTCTGGAGGCTGATGTTATGCATCACTGTCTGTCTGTCTGTTGGGCTTTTTGTTTGTCGACAAAATTACAGTATAGATTTTAATGAAACTTGGTGGGTAGGTGCATGCATGTACATGTAGCTTATGGATCATTCAATTAGGTGTTCAGATTGATCTACATGTAGGGCCAATTTCACAGAGCTGCTAAGCACAAACATTTGCTTTTCAAGCACAAAAAAACGTATTGCTTAATAAAAACTCCATGTGCTTAATACAAATTCCATGTGCTTTTCATGCTAAGCAAAAACCAGCTGATTATCAGTCACAAACAATAGGAATCCCCTGAAAATTTGTTCTGTAACCCTGTTTTTATCAAGGAAATTTTTCATGCTAAGCAAATTATTGTGCTTAGTAGCTCTGTGAAATCGACCCTTGGATTCAGATCAAGAATCTGTTAGCATTTGGAAGATTTGCTGCTGGGACGGCGGTCTGTACTCTACCGATCGCCCTTTTTTGGTAAATGCAACATTTACTGGTAGCAGTAAATATCCACAGCGCATGATACAAGGTATCGAGAGGTAAAGGTTTGATCAACAGTAAGCCGGCAAGTTTGCCGTTTTAAAATTATCTGGGAGTGGTTTGAGTTGAACTGTTACAGTTTTGTCCACAACCCTTGACTTTGTCAGAAATTTGATAATAAATAACCTTGTGTTTTGCAGTTATGGCTAACGGTTAACCGTAACCGACGTTCAAAAAAAATAAAAAGGTCTCAGGAAGTTTGTTTGAAAAACTTATTTTTTACCACGTAAACAGCAGAAATTGTTCAAACATCGCTAATTTGAAAATGGGAATCGCAAACAAAAATGATATACCAGTACATGTATCCAGACAGGTAAACAAAATTTCCCTACCCCACAATGCTGACAAACAAAGCTTTGTTTTGTTTTGATTTACCGTTATGTCTTCTTCGTGTACTATAGTCGCTTTCACACTGTTTAAAAATCTCAGGGTTGGAACCGGTTCCAACCCGAGATCTTTTCAACCCTTTTCCCACTACTAAAATGTCAACCCGGTTCCAACCTGGGTATTAAGCTCTAGCCGGATCAAAATCAACCTTGGTAGGGACCAGGGTTGAAAATCTCAACCCGGATTGAAATTGCATTTTTCGGCGTGAACCGTGTCAAAAATGATAGTGTGAACCGCCCCGAGTTGAGTTCACTAATCGCCGATCCGTGTTGAGTTGTGTGGCGCGAACTTCTACGGAAATCTGCCAGGGGTACAAAGATCAATAAATAATTATGCGGTCGGCGTGCCACATACATGTACACGTGCACATGCATGTTGTGCATATGCACACGCTAGGTTATTTACCAAACTGCAACAACACGCACATTTCTCTTCAATTTAGTTCGTAAAAAGGGGTCCAAAAAAGTCGGACAAGAAAGCTGAATGACCGTCATGGGGGGACAACTAAGTAAAGGCCCTGTTGGCAATTTGGTCGGACGCTGCTATTCAGTCGCAACTGGACGGCACGACCAGAAACAACAAGGTGTTTATAAAAATACCCGAGTATCTGGAAGGCCAGGGAATCCACGACAAAACGCCCAGCCAGTGTCGCAATAAATTAAAAAATTTTACTATAAGAAGGTAAAAGACTATAACAGAAATCAATCCGGGAAAAAAAGAAAATCCTGCTCGTACTATGAATTCTTGGATCGAGTCCTCGGCTGCAATGCATTATGGGATTGGGAAAATCATCACAGCGCGCCTTTCTGAATGCGATCCGTGTTGAGAAATGTGTAGTGTGAATGCACAGCAGCCCTAGCCGGATTGAAAGTTACACGGTTCACGTACGGCTGGTTCGCAGCATGAACAGCGTGAACTTTGCGTCTCCGTGATCCGTCTCGAAAACAACCCACGCTAAACCGAGTTGGAACCGGGTTGGTTTCAACACGGTTCGAAACTGAGATAGTGTAAAAACGCCTTAAGCTCCAAAAATGGAAGGGTCGATTTTTTAAAATTGGAATAAGGTTAACCGAACTGAAAAAATATAACTCTGTACCTGTTTGAACGGTCGGTTAACCGGGTAACCGTTTAACTGTTGCAGGCTTAATCAACAGAGGGCTCCCTTTATGCTTGCAAGCAGTCAGCCAGACGTGAAGGGAAATGAGATGTGAATAGCCCCAAGCATAATGCCATCAGTGGACCTTCCTTTTAAGGCGGCTGTCACGTACTGAGTCTATGGGCCAGGTGAAACATTATTAATTGGGTTCTTTCTTCCTATCTTTCTCTTGAGAGCTTGAGAACCGTCCCTGGATTTTCTTTTTTTAAATTATTTTAGAAAATATAGTAAATATAAAGTGGATAAATGTATGTTTTATTGTTTGCCATAGAACACACTGAAGATGCTTGATGTTAAATTCTGTTCAAGAATTTTTAGCTAATCATTGTTGACAAATATGCCCTCTCTTTAGTTGGCATTAATGTTTTACCACAAGCCTAAGACATTAGGGTTAAAAGGTCCACTAATTATAATGAAGCAATATAACAACAGATGAACATTAGTTAAAGTTTATGACTTTGACAGAGATTCCATTAGGATCTAAACATTAGGCCCTAACATTTTTTTAAGGAAACTACAGTAAACTTAACTAATTAACAACAATTCACAGCTTGCCACTTTCATCTACCCTGATGTCACACAGTGCATGGACCAATAACAAACCAAATCTTCCACTGGATTCCAAGCCTCATATTGATTTCCACTCCTCGCCTTAATAATCCACTAGACTGGGGATCTTTTATTTTTTTCTCTTACATACATACATGTACAGCAGTTTCCAAACTATCAAGTCGAGCCTGTAGACCTTACTTTTCAGATTCCCCCCTCCCCTTTCCCCCTCAAGCTGTTGAAACGAGCTTGTGTACTGTGTACATGTGATCGAAAGATCACTGTCCCACTGTGAGGCACTATCGGCCATACACTTGATGGTAACATATTGGATTCGGGAGTGGGACTGCGCTGTTAATGGTAAGCCTTGAGTAGAATTATTGTTTCCAATTGTATGCATCGATTCGTGTATGTACATGTACAGCCTGGCATAGCATTATTGTACAAATGTACGTACACGAATACATACAGTACTGTACCAGTACATGTACGGTGGTAGGGTACCGTACATTATACGGTACATACTTTGTACATTATTTTGTGCAGTATCGGTACTTGTTGTACCAATGTGTATGGGCCCGTACACTAACATACCGTAGCTCACATTTTTCGTTTTTAATACATTTTTAATTTAGTTTTTTTTTTAACAGTACATTGCAATTTAAAGTTAACACTGTAAATAAGAATTTAATTTCCAATTCACATTCCCTTTTCTTAAATGTAGGATACACCGTACCATTGGTAATTGCTTAAATTATCGGGAATGAGTGGATTTGGGGGTTTTGTCTTAAGTATTAAAATCATGGATGACAAGAAGAAAAAAAAGAAAAAACGGTGTACGTTTTTAACCGGCGTCGGGCAGTAATATTTTTTTTGCAATCGCTATCCGGCGATCGTGATTTCTTTTTTCATACAATTTAATTTTCCCAAACCAATTACCGAACATCTAGCGCAATAATTTTGCTGAATGCCTAGAATCATTATTTACTTTCAAATAAGTTAGATATTTCTTAATAATTCGGTACTAGTAACAAATTCATCTGCAAATGGTGTTTACCGGTACATTGTGTAAAAAGGTGTAAAAAATATTTTCCCACGTTTGTGAAAAGGAATTAAAATGTTTTCCCATTTGTATGAAAAGGTCTGAAAATGTTTTTCCACTTTAGTGAAAAGGTGTCAAAAGATTGGAATAATGTTTTAATGAATTTCCTGGAAAGAAAAAATTGTGAAAAGAATTGTCCATTTTCAGGTTAACTTTAAATTGCATTGTACTGTACAATACTACATTTACATACATGAACATGTACAAGAAGTTATTTTGATTGGATGATTTTGACATTGGCATTTGTCTTGTAAAGTGGACATTATAATTTCCGTATAACAAAGGGTAATGTTTGTAAAAGGAATGAAACAAATGTAATCACATCATCTTCTGTCAAACAAAAATAAATTGTCATTTTTAATGCAAGAATACTACTTTTTGTATGTACTGTTTTTTAACCCTAACCCCCTCACTGCTTTTTCTAGAAAGTATCCTGAATCCGCTACATGTACAATCCACCAAGTTTGGTTTGCAAAAACTGCTGGTGTCCTGAGTCCATCAGACTCCACCAGTATGCTGAAGATATCCTGAGTCCATCAATAATCCACCAGCAAAAGTTGATGGACTGTGACGGATTCAGGATACCTAGGTGGCATACAAAAAATTGCAGTGTGTTTCTCCATAGAGTCCATCACAGTTCATCACCTAAATTTCTGAATCCTGAATCCATCAAACTCCTGCAGTAACGCTAGGCTTAAAATCCTCAATCCATCACACTCCTCCATTTTGTTCAATATGGAGGTATCCTGAATCCGCTAAAATCCTCCAAAACAGGAAATGGATTTCGATGGACTCAGGGTGGTTAGGGTTAAGTTACAAATTGCAATTCGTTGGCATTGGTTTTTTTCCTTAAATAATATCTTGATTTATTTCTTATCCCTTTTTTAGTTATTTGAAAGAGCACTTCAAAATAATAATAATAACTAGAGCTACCGTTATGTCTGTTTGTTGAACAGAACATATCCATGGCTTTTCTGCCTTTAGTTGATGACTTCATCGTGACATAATTTTAAATTTTTAATAATACCAATATTTACCTACCGGTATCCACTGAATTTCACAACAATCTGTTATGTGTTGCAAAATTGCAATTTTGATGACGTCATGATTACGTCACATTTTTTTAAAGATTGTGAGCGTACACATACATGTATATGTATAAAACTAGAAGAACCGGGTACCTACAATGTATGCTCTCTCTAATACATGTACATGAAGAATTTTACTGTAGCCTGTTTTGTTTCTGAAATCAATTATTTATTATAAACATTTTCAACCTGCCACTAGAGGGTGCTAAAACATTTTATGACGTCACTGGTAACTTTTTGTAAAGTACAACTAGCCAGAGACTAACATCGTTGAAAGTAAGTTCACATAATTTTCCACTTTAAAATTATACGGCACTTCCGGTTTGGACCGTAAAGGAAGGGTCAGTTCATTTTGCTGGATTATTCTATCAATTCCTGTAAAAATCTGAATCAGATCAGTTGATTTTTTTATTGATTTTTATAGAATAAATATAGAAATGCTTGTAATCTGATACTTGATGACATCATCAAAAGAAAGCCCCATGAGCTGTTTAACTTTACTTTTTAGAGCAAAAATCCAGATTATACATATATGTACATGTATGTATATCTCCTGCGGTACATTTTTTGGGAAATTTTTAAAGGTTTGAAAGTCTTTTCATTGTAACTTGTCAGTTTACATCATTTTCCACTTTTAAAATAAAAGGTACTTACGGTTTAGACCAGAAGGAAGTTTCGCGTAATTTTACGAACAGAAGATGAAATGAAGATCCTGGATTATTCTATCAAATCCTACAAACTTCAAGTTCCGGTCTTTCACGGTTGATTTTTTATTGATTTTCAAACATTAATGCTATAATCTTTAATTGTTTATTTGATACATGATGAGGTCATCATGATGTTTGAGTAATAATGCAGTTACATGTAAGTGTGAGTTCCGAGTATACTGTGCAAAGTTTCATTAAGATTCAAGTATGATTAATGGCAAAAGTGACTCCGTGAATGAAACGTTTATGCCTTTTGTGTTAGAAGAACACGGAAATATTATTAAATAAGTGAAAATTGGGTCACTCAACTTTAAACTTCCTTTTAAGCTTTTGGTTGGTCATCCTGTCATAACTGTTTTCTTAAAAACTGCTCGCACAGGCGTTCTCATCAAGTGTCATGTGTTGTGCTCCAGGATGTGTATTTGTGTATTCTGCCAGAAGCTCCATCGGTCCGTGTGTTATCGTTTGGCTTAACACTGGGGTCTAGAGTAGACTGTTTGTGTCTCACACCCTGAGATATTTGTTTGGGTAGGATCCTCTGCATTTTCGCCTCTTTTGGTATTAAGGGGATGGCAAGCGATCATACTCAAAAGACGCTGCCGATGGTATCGTGCATTGGATGAAAAATTGTTAGGGGTCACAGAGAATCTGCAAATGGCATTGACTCGTCCTGAGAGTCATGTACTTTGCCGGGCCAGGAAAATAAAATGTGAACAATAAATTGAAAATCAATTGAAATTGTTAGATGGCACATGCATTAGTGCAGCTGGATTGGGCTGGAATTTTTGTTGGTTTTTCTACCCTATCCCCCTCCCTTCCAAATAAAGTACTGGATTAACTTCTAAACTGTACATGTACATGTACTTAAGGTTCTTCTTGACCGTGTGTGTGAGTAGAGTTTTAAAAAACCACCACCGACAATTAAGATCTGCACTTTTCATTGTCAACTGTCACACAGGAATCTTATGTTTTAGTTCCACATTCTGTTAGATGCTTAGAACCTTATTACATGTACATGTAGTCATCATTTACGTGTAATGTAAATGTACTATGTAGTACAGAGGAAATGGCTTGACCATTATGTCTGATTTAAGACCAGGATGATCACTACCGTTAGCACTGTAGCTTAAAATCTATAAGGATTAGAATTCCCCCTCCCCAAGACAAGTAAAATCTGAAGTGTTCTGGAGCTACACGGTGGAATTAATGACTGCACAGCAGCCTTTGTCCAGATGCTGCACTGCACAACGAACCCTCGGGTAAGCCTGTCACATGTAGGCCATATTCTACATCGTAGCACAGCTGACACCAGCATTTACATGTAACAGCAAAGCTGCAACTGTATGCGCAACGTCAATCAGTGTCTCTTCTGGGGAAAAAATACATGTTTTCTGTTTAGTCCACACTGAAACGTTGATTTCATTTACCAGCTCTGTTTGCCAACTTTATAAAAAAGGCTCCACCTTGTCAACATACATACTGTACACCTGTACATTCATGTACTGTATGTACCACAGTGATCATGTCTTGTTGTATCAGCGCAATTCCAGTTAGTAGTTTTTGTAAATGTTAGTAATTTGTAAACAATTATATTTTTTGTAAACATACCAATACATTGTACTTCAAGTTGACAGATCTGGTAATTGCATGTGTGTAGTATGAGTAATGTATGGGTTATTAGCCTCAAAGCCTCCCCTAGGCAGTCTGAATCAATTTACATTAGATTGCCTTGATCCCCTGCCAAGATTGTTCCTATTTCACACTTGAGATTTTACTGACATACATCATACATGCATCTCCCACTGCGCAGGGGGCCTTTTCATTATCTTATTTTACAACTTGGTGAGTGATCTGAACTGTCTTGTCTTCCCTGTCAGCTAGTGCCCCAGCAAGAGTAAATTACTGATTTCGTGGCCCCTTGGGCAGAAAGCTCTCACCAGCACCATTGCAATATCACATTGCTTTTCCCCTGAGGTGACTGGGCTGGCTTTTAACATTTTAAAAACCTTCACATTTTAACATTTTGTGTTGAAATTTGGTAAGACAAATATTACCATATACATGTATGTACCGGTAGGCTAAAATAAATTTGCTATATCTGGAGTATTTGTGATAAGTGTCTCTTTGCTGTATGCTAATTTTGTTATACATTGTAAATTCAGGTTCACAGTCAGTTGTACTTAAATTTTTACCCTGAATATTGATACAGTTATTATTGGACATACATGTATACCCATGGAGGAATAAGAGCAGACCTCCATGGTATACCATAACAGTCTAGGATAGATCTTTGCGTTTTCCTAAGTTCCTGTTATATAAACCCAACCCCATTAACCTAATGCTGACCGAACAACAGACAGAGGACAAATGTTGACAAAGAAACCATTGTCTGAGGCTAATTCAAAGGAGACTTTTGTTCTCTTTTGTGCTTTGATCCTCGGTCGTAATTTACCATGTTAGAACATGCATCATGTATAGAATAGATACTGTAGTGCTGCAAATTGTGAAATAAATTGTTTTACTTAGTGGGTACATATTTATTAATTAATTTGTTTGTTTGTTGGGGTGTCTGTTTGTTGTTGTTGTTTTTTTGTTTTAGGTTTTTTTTTAGAGGAGGGGAGAGAGATTTCCTTAGGTCATGCAGTACCGGTACATGCCCATGAATCTCCATTTATCCTAAGACTGTACCAGGGAGTCTAATGAGTCTTATCTGTTTTCCAACAGAGCTCTCTGTACATGTGTGCGTGCCAATTTTGTGCGCCACCACTTTGCCAGCTAATAAAAGTCGACTTAAGACATCATTTTAAAATGTGGACTGAGCTGTTGATTAGTCAATTTAGCTGCCATGATGATAGAAGGCGCCTGCTGATTGGTCAGAATCTTGAGGTCAAGACAGTCTTGTTTTGCACAATTAATCTCCAAATCCGACTTACATGATGATGTGCCAGTACATGTATGGCCAAATCAATAGGAGGGTGCTGTTTGTTTTTGGTAATTTATACAAAAGACTTAAAGACTACCTAAATCAAACCTCGCCCTCCTATTATGCCTGCCTTACCTTAATGGTAGAATTCACCATTTGCAGATATAAAAAAAAAATTACTACAGAATTTTAAAGAAATGTCTTACTTATTTGACAATAAATAATGATTGTAGGCATCCAGATATGTACGGTAGGTATCCTGTAATAGATTTCACAGATCTCCGGACGGTGATCGCGAAAAAACCCAAATAAACTGCCCGACGCCGGTACATACATGTAGTAACATTAATAATTAAACCAGCTTTAATTAAGCATCATGTAAGCCCATGATTGGCCGAATGCAACAGTTCTACGGTAACTTGTAACAAAGACGCGTCAAATCTTGATATGGCATACTATAAATGTACATGTACATGTGAAACGTTTGTATCTATACGCGCGGCATTTTTCAAAATACCCGTGTCGTCTGTTAACGCTAGCGCGTTGCTATGCACGGTGGGCATCAGTGGTCAGCTAGTCTGGTCTCAAAGTATGGGTAATAATAACAACACATATTGAAGAGACAGGGTACCATGCCTAAGCTAAAATATGGCCCCTGAACATAAAAACAAAACACTGGAAATATCGCCGAAAGAAAAGTCACGAAATGTGGAGCATTTTCATCATTTTTCTCGTTAAAAAGGTATTTATTAAAGGTAATAACAGTGCAAAGACTTGGTTATTACTGCGTGATAATGACCGGGTTGGGCGATGACCGCTGGTAATGGACCTCGCCTTCGACTCGATCCATTACCAGCGGTTATCCCGCATTAATAACCGGGTCCTCGCACTGTAATTGCCCGGCTTTCAAGAAGAAGCGAATAAATGTCCCCTGAACCAGCATTAATCAAGCATCATGTAAGCCATTGATTGGCCGAATGCAACAGTCCCACGGTAACTTGTAATGAGGACGCGTCAAATCTTGATATTGCGCGCTATAAATGTACACGCAAAATGTTTGTATCTATACGGGCGGCATTTTTCAAAACGCGCGTGTCGTCTGTTAACGCTAGCGCATTGCTATGCACGGTGGGCACCAGTAGTCAGCTACCGGTAGTCTGGTCTCTAAGTATGGGCAATAATAACAACACATATTGAAGAGACAGGGTACTATGCTTAAGCTAAAATATGGCCCCTGAACATGAAAACAAAACACTGGAAATCTCGCCCCCAAAAAAGTCACAAAATTTGGAACATTTTCACATTTTTTCTTGTTAAAAAGGTCAAAACTGCGTGATAATGACCGGGTCGTGGCACTGTCATTTCATAAATAGCGCTAAGGTCTGTCATGCGATGACGCTCTTGGCACTATACAGTACAACAAATTATTAAAAACTTACAAATGCCGAAATCTAACACACATGGAAAATAACATTAGGTACAAGCCAAAAAAGAGGTTTTGAATTCTTGTTTGAAAGATGTTTTGAGTTCTTGTTTAAAAGAGCTGGAGGAGGAAACTTGACATGTAGATCCGGCTTTTTTGTATTGCTCCGGGTTATTAACCTTAGTGGCAGGAAAGCCGTAGTGGCAGGAAAGCTTGATATGGTTATATTCCAATGCTCAACCCCTCCGATCCCCACTGAGATGTAAGCTGCTGTCATGCACCTGAAGGTAGCCCATGCCGGGCCTGGCTTTGTTATTGATTTCCCTACCCAACGTCAGAATATCGCACATCTGAATTGGCATCAGTCCCCTGCATTTTGCATTCTGTTTTTTTTTTTGTAATATGGACTTGTTGAAGCAGTGGGAAAAAAACCAGCTTGCAGCTGCTTTCTTTGTCACTCTGGCTTTAGAATGTCTGGCAAAGATGTGAAACAAAAGATGTGTTCATAATTAGTAAGAGCTTTCATTTAAGGCATGCCTGTCTTGTTGGAGAAACACTGATGAAAGATTAGCCAATAAAGATAAAAAAGATCAAGTAGTTGGTGAAGTACGATACATTCAATCTCCAGGAAAGTCCATCTCCTGAAACATCTTAAATCTTGGTTATTTTTTTAAACCAAACTTTTTTAGAAATTTACGAATGAATTTGCTGAAATTAATAAGGCACACTTCTTTAGTTTGGAACATCAAACTTCATATAAAAACAGTTTAATTCTATAGAACGTCTAGCATACTGGTTAAATTTTTGTGGCTTAAAGTAAACAAAAAAGAAGATAAAATACAGTTAGGTGAAGGCAGTGAGATTATCAACTTTCTCAGTTAAACGGGTAATTAGGCTCCGACTTTGAACACAAGGCTTAAATTTAGAAATAAATGCACACATTGTAGCTACTTAAAGTCAGTTGAGAAAAGGTTGATTGGAAAACTGTGTAGAAGTTTGAACAGGAATAAAAAGTATATTTATATGATTCTGAATTGGAACCGAATTTGACGTCAAGAGAAGTCTGTTTTTGGCAAATTAGCAATAACCTTATTCACGTTAAGATTCATGCTGTGTGTCTGCACATACATGTACTGTATGCGTCTTGGGATGCTGGTTTTGCAAACTCACTTGAGTAGCCCACTTGTTACCATTACCACATGAAGCAACTGTAGCCACATGAAGTAGCTTTTTTGCACCCTACAAATCTCCTTAATTTCCTTCAAAAGGCTACAGTCACAACAACTGCCTCTCCAAATTACAAAGAGATTGGCCCAAGCACCTGCATCTGCTGGTGGCTCTCTGCTGCAAGAATCACCATACAATTTTGGAAATGAGACTTGACACTGATGGCTGGCCATTACTGCTGCTTACAAAAAGTTCCTGTCAGCAGCTTCCTAGTAAAACTGCTCCTGGCAGTGGGTAACTCGGAAGCCTCACCCAGGGGAACCCCTGGGCGGTGAGTGTTGCTCAGGGCAAACTACCAACAACAAAAACAGATTGATAGTATGGGTAATATGTTTTCATGCAAAGGCCATTAAAGTCAAAGGACATTTTTCACCTTGTGTTCCAGTGGGTCCACCCTTGGACTTTTACCATCCACTGAGTGCACATCTTTTTCAATTGTAGGTGGAAGTGGTTTCAATGAGTAGAATGTCTCAACTTCACTTACTATCTGTGAACTGATTTGGAATCCTTTGGTCCGTGATGTCATGTACATGAATAGTGCATGTCGGTCTATTCGTAACTCTTGTGACTTGGGAAGATTTTTGTTTTACCTTAAATTGAAAGTACATACATAGTTTGCTTTAATCGTGCTGCAGCCTGTGTTCATGCACTTTACAGGGTCAGGATTCTTTGATCTTTTGTTTGTGCTGTTTGTTTCATAGGAATTTTTTTGCATCGGGAGATGTGAATTTAATATTAGATTTTGGCCCTTCACCCTGTGCTGTTTGTGTTCTTGAGCAAGATGCTACTGTACTACAATTGCCTTACATGTTGGGTACTTGTGAATGTTGAGTCCATATGCTGCTGAATTGCTGATCTTGAGGTGCTGCGGAATTAATTAATCTTATGGTGGCCAGATGACAATGATGTACCATTTGTATAGACTTTATTGCAATATTATATTATAGGTTCATGTCATATGATGAATATGTCATATGATTTTGTAATTAGGTTGTGTCCACACGTAGTTGTAATGGGCGAAGACCTCGACAAAAAACCCAGATAAGCGGTTTGGACGCGGCCTCAGACTCCACTCTTGCTGCTTTGTTCCAAAAGACTGCAAAAAAAGAAAATTATGATCGAAAGGTGCTGATGTGAAAATGACTCGGATTTATTTATTAATTTTTTTTATTATTTGTTATAAAAAACACACGTTTTAAACAGTTCGCACCGGATGACGCATTAACACGCCAAGTTCAAATTCGGAAATGTCTGTAATGGCCCTGTCACACCAGACCATTTTAGGCCAACGCGTGAGTAACGTGTTGTAATTTTGGCAACACGCTGGCAAACGCTGACCAACGCTAGGCCAGCGTTAGCAACACGCTGAGCGCGTTACTCACGCGCTGGGACATGTTGTCACACGCTGAGGAAAACTATTTTTTTTCAACATACATACAATTTCCAGCGTTTGCCAGCGTGTGACTGCACATGCTGGCGGAGCGTTGGAGGTTTGTTACTCACGCGTCGAACACGCTAGACGATCAATATCAACCCGCTACTCACACGCTGGCGTACGCTGGCGTACTCTGGCGACACGCTGGTTATGGCCCTGTCACCCCAGAACGTTTTAGGCCAATGCATGAGTAGCGCGTTAAAAATAGTTGATACGCTGGCAATCGCTGAACTTTCACAGAAAAAGTCAAGTGGAACCGTGATTTCAGCGTGTCCATACAGGTTGATTACAGGTTCATTGCGTATGCCAGCGCGTGAGTATCTTGTAAGGAACGCGCTCAGCGTGTGAGGAACGTATCACTGATTTATAGTAAAAATACGACAGCGGGTCGCCAGCGTGTGAGTAGTGGGTTGGTAACATCGTCTAGCGCGTTCGACGCGTGAGTAACGACCATCCTGCCCGCCGCCAGCGTGTGCAGTCACACGCTGACAAACGCTGAAAATTGTAGGTATGTTGAAAAATGTATTTTTTGCCTCAGCGTGTGACAGCGTGTTCCAGCGTGTGGGTAACGCGCTTAGCGTGTTGCGAACGCTGGCCTAGCGTTGGTCAACGTTTACCCGCGTGTTACCGAAATTCCAACACGTTGGCCTAAAACGTTCTGGTGTGACAGGGCCATTAGTGTAGTAGCGTGTCGGCTTTTTATACAACTAACCATGTGGTCGTTGCAGTACGCTGGCGCGCGTTGGAAGGCGCTACTCACGCGCTGGGCAGTCGTTCATCAGTCGTCGAGCGCGTTACTAACGCGTTTCTCACGCGCTGGCGAACGCATTGAACCCGTTAACAACGCGTTATGGACACGCTGAAATCACGGTTCCACTTGACTTTTTTTGTGGAAGTTCAGCGTTTGCCAGCGTATCAACTATTTTTAACGCGCTACTCACGCGTTGGCCTAAAACGTTCTAGTGTGACAGGGCCATAAGCAGCGAGCAAGGCCGGAAATGCGTGGGTGTGCTTCCCGGCACTATCGGCCTAAACCCGCTTCGGATCGAGTTTTGTTAAAAATAATCCTGCCCCTCGGCTCGGTGATGTTAAAATAATCCCGGCGCGAAGTGGTTAATGCAGTTTATGCTTGATTGGCATTATCTTACTTCCCTAGACACTGGTAACACTAACAGCATGGCTCAATTCACTTGTATTGTTTCATCTGTCCCATTTTTGTGTGTGTCCCATTTTCCCCCAACATAGAAAATCTGTGAATGTAATCTACTCCATCATCACAAAGTAATATTTCCTCCTCTATAACCCCCCTCTTTCCATTAATCCGTCACCATGGAGGATTTCATGTGTGGTCATGATTCGTGTCATCAGTGGATCGTGCCATTTCAGACTTGCTCTGATTCTTACAGAACGAATTCATGAAAGAGAAATGAAAGTAGCTGAGGCAGAGAGAAGCAATTTCACTGCTGGATTTGGTACCAGTACATACATGTACATGTACATGTATAGTGTGCATGTACAAAACATATGTAGAGAGACTTCATGCTCTTTGCTTCTTCACATGACATGTCCAATGGCAGTGATTTAAAATTACTTTGTGAACCCAGACTGCACATTTTATAATTGTTATACTACTGTCTTGGATACTGTGTCTGTATTCGTCTAGAATAATCACGTGCCCGGTATAACATCACATACCGGTAGTACCGGTACACTCCCTTGTGCTATCTGTGTGTGAATGTGATATCACACAGCTGTTGTCTGTGAGCTCAATGAACCATGAATCCAAGACAGAGGTACCGGGTATAATACTTCCGTCACACCAAACTATAGTTCTCAAAACGTCCTGCCCCATCCTAAAAAATTGTAAAACAGGGTAGAACGTGTAACTTTTGCCAAATTATGTCATAAATACGTTGCTACCGGTACTTCGTTCAGAACTACCGGTAGTGCTCAATATGTCCATCTCGTCTTTAACCCGTCCGCAGTCCGTTGGTATCCAGTTCAGATCAGGTAAGATTGCCAGTTCACCTCGTGCGGACAACGTTTCCAAGCAGTCTAAGCTCGTTCGTAGTCAGTTTATACCCGTTCTGAACTTGTTCTACCTCGTTCCTAATACGTCCTAACTTAAAGGAAACATGTAATAAGGATTTGTTTTGCTTAAATCAATAAAGTATAATGTTATGTGTGGTTGTGTTTATTTTCTGTGATAAATGGGAGAAAATAATTTTTGAAAATTTTGGTCAAACCACTCCGCCCCTCAAAGGGAAGCCTCATTAACCGAAAATCGAGGCAGAGACTCGCCGCGCTGCTACATGTACCCGGCCTATCGTATACTGACTGCGCGCATTGCAACAATTAGTGTCCGTCTTTACATGGTTTTTCATTCTGAATCAGGGTAAAAATACTAGTATGTAGCTGCTAGGTGTAGCAAAACTACTAAGGATAAAGTAAGGCTTCATTTGTTTCCGGCTGATCCTTAATATCGGAGGATTTGGACAGCCAAAGTAAAGCTTACCAGAGCGAAGTGGTCAGAAGCGGGCCTAGTGATTTTCGGCTGCAGCGAACATTTTGAGCGGTCGTGCTTCAACCTAGAGGGACCCCATCTTTATCCTCGCTCGAGTCCGTGTCTGAATAAGAAATACTGTGATTCGAATCGGACGAATCAGTACTGTTTTTGTTGGATATATTCACCAAAAACCGAGGAAGAACGATCGTCCATGTGAAATTCGATTACCGTGCACAAAGCGTACGCGATTCGTACACTGTGGGTGCATCAACACACAACAAAATTATGTGCGTACGTG